>JAPSGF010000031.1:844013-1080061 GCA_035772895.1 Perdix hodgsoniae | reverse complement strand
GGCGGAGCGGCGGCGCTGCGCTCCGTTTTCCTCCACCTGCCCCGCAGCGGCGAGCGCGGGCCCGGCCATGGGGCTGCGGCGGGAGGCGGCCGCCCCGCCGCCGGCTGCCCGGGCTGCGGGGGCCGGCGGGCGGGCGTAGAAGCCAGCGCTTCCCCCCCCCTTTGCCGAAGGGCAGGTGGCGGCGACCCGCCATGGAGAAGGCGGCGGCGGCGGCCGCGGAGCTCCGGCAGCGCGCGCTGGTGCCGCTCACCGCCATCTGCCTGGGTGAGTGCCGGCGGCCGCTCCCCGCGGGACGCGTCCGGGCGCGAGGCCGGGCTGCGGGCACCTGCGGAGGCCTCCGCGGCACGGCGGGCTCGGGGCTGCGTTGCGGGTACTTAGGGGGGACCCACCCGGCGGGGCTGTGCGGGCCGAGCCGCGTTCCGTCCGGGTCGCGCGTCCCGCTCCTGGGTTGAGTCCAATGCGGTGACCCCGTGCGGAGCTTGAAAATAAGAAAGTTTGGACGGCGGCGATGCCCCCGCGGAGTCGAACCACGACACCGCCCGTCGCCGCTGTGAGCGGCCGGGGAGGGGGGGTTGGGGGGGGAAACGCGTCCCCCGATGCTCCGCTCTCCTCCCGCGGCAGGTGCCGGGCTGTGGCGGCACGGAGACGCGTCCCCCGCCGCCCGCGGGCAGCCCTTTTTCTGTGGAAGGTGCTTTTCTTCGGGGCTTTGTGTTGCCCTGTGCCCGCAGCCGGCGGCCCGGCGGTTGGGGTTACCGGCCCTTGCCTGTCCCAGGGGCCTATGCTGGGCTGAACCCAACTCTTCCGAGGGCTCCGAGTGCTGTCTGATAAGCGTACAGCCCACGGAGCTGTGTGAAACCCTCTGCTGCTTGCTGATAAAGCGGGTTTGTGTTCGGTAATGCCGAGTGATAGGCAGCATCAGTTACATAAACTGTCAGAAGTGGCCGTGCTGCTCATTCTCTTTCTGTAGAAGTTCTTTTTAATATCAGCGCTTGCCCAGGAAAGTGTGGAAAGTTAAAGACTGCTCTGGTGACTAAAGACATCTCTGTATTAACTATGAAAAACCGTGTAGGAGGCCCTGTAAGCTTCAGAACAGCTGAAACATCTCTGCCTGCTGCCACTGCTGTATTGCAGAGACATAAAGGGCTGCCAGAAGTGCGTGCGGCACGAGGGCAAAGCCTGCTGCACTCTTGAGTCTAAAATACAAGTTCCAGTCATTTCTTTTTCTTGGGGCCTGGTAAGAGCTTTGTTAAAACTTCTTATATTTAATAAAAATAGCGCAGTTATTCTAAAAGTGACTAATACTATCTGAAAATCATGTGAGTTCCAGAGTTCAAGCAGGAGCACTTTTTGTCCTCTGGAGGTGACATGAGGTCAGAAGTTTGGTAGATCTCTGCAGTGCTTTGTGCCTGTCCCTTGCACAGTAGTGAAAGCTAAGGAGCAGGGGAGGGGGGAAGCTTATCAGGTGTTGTGCTGTGGAGACCCCACAAGAGCACAGTGCTTTTGCTGTTACTGTGTGTTACTTCCTGCCTGCCTGTCTTTTCCATCTGTCGTTGCTTTCAGTTCCTGTTTCTCACTTCTCCAGCCCTTCTCCGCTTTTACTTTTTGTTCTCCTGGGGCTGTTTGTGGGTTTGGTGTCTCTGTAGACACACTGCTGCCGCCTGTGGCTGTGTGACTTCAGCTGTGAGCCGCAGTGTGGAGCTGCTTTGTGGCAGCTGTTCTTCCATGAGGCTGTTTCATTCCTCATTCCATAGAAATCCTGGAGAATGCAGAAAGTAGATGAATAACCAGAATAGCAGAGCTGGTGTCTCTCCTGGGAGCGCATCGGGGCTGGCTGCAGTGCTCTGAGGGCCTGGGTGGGAGTGGGGAGCAGTGAGGGACTGTGTTGAGGAAAGCACCTGGTGTGAGGCGGTTCTGAAGAAGTGTTCTCAACTACTGGCTGCTTGTTGCGGAGGAAGTTGGAAATGAGAGAGATCTGCAGTACCAGCCAGTAGGTTTGTGTAGGTAGAGGTGTGTTTGCCAGGTGTGTGGAGCTGCCCGTAGCTGTCCGCCTGGCTGCACTCAGAGCTGCTGGCTGAGCTGCCCCCATCAGGGAGCTCCAAGTGTGCTGCTTCTTCCCTCTAGCCCTGTCCTGCTGCAAGTTCCTGTCCTGCTGCAAGTTCCTCCTGTAGGGCCCCTCTCAGGAACCTCTGCTTGGAGCTCGTGTTCGGTCACGTTGGGAAAGCTCAGGCAGGACATGTGCAGAAAAGCAGTGACAGAGCCTGGTTGGTAACCTGGTTGGTGCTCTGCCTGACTGTTGTTAAGACAGAATACATTCACGTACTTAGGAGCAAAATATTTTAATGTTCATAACATCTGTCACGTTTGTGACTTAATTGCGGGCTGATGTCTTCTCAGTCTGTGTGACTGAATTACTATGGTTACAGGAGCAGTGCTGCTTGATGCCACATGGGGGAACTTTGTGTCACCGCGGGGCTGTGGGCCAGGACCTGTCGTGCAGCTCAGGTGTGGAGCTGCCCCTGGCACAGTGCGGTGCGCGCCCTGACAGAGCGGTTACACAGCGCCTTGGCCTGGTTGGGTAATAAATGCTGCTGTGCATTAATTATGTAATAAAATCAGCACTATTAATGTCCTTTGAACATATTATTAATGCTTTTGAGTGCAGATGTGTAGCTCGAGCCTGTTTGTTCTGAAGCCACAGCTGTTATTCAGCTGCCCTGCTTCCCTTGCACTGTTCTGCAGCTTCTTTCCCTTGTGCTGGTCTGTCAGGCCAGAAGGTGGTTGGAGCCAGGGTTGTTGTCCTGTGATGTTTGAACCGTGCTAAGACACTGGGGCCCATAGTCAGCATGCCTCCGTGGTAGAGAAGTAGTGCTAATTGTCCGTAGCTTCCAGGCACTGCTGGGAGCACAGACATTTCCTCTTCCATTGTTCATTTTTAATGATGTTTTTTTCTAAACACTTGCTGCAGATTGGCTATAGGAAGATTTTGGATTTAACACACACAGAATAAAGCCAGTGGGGTGCCTGGCTGGGGTGTTGTGAATTAAGTGTTGGTAACCTTTTAAACCTTTCTAATTTGCTTTAGTGTTTGTCATGTTATTAGTAAACTGTCTGTAGGTTACAGAACACTGCTAAGATGAGAGCAGTTAGTGACATGCAGTGTAATCACCAGAAAATGGCCTTGAAGTATTTGTGAGGAAACTCCAGTGGATGTGTGTGCTACACTGAGCTCTGCAGTAACAACGGCGCAGGAAAAAGTGTTGATGATGGCCCCTCTTATCAGATCATTCTAAGGGTGTATTCTCTAAGAGGAGACTTCTGAGAAAGTGAGGAGCATCTAAAGACTGGCCTGGAAGTCGGATGTAAACTGCAGGCACCTTGCAAGTCTCATCTTGCTTTGCTGTCACTAATAGACTTTTTTGAAAACTTCATTGCTGTTGATTAGCCAAGTTAAGTATGTTTGCTTTTGCAACTTGTTTTCAAGGTGACATTTGCCTGATAGGAACAAACTGCATCATTCAGAGAGGATGCATTTCAAGATAATCTTATTTTACAAATTTGAGGTGTTAAAGTGACTAGCTGTGATTATGGATGTTTTAGTGTGATTAATTTTCTGTCTTCCCCAATTAAAAAAAAAAATCCCACAAAAGACAACTAAGTAGATGGACTCGTGGTTTCTCTTGGTAGCGTATTTGACTGATGCTGAACTAATATTGTTTGTTGCAAGATGAGAGTTGATTCATGTGAATTCTCAGTGTAGATAAGTAGAATTCTACTATTGGGAGACTGTAGTGCCTTCATATAAACATGGCAGCAAACACTTAGAAATGTCAGACTATGAACTGCCTCCCTGTGCCACTGGAACCTATGATAACATTTTTTCTTTTTATCTTTGCAGTGAATCTCTTTCTGACTGGGAAAATAGAAAGTGCTGTAACCTCATTAGGTAAGATACACTTTTCTTATTTATATTTATTGTTGTTTGGAAGTTGTTATTGTTCCTTTACTGTTTGACGACTTGTTTAAGCAAAGCAGTATGACCTTGTTTGAGAAAGGGCAGCAATGACATGTTGGGAAGCTTAGAACTTTTAAATCTTGCTGGAATGGTTATTGGACTCCATCAGTGTCGCTGTGCTGGAAAACAATCTTAAACTTGAGGCTAAGGTCACAGTATACACTGATATGTTTGGGGGAAGATCTGTGTTTAGGAGATGTGCCTGGGAACATCAAACTGGGGGCAGAGGCCCGTTCCCAGAGGAGCTAAAACCAGAATGTTAAGAACGTCTTTTGAGTCTTAGAGTGGAAATTCAATCAGAGTCCTGGCACTTAGTGTAATTTCCTTCTCTGTAGTAGTACTGTGGCTTACTGACGTTTCTGGAGCAGTATAATCAGAGTCCTCTTAATGATAAGGGTACTCTTGTGCCTTTCAATCCACAGTCACGTTGGTAGGCATACTTTAAGTCTAAAGAGGTTACAACTTAAATAAGACATAATAACCAAATATGGGAAGCAGGAGAAAAGGAAATGAGGAAACACAAAAATAATTCTAAGGCAGTGGCTTGATTAATGTGGGAGTCTGAGTGTTCAAATCAACATGGAGTTTTGAGAGAAGATTTAAATTGGGAAAGGATAGTAATTGTATGATTAGATGACTTCCTTAAGCTTATTTTAGGGTAGCTTGGATGCACCACATAGGGTGTATGGTGTTTGCAATACTATATTTCCATTCTTCTATTAGAAAAAGTCCAGTATGTGATCTGTGTCTTCATCTGTTCTGTCTAGATTGTTCTTAGCTTCTGATGGAGTTTGGCATCCCCTGACTGTATGGTATTTAAGTTTACAGAGTGTAACTTGAGTAATTGTACAGTCTAGATTGCTGTTACTACCTCAGCCTGAAATATGTAACACTTCTTCCTTCTGGCTTTGCTCCTTTCTAATGCTGTCCTTTTCCTAGAAACAGGGTTGTAACATTTCACTTTTATTCTTCTAAGCATGTGGAAAATCTTACAGTACTGTAGCCTACATGATTTCTTGTTCTGATACAGCTTTGAGTTACTCAGATTGCTGTAACTGGAGCAGTGTGAAAAGTGATCATAAAAGGTCATTGCCATAATGCAGTTCATATCTTTCTTGTTCTCCTGTGTGCTGGAAGATAACAGGTGAGGGTAGTGCAATTGCAGGGCAGATAACTCTGCTGGGAACCCTCTTGCAGGAGGTGTTCCTTAGCAGCTGTGATAAAAGTGGGGAGGGGCATTTGCTGTCCCAAACGTGTCCTTGCAAAGCATCTATTAGAGACATATCTTTACAGAAAGGTGTAGTGGGGTTTCTCTTCAGAAAGCTCGCAATGGCAGAAATAAAGATTTCTGGAGAACACAGGTCAAACCACAATCTCAGCTGTGTTCGTACAACACTTCAAGCCATCAAAGCTGTCTCTGCTGAAAGGGAGAAGTCCTCCTACTGTGTGCTCTTCCCCTGCCTCAGGTGAGCAGGTTCTGTTTCTTGGTCCTGCAGAGTGCTCAGGTTCTGCTGGGTCAGTGAGCTGCGTGTGTGCTGGTGCTGGGGGAGCACAAGCTGGTTGTGGGTTGGATAAAACCAGTGAGAGCCTTCAGACTACAGGCATAAGGGGTCTGTGCTAAGCAGTGTGAGAGCACTCCTTGAGGGAGCAGTTAGAGAACTGAGGGAAGGAGTGTTCTGCCAGCCCTGAGGTAGCTGTTAAGGAGGCATATTTTGCTAAGCATGAAGTTTTGAGAGAAAGCTCCTTGTGACTTCTCTTAGTCTGGAGCAGATGGTTGAGGCGTACCCCCTGTGGCTGGGGCAGTCTCCAGGGCATCACAGAAGGGTGCAAAGATGCAGGGCTGATCTTCTGCTGGGGTCATCTAAAAATTTCATAGAATAGAGTCATTCATGTTAGAGAAGGCCACGATCCAACCAGCAGTCCATCCCTCCGTGCCCACTAACCCGTGTCCATCCATGCCACATCTATCCTTTTCTTGAACATCTCCAGGATGGTGACTCCACCATTTCCCTGGTCTCTTCTCTCGTCCTATTTATTCCTGCACAGCTTAGCAACCCCAAAACAAACTGTGCTGTCCTCTGGTGAAGCTTGGTATCTGTTGTAGTTGCTCTTGCAAAAAATAGGACTAGTGCCTTCTGTGTCATGTTTTGGAAAATTTCTTGGAAGATTTTGGTAGCAAGAATTAGTGGCATATTTAACTGGAGGGAGAAGTTTACTGCTGTTCGCAGTATATGAAATCCATTTGATCATTACTGAAAGAGCCTCATTAAGATTTTTCATCTTACTGTGGGATCATAGAGTGGTTTGGGTTGGAAGGGACCCCAAGGATCACCAAATTCCAACCCCTCTGCCACAGGCAGGGCCACCAACCTCCAGTTCTGGTACTAGGTCAGGTTGCCCAGGGCCCCATCCTATCTGATCTTGATCTGATCTCCCACCCCCAGGGATGGGATGTCCACAGTCTCTCTGGGCAGCCTGTTCCAGTACCTCACTACTCTGTGAAGAACTTTTTCCTGATATCCAATCTAAACCTTCCCTCCTTGAGCTTAAAACCATCCCCCCTTGTCCTATCACTGTCTACTCAAGTAAAAAGCTGATTTCCTCCTGTTTATAATCCTTTTTAAATACTGGAAGGCTGAGTGATGTCTCCTTGCAGCCTTCTCTCCTGCAGGCTGAACAACCCAGCTCCCTCATCCTTCCTGATGAAAACTCTAAACTCAAACCACTTCTGACATTGAAATGATACTTTAAAAAAAAAAAACAACAAAAAACAAAACTAGAAAACATTAATTATTGTTTATCTTCAGAATTTATTTAAAAAAAAATAAAAATCATCTCACTAAGATTTTGTTGGGTTGGTTTGCTTGTCCAGGGATTGATATTCTCTTGCTTTTTAATGAAAAAGCATCCAGAATGTGGAAAATTTGGGGTGTTCTGTAAATTGAGTTTCTACTTTGCTTCTATGTCTGTTAGTAAAAGCACAAACAGTTGTTGCAGAAAAGTTGTCACTGCTCTTCTTGTGCACTGTTGCTTATAAGACCTTCATCATCCGGGAGCATGCCTTGCTATTTAGGGACTTCCCTTTTCCTTTAGGATGTTTTGGCAATTTGAGAAGGCTTGTATTTCCTTAAGGTTGATACTCGGTGTTGTGCTGAAGCCCAGCTTAGTAACACAGCGCTGCATGTGGATTTGTGGTTCTGCAGAATTCACACAGGAACTAGGAAGGGAATTGAGGCTCCTTTGTCGGCGCTGAAACCCCAACAGTATGGCAGTGTGCCCTCGTGGTTTTTCTGTTTAGTGTGGGTTTTTCTTTCAAAATGAAGTTGTCATTTATGCAGGTGAAAGAACAGCTGCTCAGAAACAGTGCCTGAAGACTTCACCTTCTCTGCTACACAGCAGTCAGTACACAAGGGAAGAGTTGGAGACAATCGTTAGGAAGGAGATCTGTTGGCCAACTGCAAGTGCCATAGTAATGAGCACTGACAAGAAATGAAGGGTGTCTAAAGCACCTGGCAATTGAAGTGAGGTTTGGGTGGACAAGATAGGAGTTTTGTGTGTGTGTGTCCCCTTCCAGTTTTCCCCAGTGGGCCAGGGGGCTATGCACATACCCTTGAAATAGTGTACGTATGTTTTAATTGGGCAGTCCTTGTAAGAGTGAAATAATTCTCCTTTTAATTCTGAATAAGGTGAGTCTGAAATGCTTGTTTTGTGGCAGGAGTGTAGAGCTGCTGCGGGGTATTGAGAAACAGTGGCCATGGCCAAATAGGCTGCCCTAAGTAGCATTTAGCATCAGCACAGCCCTTACCTCGCTCATATCCTCAGATTTTCACACCTACCATCATCCTGATAAAATGGAAAATGTTTTTTCTTTGTCTGTTCTTGTTCCTTGTCCCATGTTTGTAGCAGATGTGCAGTGTTAATAAGGAAAGGTGTTTCTCACTGAGAAACTTGTCACATTGCATCACATTCACTGCTAAGACATGGGAAACTGTTGCTGGAAAAGAAAACCTGCTAGTGACATGACTTCAGAAATCAGGGAGGTGTCACATAGCCTTTGGTCAGGTTTTTGTAAGTATTTCCTAGAGCTCAGATGAAAGTAGTGGGGAAATTCTCTGCTAAACTGCAGCAATGAATGTGAGTGAAGGTGCTTGTAGGGAGTTAGTGTGTCACTGGGACCTTCTCAGAACATGAGCTCTAATCAGCTTTGTGTAAGAGCTGCTTTTGCTCTCTGTGCTGCTGTATTTATTGTCAACACAGGATATTAATCCAGAGCAAGAGTTGGTACAAGGGGAATAGAAACGTTTGCGAGGCTCTGCAGGAAACCTCTGGATAGCGTTGTGTGCTGTGTGTGTTCTGTGTGCACACTGTTTCCCTCCCATTGAGAAGTTCCAGTAACTTGGCAGTAGGACATGCACTTCCCAGTTCCTCTTGTACTGCTGCTCGCTCTGTGTCCTCCCTTGCTGCTGTGGTATGTTTGTGCAGTGATAGGTGTGTGGAGGGGCATGTCTCAAGGCCTAGGTAGGCTGCTTTGGTGTGCCTAATGAAACATCTTGAGAGCCCAAGCTGACAAGTCCTGTGGGCCTTACATTTGCTTTCTTGTTTCTGTAACTGCATCTCTGTCAGTGTCCAGTGTGGAGCCTCTCTGTTTTTAGAAATGCGCTAACAAAGGTTTTCTTGTATTTTTATAACCACTTCACTGCAAAATATTTGTTTGGAAAATAGATGTTTACTTGTGGTTATGTGTTTGGAAGTTTTTGTGCTCTTTGAAACTAGTAGGAATTGCATACGTGTATTTCAGTGGAACGCCCTGTTTGGAGGGTAAAAATAATGTCTTTTTCTGTTTTGCCTCAGGTAGGTTGCACACCTCGTGCTTTGTATTCCCGAGGCTCTCACTTGAGAAGTGCTTGCTGTGGGCAAATGGGTGAGCTCCAGCACTGGCTTTCCAGGGGATGCTGCAGGCCGAGCTCTGAGGGCAGCCCTGCAGTGCCTGCATCCATGTGGCTCTGCCAGCACATTGCCTGTCCCAGTGCAGCTGGTGCTGTCCTGGCTCTGAACCCAAAATGATGCGTCTGTGCCTGCATGCAAGCAATGCTGCAAGTCTGTGATGTATATCAGAGTATACGTACCTTAAAGTGTAGACCTCCTTTTTTTTTTTTTTCCCCTTCATTTTATGCTGGGAGAAATGAAACGTGTCAAAAATGGGAATGTTCAGCTGTAATCCAGAAGTCATGCTCCAGATAGTCATCTGATTTAGAAATAATTTTAAATATATATTTGGAGAGTGTTCAGAATAGCTTTTGCATTACAGAGAATTTCCTCTCGTGGTCTGCTGAGAGTACAGCTTCCCAGCAGAACAGCTTTCCCACTTGTCCTTGGAGCAGTTCACTGCCATTTTTGAATTGCTTAATTACAAATTATAAGTATTTGATGCAGCTTTGATTGGCCTGCAGCTTTCCATAGGAGGATCTTAAAAGGCTTTGAAAATACTGAGCTTTCCCTTTCTGGGAGATTTCAATCTTTGAGAGTTCAGGAGGAATTTAAAGTACTCAGGAATTTTCAGTGAAAACATTTGACATAGAAGTCCAGTTAGCTTTTTGTCTTCTTTTGTTGGTTTAACCATGACACTCTTCAGGTCTGTCATACAGTTAGGAGAAGGAACATATCAAGGAACAGGTTCTGGCAAAATGGGCTTCTAGGTACTTTGCACCAACTATGGATCTTTTCCAGTTGGTGAGTGTCACAGCCAGGCTTTGGGCAGCTGGTAAGGAGGATTTCTGCGTTACATCCTCTCTGGCAGATCTGTGCAGTGATATTGATTGTAGCCTTCGGTAAATTCTTACAAGGTTATTGATTGATCCTGCATTGAAATGCAGGTTATGCTTACCTACAGTTCAAGTGGGTGCCTTAATTAAAAACTGGGCAGGGAAAAAAGCAATAAGAGGATGAAACTGTTGATTCTCATCTGTCTGCAGTCCCCAGAAATTGATGAAAGCTCTTGTAGCTAATATGAGTTGTTGATTAGGCGAAGCATTAACAATAATACTTTTTCCCTCTTATTAACAGTTGCTTGCAGTGGAGAACTTGAACAGCACACAGAGAGACGGGGTGTCATCTATAGTCCTTCCTGGCCACGAAACTATCCTCCAGCAGTAAACTGCAGCTGGTACATTCAAGGAGATCGTGGAGATATGATAACAATTAGGTATGGTTTATGATATTCTGTGGGGATAATTGGTTGCTTTGCTGAAATGAAGCTGTGTGTTTTGGTCTGATGTAACAATATTGAACTGTTTGCCAGAGCTACCAAGTGGCTGAACGGATGGACAGCAAACTTGGTCGTACTGGAGCATGGGGTGCAGGTTGGGCACCTTCATTTTATAAAAATTCTGCTATCTTGTTACTGTAGGTTACCCCTGACATCTGTTTATATGCAGGTTGTTTGTAGTCTGTTAATATTTTTCTCTTCATAATACCTGTGGGATTTCATTTACCTCTGATAGATGACGAGGTGGGAAGTAGTGGTATATTTACTCAAATTAAATAGTTTCTCTTTATTGCCTGTAAGTAGGAATAAATGAATGCTATAGAACCTGGAGCAGCCTCAGTAGGATACTTACATTTCTTAGAGCAAAAGTGGCTTTGTTTTGTTATGTCCTGGAATGATGCTAAGCTAACAGACGAAGATAATCACTTCCACACTTGTTAACTAAAATACAAATGCTTTTTTGTATAACTTTTATTTCTAAGAGAATTAAACAATAATTAGCATTTGTTGCACAATTTCAGGTAATAAAACTGCTCAGAAAAGACTAGAATATGTTACAAATGGTATATTAAGGATTTTTAGCCTATAATATCAGCTTAGTGTAAATTTGATTAATTTCTTTTGAATAATTGCAGTATCCTTCTCAAACCAGGAACTGCTTGTTTAAAAAAAGAAAAAAGCAAACCTGGGAAAGGTTTTTTGTTTGGTTTTTTAGTACTGTTGTATTTGACACCATCTGCTCATTCTTTGCTCAGCTGCTTAAAAGGACTGCAAACCTCTTCAGCTGCAGATGCTCAGCAATTAAAAACAAATCTGCCACAGATGGAATAATAGGAGGGCTCCACCATCCCTAGTTCAAAATAGGATCTACTCATCAAAAGTAAGGAAGTAGATACCTGCCAACATTTGAGCACCATAAATAGAAACATGCTTTTCAACCCCATTAAATTGTATTGGACTTGCAGAGTTTATTGCAAAGCAGAGATTGTTGGAAGCTCTGAGAAAGCATATAAACGAGAGACAGGACTTGGCTCTGGAGAATACTATTGCAGTTTATGCTCTGAAAACATCTCAGAGCTCCTAGTTAGAATTAGGATTCTCTCTAGCGAGTATGAATGTAATAGAGGGTAAAGAATTGAAGGAAAGTGGGATGAGGAAACCAGTAATAATGTGTACACAGCTTGAATGTGTGCATTAGCAATAGTTTTGAAAGATTTCTTTCTAATGGGTTTGTTTTCTGTCACTGGATACAAAGCCATATCCTGCCCTCATCTGCACATACGAACAATGGGAGCTGTGTGTTTACATCCTAGGGAGTAGTTTGCCTTGTGGGTAGCAGACGTGTCGTAGTGCTGTGTTTCAAACTATAAATGTCCTTGGAATGATTCACTACAGTGTAGGAAATGCAAAATGTTGCAGCATCTGAGGATTTCTTTAGAATATTGTAGCCCTCTTTTAGTGCCAAAGGTGTAAAAGCAGCAGCTGACTTTTCCTATGTCATGCCAGCCTAGGAAACTGGAAAACAGGATTTAAATTAAAAAATATATATATATATATATATTTTTTTCTTCTTAACAGTGGGTAATGCTTCTTGTCATAGCTGCGTGCTGATGGGGGCATAGAAAATATTCCTAAGAAAATAAAAAGTAGTTCTTAGGGTGAGATCTAATTTTTAACAGGTTCACAAAACAAAAAGCATCACCTCCTTTGTGTTATGTCATACTGAAAGCATTTGCCTTGATCTTGGATTCTCATTGATGATATGACAGCAATGTTATATAAGTAGCATATTTGGGATACAGCAGGAGTCACTGAGGGATAAAATTGCAACTGAAAGTGGTTTTGATTTCTAAAACATGCAGTCAGTGGTCATTTTTTTTAATAAATTCATTATTCAGCAGCTTTTAATAGAACAGTACGCAGATCTACACGTGGATGTTACGTGCTGTCTCCTGTGGATGTGTCCTTTAGAAGCTCAGTTTTGATATCTACCTTTCATATTTATATTGATTATCTTCATATCCTCACATTTCCACACTTACTGTTTTGCTCTGTAGTTTACTTTCTAGAAATCCTTTGGAGAATCTTCACAAGAATGGGAAGTATGTTTTTCTTGCTTATTAGTTTTGCACATTTCCATCCTTTCTTTCAAGCTTTTGTTTCTGATAGGATCGTGCTGTTGAGACCTGGGAACACATGTAGCCACTGTTTTCCAGGATTATGTTGTGTCACTTGATATTCAGTTAATTAGTCAGTAAGTTATTGTTTTGGAAGCTTTTTTATGTCTGAATTCCTTATTGCTTAGGTCTTATTTTCATAGAAGACCACGTATAAGTCCTGTAAGATCAGAGGGATGTCATACCCTTTAACTGCTTTTTTGCACCATCCTTAACAGGGTGCATTTGTTTGTTTCCACCAATGTGAGGAAAATATAAAGATTCTTTATCAGTTGCTGTTATCTGATTGTTGCAATTGGCCCTGATGTGGGGACAGTATAAATAATTGTATTTTATTATAGGAATTAATGAGACTGAGTGTAAAATGTTCTCCATGATCAGAATTCAAGATACGAGCATTGAGAAATTATTTACTTAGTGACCTTCTCAAGTTCTGTATTAATTGAGGAGGCCTTACTGGCTTTCACTCCAGTGATCTGTGTTGTTGCTTTGGGAAAAAAACGTTAAGGTGCCAGCTGAGATTGAGATTCTGAGTAAAGCTGAGGCGTGTTTGTGTCAAGACTTGCTGGTATGTATTTATTGACAAATTCAAGGGACCATTTGATACTGTATTTACTGAACGTGGTGATTCAAAATTTGACATTAATTGGAAAAACTCATAATAGCCATGTATTTAATTAAGTTTCTTGTGGTTTTGAAAAAACAACCGTATCTCCTGTCTGAGGTTGCAGGGTTGGTGTTTGGAAGTGGGGAGCAGAACAGAGCTTTCCTGTCTTCCAGGTCCTTGTGCTCCAGTGAGTAAACAGAAGTTTTAATGAGCCAATTAATTCATCAGTTGTTTGCAGTCTGCACTTGCTGTGAGAGGCTGGCAAATAGAAATAACTTTTCTTGCTTAATTGGCCACTGTGATTTATTTTGGGACTGTGCTCTCCTAATTTACCCATAATATTTATTCTCCAAATCTAATGACTTTAGAGGGCCAAGTTGGACATTTTTTTAGATTACTTTCATTCAGGTTTTACATCTGTTGGGTCTAAAGCATTTAACCATTCTTGTTCATACTCACGATCATCCCATATTTATCTTTTTACAGTTAAGAATGCTTTTCCCAGATTTAATCTGTATTTGTTTGTGCTTCAACTACATAGAGGTTGTAAGGAATTCCCCACATTATCTCCACAAGTGTTTTCTTCCTAGTGGCTACTGCTCTTTCTGGTGCAGATGCCAAAAACTCTGCTATGGATTAGTTTTGGGGGTAGTCTGTTTTTTTGTTTTTTTTATCTTAGTTATGGAGTGTAAATGAGTATTTATGGTAAGTTGGTTTAGTGAAGTTCTATCCAGAAGTTTACAAATATTTAACAATTAATAGGTGAATATTGTTGTAAGTTACTGTTGCTTCATTTGAACAGTGTTACAGGCTAGATCTGATCACAACCTGTCCTGTAACTCCTTGCAAGTTCCCAGGGTCCTGCTCAGTGTAGGAGGTAACCTGTTTCCAGTAACATACCTTTAAAGAAAAATGAGATGATTTTACCTATTTCTGCAGTATTCCAGAAGCAGAAGCAGACTGTGCTGCATTTCTCTGTTCCCACTGAATTGTTCTGATACTTGGGATTTGAATGCCCCCTGTGCCTAATAGACTATTATTGTACTTCTGTATGCTATTACTATTATTATTTTAAGAGGAATTAGCAGCGGAAGTGAAGTTCTCCCTTCCTTACACTCCATACCATCAATCACTCAACTGCTGGGCTGATCCTTCTGGCACAAAAAGTTGTATTCCAGTTTGAGGAAGTTCAAGTGAATGAGTAAATGTCCCCGTGTTCTATTTTGTGGGTAGCAGGATTAAATAATTCTCCAGAAGACTACAGCAGCAACACTAGATCTAATTACAGGTGATGAAAGAAATGAAGTAGCAGAAGTTGAATGCCCTATTCAGAACTCCTAGGTTAAATAAATCAGTAGGCTATTTAATGTAGATCAATATGGCAGAAGCTTTTTGCACAAAACCTTGTTGCAAATGGATTGTAAAGTGAAAACCAGTTTTCTGTATTTATACATGCAGGTGTATGTATATGTGTTGTTTCATATTTTGTTGTAAGTTTTTTTCATTTGAGATTGACTGACAGTCCACTCAAATATATGATATTTTTGGTCTTAATATAGATGGGACAATATAGATGGGACAAAATTTGCTTGCATTGACAACAATGTAATGTAAAAGGGTGCTTGTGGAGAGTTGTTATACAGTTGTTATACAGTGCCTTAATCAAAGCAAAATTTGTTTCAGTTATACTCTGTATGAAATAGAATGTAATTGTTTTGACTTTGCTTTTGCCTTCTGAAGGAATTTTGTAATTGCTGTGGCATTTACTGTATATAAAACTTTATATCAAAATTAGAACACTTGCATTTCAGAGAAATTATATTTATCCAGTGATGTTTCAAACTTTCAGGCACCAGCATGTGGTTGAGGTGCTTCTTGCTTCTGGGGAATCAGGGAGTTTGTTCTTGACAGCGTTCTTTATCTCCCTTCTCTGAATAGCAAGGCAGTTCCTGCGTTGCAGTGAGGCATTGTGTGCTGATGTTCTCCGGGAGGCTGTTAAACCTCCTACCTTCTTCATGTATATCCTGCCTCACCACTCGTGAGGATGGCTTTGTGCCTAACACTTGTGTTTCTGGGTGGAGAAATGTGGGACTCTGTTCTGAATCTCAGATCCACAGCCAGTACTCAGGAAAATCATTTATCCTCTGTATGTTCCTGCTTTAAAAGGTGGGACTGAAGTTTCTTCTTCACCCTCATCTCTTCCTTGCTTTTATTAGCAGTATAACATTCTAAATGTGCAAATAGAGGTAATTGTTGGTAATTATCTACAAATACAGGGTAGATTGCTCATTTGCTGAAGAGTTTGTAAACCAAGCATGAGTGCAGTGGGGAAAATGAGTGAGCTTTGAGACTTGGCTGCAGTGCTGGGAACTGGCAGGGTAGGAGAACAAATTGCTCGGCTCTGTAAAATTGTTCTTGGTGCATCTCAAATCTCCATAGCAGTGAGTTAAAAGATGTAGATCTCGTTTGTTTTACACAAGCAAGGGTTTTTCTGGTTATTTCCCCCTTCTCCACTCCCATGTTCTGAGCTTCTATTATTTGGTTTAGTGACTGTTCCCTTTTGTTACAAATGTTGTTGGGCAAATAGCTATTTCCAATGATTACCATGAAAATTCTTTGTGACAAGAAAACCCTACAAATAATTTTCCAAGTAGATGATAGAAACTCTTGGTGCCTGGTAGCTAAGAAAAAGAAAGTGAAACCAGTGTGGTAGCTCAGTAGTGCTGTCTCAGAGCTCTCACAACAGACTTTGTGTGGGTGCTGGCAGTTTCATAGCTGCTTCATGTAACTCCTTTTCCATGCTGTAGTGCCTCTTTATACACTTGGTCATTAAAAAGCTTTTGTAGAACACCTGGGACAGAAATTATTTGCATGGTTGAATACTTAAGTTTTTTTATTTTGACTTCAGATTCACTTAAGACTCCCTTGCAAAATATGCTGTTTTCTAAAGCTTGATGAGATTGCTTACATAGCAAAGAAGTGTGGAAGATTTCTTCCTAGCTGGAATATGTGGAACATAATAGGAGAAAAAGAGTGAGAAAAGAGGAGGGAGGCATATTTGTGTCCAACAAGTTGCTGAACATGTTTTAATTTCCAGTTTAATTTAACATTCTGGTGGCTCTTACTTTTCATTCTTCTCGTGAAAACTGCAAAAAAAATGTTTCAAGTCAGTACATTTGGCAGAACTCTGGGGTGTGCGTAGGCTTGAACTGTCTCTAAAATGAATTGGCTGGTTTACAGAGTTGCTGCTCTTTCCCTTTCACCTTCAAAGGGCAAGATCTGGCAGGCTTTTACAGCCTTTTTGTAAGTACACCATGGTGTCAGAAAATTATCTTCCATTTATCTTTTTCAAATAGTTCTTGCTCTGTGTTTCTGAGAAGTCCTTTGTGGAAGGAGGTTCCTATTTCATAGCAGCTTTTCAGTCTCTCTGACTTTTCTGTTCAGGTGTTTGTGTGAAGTATGCAGTGACTGTTACCAAGTTAATTGTGTGTAGTGAGGTATGTGAAAGAAGAGCACAATACAGTTCTAAGTGTCTTGAACAATGTGCCCTTTCACAATGAGGAGTGCTTCTCCCTTACTGCAGATTACTGAATGCAAATGCAATCTGTTTCATCGGAGTGTGAACAAACACCCAGTGCAGTTGTGAGCTCCAGTTTAGGGAGTGTTATTGGTTGTGTTCAGTGTTCAGCAGCTGTTGAACACCTCTTTGCACTGGGTAAGATGCTGTGGAATAGCCATTGGCCCTGGGTCAGCACGAGAGCTGGATGTTTGATGGTGAGAGGTTATAGATTCGTTTGCTCAGCATTTGCATTCCCAGAAAGGGAATGTGTTATTCTTTGAACTAAAAAATCATACAGTTAGAGAGATTTCATATTCCATTTCCTTTCTTGCTGTTCTCATCTTGTCCTCTCCCTGTTTATCCTCAGCTTGAAAAATTGATTTTTGTCTTGCTTCTTTGTCCCCTTAGGGTTCTTTGTATTGCTTCCTATTGTTCTTGCTCTGATACAATAGTGTCCAATCGCACGCCATCTTTTAATAGCTTCTAAGGTCGGTTGCTTGTTGGTCGGAAAAGATTGTTGAAATCATTTTTTATGCTTCCGTGTAATTTTTTTTTGCTATTTTTCCTTTTATTCAGATCTGTGTTTTAGGAAGTAGTTTTGCCTACAGATAAGAGATGCATTCTAAATAAGAGATGCATTCTTTCAGATTTTGGAGCTACTTGGCATGCTGTTTATGCCAGTGAGATGAGTGCTTTGCCAAATTAGGAGAATTTGAGTGCTATGTTTATGTGTATGCAAGATACTGGAGATGTTTCATTATCTTTGAATGTGATCTCTTTATGTCAGCACTGCTTGTGCAGAAGCTCAACTGCTACATTCTGTTTTTTCACTGTTTGACTGTTCCAGATAAATATCTTTTGTTACTTGTGTTTTCTTTTGTTCTTAACAGTTTTAAGAACTTTGATTTGGAAGAGTCTCAGAAATGTGCAGTAGATTGGTTGATGATTGGCCCATCTTCCAAGAGAGAGGAGTACAAAGTGTGTGGATCTTCCATACCTCCATCTTTCATCTCTGCAAGGGATCATGTTTGGATATTTTTTCACTCAGATGCATCAAGCTCAGGACAGTCTCAGGGATTCCGCCTTTCTTACATTAGAGGTAAAACCTTGCAATTCTGTTGGCTTTGCTTAAGCACTCTATTAAAACTTGAAGACAGGAGTATTATTTGTTGATGAGAGTCTTGGGGCCAGTCTTGATTATTGAAGTGTTAGTGTGGTAACACTGATACTTTTTCCAGTTGGCTTCTTACTGGTTTTCTTGAAGTATACTGGCCTGACCTATTGACTTGTGACATGCAGAGGGGGTAGATGTTAAACTGTGATATTGGATGGTTACAAAAGTTTTGATACTGACTTTTTTCTGCTTGTCCTCTTTCACAGGAAAGATCGGTCAGGCTGTGTGCCAGTCAGATGAATTCCATTGTGCAAATGGAAAGTGTATTCCCAGTACTTGGAAATGTAATTCCATGGATGAGTGTGGGGATAACTCAGATGAGAGAAACTGCACTGTCCCTCCAACAGAGCCTCCATCCAGCATCTGTCCCTCAGGAACATTCCAGTGCAGTGTAGCCCGCTCCACCAAGTGCTTAATGAATGAGCTGAGGTGTAATTCAGTTAAAGACTGCAGTGATGGTTCAGATGAAGATAATTGTCCTGATCTTTCCTGTGGCAAAAAGCTGGGTAATTTTTATGGATCTTTTGCTTCCCCAGACTTATTCCGCGCTGATCACAGCAAATCAGACCTTCGTTGCACATGGTACGTGGATACACAAGATAATCGGCATGTTCTGTTGCAGCTTGATTTGCAGTTAGGCTACAATGACTACGTAAAGGTGTATGATGGCATTGAAGAGAGAGGTGATAAATTACTGCAGACATTTTCATTTCACAACAATAGGCATCCAGTGAGTGTGGAGTCATCAAAGGGCCAGCTCACAGTCTCATATCATGCTCGCTCAAAGAGCACTGGCCATGGATTCAATGCAACCTACCAGGTGAAAGGCTATTGTCTTCCTTGGGAACACCCCTGTGGAAGTGATGAGGAGTGTTTCACGGATAAACAACATTGTGATGGCTGGTGGCACTGTCCAAATGGCAAGGATGAGGAGAACTGTCCAGCTTGCCAGAAGAATGAATATCCATGTGAAGGAAATAGTGGGCTTTGCTACTCAATACTTGACCGCTGTAATAACCAAAAGAACTGCCCAGATGGCTCAGATGAAAAAAACTGCTTTACTTGTCAGCCAGGGAATTTCCATTGTGGCACAAATCTGTGTATCTTTGAGACTTGGCGCTGTGATGGTCAAGAAGACTGCCAAGATGGAAGTGATGAACACAACTGCCTGGTGATTGTTCCAAGGAAGGTCATCACAGCTGCTCTGATCGGAAGTCTTGTGTGTGGCCTGCTGCTGGTGATAGCACTGGGTTGTGCATTTAAATTATATTCTTTGAGGACTAGAGAATACAGGTACATAAAAACATCTTGGTTTTATGATTCCTTAATAACTGACTGTGTATTTCTTTGTTTGAAGGAGGAAAAAAAGTAAATTGTTAACCAAAGAATTCAGAAAATACTCTGAAATTTGTTAAGTAGTACTCACTGCATTAGGCTTAGAGAAGAGTAGTTGAGATTTTCAGAAGTAGGGGAAATGTCAACTCTTTTATGATATGTGGAAAATACACATCTCTTGTGTGGCCTGGCAGATCTGAATCTAGCAAATGTCAAAACTGTGTTGAGAAATTTCCTTTCTTTGCCTGTGCTTTGTATGTTTGTGCAACTGTAGTTGTGCCCTTTTGGAGAGAGTCAGAAGGGACTTCCTGGTGCCTGTCTCTTGTCATGTGCACCAAGCCTGCCCATGATGTGCGTGATGTGTGCTTGTTGCAGTGCTTCATGCTGTATTTTCCAAAAATAAGCAGAACAAATTAATGCCGTTATTGGCGTAAGTTGGCCTATTGGAAGACGTTCAGTTACTACAGAGTCCAAACTCAGACTGGGTTTGCTGATTTGATTCACTGTTACTATTGTTCCTTTTATTAATTTTAGCATCCTGATAAGCCCTGGTAAAGATTTGCCTTTTTGCTGCTAGTTTGAAGCCCTCTGCACCGTGTCTGTGCGCTAACGTGAGAGGAGGCAGGACAAACTGACTATAATTTATCTTCTGTTTGTTTTTTTTTTCCCACTGTGATTCTGTTCCCAGAGCATTTGAGACCCAGATGACAAGACTTGAGGCAGAATTTGTGCGTCGGGAAGCTCCACCTTCCTATGGACAGCTGATTGCACAAGGACTGATCCCCCCAGTCGAAGACTTCCCTGTGTACAATGCATCACAAGTATGGTGACATGAGTGCTGATGAACCTAGTAGCATCCAGACTGCTATAAGTTAGAACTGATCTGGAACTCTGTTCTGTCAGTAGTAGAGAAGCTCTGCTTCCTCTTACTGAAATATGTATGCTTTACTTTGAGCTGTAGAATCATAGTCATGTATCTTGGTGCTGTGGATAGTTTTGAACACACTAAATATGTTTGCTAGGGAACAGCAGTGAGAAAAACACATGTGGTTTTGCTGTATGTCAAGACAGTAAACAGAGATAAAGTAAATTAAAAAAAAAAAAAAGAGTTTTCCAAGCTGAAACTGTAAATGTATGAGGTGATAAGAAAGTAGGTCTCTAGCAGTATTTTTGAGAAACTCTAGAATTAATTTTTATTTACAAATACATTACACTGGGAAGCCTTTAAGTTATATTGATATTTTACTGTTGAGTTCTCAAAAATCTCTCACAAACTGTTAAAATTATCCCACTGTGATGCAGCTCCAAGTGTGATAAAGCATTCATAGCTTGTTACTCAGGTGCAGCAGTACTATACATTTGCCCTTCTCTGCTGTTATCAGGTTTTGAGGATCCTCTGCTATTGCTGATGACAGAGGACTTGGTCTGTAGCCTGTTCTTTGGTGGTGATCTGATAGCATGTGTGGAACATCTTGCTGGGCTAACAAGAAGAAATTAAACTCATTAAGGAAACATTTTAATGGAGAATGTTTTCATAGAGACAGAGCTAGCTTTGACATTCTTTAATAGTTCATTAGAAAACACCAATTTAATGAGGAGAATTCTCTTAAAATGGAGATCTTAGTGAATGAGCTATGGGAGAAGTCTTTTGAGTGTGTGCTAAATCGATTACCTCTGTGTGACAGGCCTCTGTGCTGCAGAACATCCGAACAGCCATGAGGAGGCAGATGAGACGTCACTCGTCACGACGAAGCTCGTCTCGGCGGCGCCTTGGCCGACTCTGGAACAGACTCTTCCACAGACCTCGGGTGAGAGGACAGATCCCACTCCTGACACCTGCCCGCACTTCGCAGACGATGTTGGGTGATGGAATCATCAACCAAGCTGATGGGACTATTAGGAGTCCTCCGCCTTCACCTGAAGGACCTAGTTTAGAGGCAGACGCCCATGCCAGTGACCTGCAAGAAGCTGGATGTAGCACCTTGCAGCCAGAGACTGAAATCACAGAGCCATTGCCTTCGAATGTCTTACAGAACACTTGCACTGCTGCGCAAGCAGAGCCTGAGTCTGGACACGCTGATAAATCTGTAGGTGCTGAGACCTCAGGCAGTGAGCTCAAGCAGCCCAATAAAGTGGATTCAGGAAAGTCTTTCAGAGATCCTTTGTCTGAAAGTGTTACAGAAGCAACCCATGGAGGGTCAGCACCCAGGAGGACTGTCCCAGAGGGCAGTAATTTAAGTAGAAGTCATCCACCAAGTGAAGAGCCATGTAGGTTGCCCTTAAAAAAGTGGGAGTCTGCTTATTCAGATAGCCCCTTGAATGTTCATATCCAAGTGGATGGACAAAACCGGTGTTGCCCTAGCTGCCATCGGGAGGAGCCTTTGGGTATTCATGCAGCTTGTTGCCATTCTGTGGAAGTGCCAATGCTAGAGTCCTCAGCTCCCCTCTCTGAAATCAGTACAAGTGATGATGAGTCTTTACTTGTTTGCTAGTAGAAGCTTTTGTTTTGACCCTGTAAACTTTGTAACTTCATTGTTTATATGATTGTGCACTTTGATTTTAGGTGGTTTGTGCTCTCAGCTTTGTCCATCAAAACTGGTGTTCTTTAATCCCCAGGGAGTACAGTGCAGGACTAAATGGGATGAGGCTTTCTTTGTTGCTATTCCTGAAACTCCAGTGGGGGCAGAAGTAGGCCAGTATGTGATGTCGGGGGCTAGGAGAGCAAGAATGTGTCACTGTAGTTGGGAGGCATCTCCACTATTTATTTCTTCTCTGCTTTATTTACTTTCCATTCAGGGAGTTGGTATTTCTTTACTTTTTCAAGCAGTCTTACAGAAATTAACACCGTTGGAACTTGGAGCAGGCACCAGTGCTGACTGTGAGTACCAGTCAAGAAATAACATTGTCCTTTTAGGCATCATTATTTAACTAAAATTTAATAATATCATTAAAATTTTTGAGAGGAAATAAAATCCTTTGTTGTTCCCTATTTCTAGAACTAGCTTGCTTCCTTTGCTCCCTTCAGAAATGTTTTGATGGCCATGTAGATTTTGAAACGTCCACTAAAACCAAAGTTTCTGTATAGAGTATGCAGAATATTCCTGTGTGCTATGGCTTTGTAGTAAGAGATCAGCAATGTTCAGTACAGGTGAAATGCATTGAATCCCATTTGCAACAGTATTTTTTACGTTGTCATATGTTACTCTTTTCAAAGCGATGTAGCAAAGGTTGAGAATTGCTTGCGGTCTTCCTACCCTTTTTCCTCTTCTCCCTTCTGATTTCAGGGACTTCTTTGATTGCACCACTTTGGTTGTGCTCTGAAGGTTTCTGAGGCTTCACAGCTGGCTGCAATAGGAAGCACAGAGCACTTGGTAACTGTTGGGATCGGATTCTTTATTTTGAAATAAAATCTACTTCACAAGTTTGCTTGTAAATCTGCTACCTGGGTGCAGCTTTTTGAAACTTGTTTTTCTAGACAATTACAGGGGTTTGCTTTTACTTTCTGTTAAGGACTGAAGTAGGGCAGTGCCAGTTTTAAAGCTGACACTGTGTGAATTGTATACTGCTTTAAACTGGTGCCTTTTTTTTTTTTTTTTTTTTTTTAGAGTGCAATTAGAAGCAAGCAAGTTATTTACCTGAAAGAAAGGTGACTTTGCTTAAGCAGGAGTGACCTGGTGCAGAATCACAGCTGGTTATGGTCAGATAGTTTGGCCCTGCTTCAATGGATAAGATGGTGCCATGAACCAGCATGGGCCAGGCTCCCTCCCAGCCCTTTTAGGGGCTCTGTTTCAGCCCTCTGGTGAGGCAGTAACTAACTAGAATGCTACATACAGAAATGAACAAAGAAGTTATCTCAGCTGTTCCTCTGTAAGTATCCATGTGCTCTGATGCTGTTTAATGCTGTAGGAATTCAACTTGCCTGAAGTTATTAACTGGTAACTGCAGCTTGTAAAGCTGGGGTGGACTTGGGTGTCTGTAGAAGTGGGGTGTGCTGTCCAAAGCTCACGGGCTTTTGCAGTGAACAGTTTACATTGAAGTGTCAAAGATGCTTTTTTAATGGACTGTATGTGCCCTGAATCTTCCAGTAAGACTTCCTTTGGGAGTGCTTTAAAAAAATAAGCAGTAAGACTTTTGCTTTACTGAAATGTAATGTGAAAGAATGACTTTGAAATTACGTTTTTGTCTTCAGTTGGAAATTGGTTTCATAGTGTTTTCCAGAGGCAGAAGATTCAAAGTCTATAAGAGCATAGAAAGGATTGTAGCAAAATGCATAATGAGCAAGTCATAGTTACATTAAGTAAGTACTACTCATTCATTTCTTCTCAATTGCTTTTGTGATCAGAATTCATTTCATCAAGGAAAATGAAGCTTTGAAAGAGATGTTGATTTCATAGCATTTACAAACATTTTAAATGCATTCCACCTTTGCCATGTACTGTAGTCATCATGCTGCCAGATTGTTTGCATCGAAGGCTGCAGGTTGTAGTGTCATCTTTTTTTCCTAGGGGTATCTTTAAATACTTAGGAGTTTTATTTGTAAAACAGTAAGCCTAATCTTAGTGGAGAGGAGGATTGTTTCAGGGTTAATACTGTGATGATATGAAGGATCTTCAGAGTAAGTGTATATTTAATTCTCTTACAGAAATGTGTTACTATAGAAGAATAATTCTGAACGTACTATGCCTTAAATTATCATCATTGTAAGGCTCTTGAAGTTAAAATATGTTGAAATGTTAGAGTTGAAATATATACTTCAAATTATTCTATATTCTGGGAACAACCCTGAATTGTATTTTCTTTTAAGATGTAACAACATGACTTCTTACATATATAATGCGTATTTTGTGTACTGATCCATTTGGTAACTCAGCAGAAATTTCAGTGAGAAGGATTTATATTTAGAAACTGACAAAAATCCAGGTTAATGAAAACTTGATGCTTGAAGTGTACAGAAATATTCACAGCCATCACTGCTGGAATTTACAGCCTTGCATAAATGAGACATACAAGCCTGGTGCTTTTGTAAACACCTATGTTTTGTATTCTGCAATAGAATATTCTCTCCTAACTCCCCTAGTCCATTCCTTGGAGGCAAGAGTCAGTTTTGCAGAAGAAACTTGTACATGTGTGCTGTGGGTACAAACAAATGTGTTGAAATGTTGATACGTGAAGGAAAACTCAGAGTCTGCCTTAGTATATGTCTACCCCTCCTTTCTCCACCACTTGTAAGCATTAAGCAGAGAATTGACTGTCATTGAAGCTCACCCAGCTTCTGTTCCATCAAGCTGCTTCCTTATATTCAGAACTTACTAAAAAAAAATTGTGGAAAACTGCTACTATGCCAGAAGTGTGAACAGAAAATTTCATTCTTTGCTCAGTGGAAAAATATGATTGCACTTCAATGACTATGTAACCTAATGAGCTAATGAATTTATCTTTTAAAAAAATATTTTAATAATGCTTTTCTGCATTCTTTAAGTATTTTCATAGAAGGGAAAAAGTGTTTAAGATTTTTAAAAAGAAAGAACACCAAAAACCCCTACAAAACTCCACTGTCCAATCTCCCTAAAAAATAGCTTCCTAAAAATAACTCTGAATAGAGAGGAATACTTAAGCCTTTTCCTGATCTAAGAAGAACCACTTACAGGCAGCATCACTTGTAAAGTGCTCTCTTACTCTCTTATTGCTATTAAAACATGGGGTGTATTTCTATTTGAAATTGCAACACTTTCCAGCTTGTGTATGTATGACTCTGTAACATCCCTTAAATGTACTTGTTTTCTATTCTGTTCTCTGCCTTTTTTTTTTTTTTTTTTTTTTGGTGTGTGTGTATGTTGTATATATTCACTGAAAAACATTTTACCATAATGTGTGTACAGATGTATGGTTCAGGTATGGCATCGTGGTTACCTGTGTTTGCTGGTTCCTGGACAATGATACAATACAAGTAAGATGCTGGGCATCATCATACTTTGCTCTTGCTTCAATCTCTTAATTTTTAATAAAATTTAATGTGTCCAGAGACTGGATTTCTGACTGTCACTTGAGGGGCCAACCTATTAGCACTGCCCATTGCAGACTCCGTGTTTTGAGTCAGTTATGAGCCTTTGGTGTGAAGATCTGAAGTTGGTGTGTGGTTCTTTTTTCTTGGCTGTATACTTGCTGGTATCTGAAGCTGTAGATGTGCATCACTTTTTTTGGAAAGTACATGTGAAATCTTGCCAGTAGCAATTTCCTCTTGTATACAGATGTCTTTAAAAGACACATACATATACCCCAGATAACAAAACATAGCTGTGGAGTATATGATTCTTTACGACTCTGTTGCAGAGAAAAAACAGACAAAAAACCCTGTTCCTGAAATAGAGCACCTCATTGCCAATTGCTGGAGCTGTGTTTGTTTCACTGATGCTTCCTCTCTCCAGTGTTTGCTTATGTCTTTGGAGGGAACCATTGGCTCTATTCTGCTGTGGTTGTTTTTTTTTAGTAGAAGGCATAGGCTGAGTTCTTTTGAGTTGGCAGAAGTTTGCTCTACAAACTTGAGAATATTCATCTGTGTAGTAGACAATTGTACAGACTTCAAGGTCATCAGGGTTTATCCATAACCATGAAGGATAGGAGAGCACAGCTTGATATAGAGGGCTGACAGTGCCTCACCTCATAGGAAGGGTGATTGCTTTGCTTCACCATGGAGTGCTAATTCAGCTTCAGTAACAGTGGCAGTAATACTACAACCCTAATACTGATGTAAACGTGGCTGAAATGAATAGAGCCCATAAAAGGGAGACAGGGTAGTAAATGATACCCGTGCACTTGCAGCAGTGTTTACTGACAGCCTGTGTAGCACAACAGATGTGTCTTGTGACAAAATAAGGAGCTAGCTTGAAAAGTCTTAAGTAATTTATATATTTCTTTTAACAGTTTTTTTGAGAGAAGAATTGCTTTTGCTTATTTATGAACAGGAAGCGTCTCCCAAGCAGGCAGTAGGATTTAGACGCAGCCTCTCTGTCCCTGACCCAAACTTTCCAGGTAGCATGCCTCATCTCATGTCTCTTGTTAGTCTGTTAAGATAGCAAATTGTTAAATAAGCCATCCTTCTCATTTCAGGCTCTTGTGTTCTTGGCTTCAGGGATTAAATAGTCTTCAGATGGATTGAGTGGTGGAAGTTTCCCTTTTTTTGCACTTCATACATTTCCTGCTTTGATGTGCCAAGTTTCCTTCCTTTGAATTCCTATCTCTTACCCCAGGTTTATAAGTCATTTATGTTTCATCTCTAATAAAAACAGTGTCCCTTGCCTGCTTTCAAATCCTTTTCCTTGGATTTTCCTTTTTCATTTGTCCAAATGTGAAAGCTTCTTGCGTAGCTCAAGTTAGAGCACCAGTGAGAAGTATTGAGGAATGAGAAGTTTTAAAGTTAAACAAAAGGTGCTTTGCTTTTAATAACAGGAGGCAGTCCCTACTCCACACAGGGGCCTGTTCCCAAGCGAGGAGCCAAAGCAGTTGGAATTCAGATTTAAGAAAAGACAAATTCCAAGCAAGGCTTTAGCCTTCACTTTTTTTTTTTTTAATGAAGCTTTCATTTATGATGCATACTTCAGAAGCTCTGTAATTTCCGTCTTGTCATTCATTTGGCTCTCAAAAGAGCCAAAAAGAAAATGTATTTTGTTCCCAGAGTTTGCAGATTAGAGAAAGAAAAATGAGAAAATCTTTTCTGAAGACCTCTGAAAATTGTGTGGGACAGCAAATCGTTGAGCTCGGCTGATGAAAGATTGCTTGTGTATCTTTCAATACGTATTTGTAAAATTACTTCCAATTAATATGCTTGTGTATGGAATATTAAATACACAGTGACTCATGAATCCTTGCTGAGTTAGGTAAAAGCTCTGAACTGACATGAGTGTTCTATCTTGACCTTGCTGAGATCAAGGTCTTTTGCCTGATGTACCAGTGTCAACTGAAAACAGCCAATTCCCATACCAAGGTTGTGAAAACATTTGAGAGCAGTGGGGCCTGCAGGAGCAGCTGTGCCGTGCAGCTCTGCCTCATTAGTCCTGTGTTCTGCCTGTGCCCCACAGCTCCTGTTGCCTATTGGATGCCATCCTCCTTGGGAGACAGACTGTTTTCCCACTGTTGTATGCACTGCGTGGCACAACGATGATGTGATCTGCAATAATTGTATGGTGATAATGCAACAAGATCAATCCAATACAGCTCCTACTAGTTTCAGTCTCAAAAAGGTGATACTTTTCTAAGTGTTTGCATTACCTCTATTACTACTGTGAAATTTCCCAAATGTTATTGCCAGCGCTAAAAGAATGAACAGCAGAGTATTTTTCTGCAGTATAGCCTCTCATACTTTGTGTATGTATGCAGCTACATAAATATGATAGTATGTAAAATACAGGTTTGTGTAGAAATGGATTGATTTTTAAAGCTCTATACTCATTTTAACACTGCTGTTCCTATTAGTGTAATTCAGCTATGGTGGTACCAGTTTTTATGTATGGAGATGACTGTAAAATTGTATGAATTAGTTGCAGAAAATGACCTGGAGAAGGTGCACTTGTTGCAGCTGAGGTGGAGATGTTCTTTACTCTGTTTTCTTTAGGAGTTTCTCCTTCAGAGCAGAAAAGCTAATGCACAGGTTATTATGATTTACATATCGAAAAAGGGGACATAAAAATGCTGCAGGAAACAAAAATCAGCAGGAGTTGTATCGCCAAGCAAATACTTCAAAATTATAAAACATTTCTTTTGGAAAGGGCTGGCTTTTCTGCATTGAATCACGCAACGTTCTTGACGTATTTGTAGTGTCAGCTGTCTCGGGATTTTGCTTTTGTTCAGTGGGCTTAGAAGTAATAGTGGTTACGTCTTCTCTGGGATTTTTGTTTCCTTTTTTTGAAAAAGTCATACCTGAACAAAGTTGAGCGCACTGCTAAATTTCAGTCAGCATATGAACTTGTCTTCCAAGCTCCGTATGTTGATTTCTATGGCTAGAAATAGTGTGCACTAGGAAGTAACTTTTGCAAAAACTTAAAAAAAAATAAATAAAAAAATAGCATACATGTTGGGAGCACAGATGAAACTGTTTCTAAAAATGAAATAAGACATCTTGAAACAGCTTTTGGAGATTGATATATAATTCAAAGATAAGCTCTACCCAACCCTCCTGTTTTAAATTCAGCCTTCTGATCTAAGGGCAAATGTTTATTGTTTTAGAACGTTGAAATACAGTCAGGGAAAAATTTGATCCCAAGCTAGTTAGCAACTGTGAGGCAGTGGCTTCTTTAATTTAGTCTTTGATTGCCTGGGTAGCAGTTATAGGTTTCATACATTTCTATTGTTACCTAAGATGTGTGTGTGTGTATGTGCACACAAAGCCACGTTTTTCTTTAACAAAATATCTATTTTAACATCTTACGATTAATAGCTTTATAGAAGGAGAAGAGTGTAAACTGTGTTTCTTTTCAGTGTACCATCTCTAGGCTTGGACAGACATGGACACATTTAAAGATAAAAATACTTCTAAATAACGCATTGTATTGGAAAGCCACTTTCCAATTTTGAGTATTTGGAGTCTATTCTTCAATCTTTGTACAATGTGTGGTACCTGAAAAACTAGGAGATTAATGAACCCCTAATTTTTCTACCAAGGCCACTAACACAGAGCTGCTTTAAGAATTAAATTCCTGTGGCTGTTACCAAGGTGACTGTATGTGATAGCATTTATTTTTCAAAAGTTACAAAAGAACAGGAGCTATTCACAATGTTGCTTAGAGCTATTCCTGCATTTTGCATTTTCAAAAGATTCTTTGGTGTGAAAGTGGCCATACTGCTACAGCAGCAGTTCTCTATGAATTTATTGAATGTATGAACCAGATTTTTTTTTTTTTTTAGTGTTTGCTGCAAATAAAATATGCAAAACACTTTCTAAAGAGCATCTGATGTGAGAATGATGTAGACTTGCTGCTTCTCTGAGCACCGTTAAAATGAAGACTGTCATCTGACTCATAGCAAAGAGTAGCGCTGGGTTTTGTTCCTGGCTCCTTTGAGATCTCCCTATTGTGCAAAGAGATGTCCCTATTGAGATGTCCCTATTGAGCCCAAGCAAAAATGTTTCAAAAATGAAGGTGCTTGAGGTCTTATCACACCGAATGATGTCTGAATGCTCAAGCTCACTTCTTTGGTACAATAACCCAGGCTTGTTCCTGTCCTGTGTGCTTCCCCGGTCCCTTGCAGCCCTGGCTGTGTGGGTGCCCCACCAGCTGTCCTATGGAGAAATGATCCTTTGGGCTGTGCCTGTGCTGAGGCAGCAGCAGGGTTGTCCCCACATCTCCTCTCCCTTGGCTTTCACCATTTTGGTTTTGTGATGGAGAACTTTCGAAATGCTTTTATGTGCCCCAGTCTGTCTCAAACAGGCCCTTATGGCTGCTAGAATCAGTATTTCAGAGCCGTAGCTGTGCTGCGTTCCCCTGGTGAATGAGTGTGCTGCCAAAAAAAAAAAAAAAAACAACACAACCAGCGCCTTATTTCATATTTTATTTTTTTTTTCCTTTTTCTTTTTTCTTAGGGAAAAACTAAAAGCTACAGATGCCATAAAGTGTGTAGCTCACTCACTATTCTCTAAAACTTTTTTTTTTTCTTTTAAATTCCAGAAAATCTTTTTTGCAAAACTGGGCATGTAAACAAGAAGCCCCCTCGGCCCCGGAGGCTGCTCCGCTATTTCCTTGGGGACTTGTCGCTGGCGGGCAGGTGGCAGTGGGCAGCGGGTTCCTCGGCCGCCCCGCCCTGGGGGTACACCACAAAACACAGCTTCTGTCCCCAGCACGTCACCGACTCTGCAGGGAGCAAGTGTGCAGTTAGCGCGGGGTGCCATCAGCATGGTGGCTCTAGCGCTGCGTGACGCGGTGCATGACCTGGCGGCCATCTTCCACACAGAGCTCTTGGCCCCTCCGCACCGCCCGCCTTCCCTTTGGCTGCTTTTATCTCTAGTGTGGTGACACATCAGTGTTTGCAAAGCGTGGGTGGGTTAAAATTAGGCGTCTTTAGGGCGAAGAGCCCTTCGTGCTGCCCAGAGGGCTGCTGGCCATCCCTGAGGTAGCGCTGGGGCCCAGCGCTCGCAGTGAGGCTGAGGGAGCTGGGCTGCGGCAGCTGCTCCTGCTTAGGGAATGTCCTCACCACAGAACAGCTGCAAGCCAAGCACAGCCCAATCACAAGCAACGTGTGCACTGTGATGTGAGGGAAAAAGCAAGGCTTTCTTGTTATTTGAGTGAGAAATAATTCATCGTGCCATGCAGGGGCTCTGCAGTGCTGCTGGGATGAGAGCGGGGTGAGGGACAGGCAGAGGTTCTGTCATCTATTATTCTTTTTGTGATGGTTTGTTTGGTCTTTATGTGCTTAAAGTGATACTCTTGTGCATCTGCTTTGTGGCTGAGGCTGTGGTGGGTGAGCTGGGGGATGCACAGGGGCACAAGTGGAGATGAATATGGCGAGTGATGAAGAAAGCAGTTGCCCGCACAAACAGCCACAAAAATACACCTGTTACCTCCTGTCCAGGGCTCACCTGCAACGTGCCTGTCTGTCTGGTGGCTTGTCATTCCTTCTAATTTAAAACTGAAGTAATTCCATCCATAAGCAGCACCTGGCCTGTTTTGCATGGGGGTCTGTAGGCTGTGCATGCCAGCGGTGGTTGAGCCTGCTGGGATCTCGGTACTGGGGGGGGGCTGAGCCCTGCAGGCCACGAGCAATGGGCCTGAAAAGTGCACCAAGCCACTGCAGCAGTGCTTACCTATTAGCCTATTTACACACTTTGGTTTATTTCTCCAGTAGACTCCAAGAAAAAACACAGGCACTCCAGTTAAAATGATAATGAGTCCAACTCCGCAGACAACCGGCTCAGAGTATAGGCTGAAGACCAGCAGAAATGCCCAAAATGCCAGGTAAGTGATGGGAATGAGGAGGTTCACCTGGAGAGAGAGAGCAGAGCAGAGCATGACTGCAGAGTGATGGCAGCGCTGGGCCAGCAATGAGGGCTGTGGTATTGAGAGCCTCATGGGTTGTGTCCCCTTCCTTCTGCCACTCTCACATGCCCAAACTAGCAAGTTTGTTTTTGGAAGCCTTTGTGTCCTGTTTTTACACTAGTGGTGCTTTGGGGCATGTTTTGAGACTGAAACTTCACCATTACATCTAAAAATGAACTGATCTTCAAAAGGGAAAAAAAAACAACTGGAGGACACAGGGTTTTCAGTGGTTCCTCCCATGCCTTTTGTGTTGTAGCCAAGAGATTTAGCTTTAACATTTTCACCTTAATAGGTCTGAAGATTTTGGGTTTCTTCCAGCGTAACACAATCAGGCTTATAATTGTCACTCCATAGCAGAGGTAGTTAATAAATGACACATAGTTGATTAGTGTGTACGTGTCTCCAACAAGCATGATGATAAGAGTGGCCAGACACTGTAAAGAAAGAAAGGTGATCCAATGTGAATTATTACTAACAAGGTAGCTCAAAAGCAATAAAAACAAGCAAAAAAAAAGCTAAAAGCAGTTTAAGTTTAACTCTTGTTGCTTATGGTCCTACTGTGCGGCCTGAGCTGGACTCTTCTGTACCTGCTTTCAATGGTTGCACTTCACCAATTTCTGTTTTTTCTGACCCTACAATGAGGACTTCTGGCAAAGAGAAAGTTGTCTATTATGAGGCAAGGGGTTTCTTGTCGGCTTACATTCTGGGTCAGTACATTACCTTATTGCAGGTGTCCTGTATATATTATAAAGAGTGAAGGCTTTGCCCTTTCCTCCCAATGGCCCATGGCTCATGCTGCAGATGACTGACATCATTAATCTCCTGAGCATTACTCGTGTTAGGAAACTGGCAGATAGATGGTGGAAATTTACATGTGTAATTTTGTTTGTTTGTACTTTATTTCTGAGTAACTCCATGAAGTTAGGAGAGCTGGTTCATGTGGTTGCTTCTCAGATCCTGCCCCACCTGCCCATTGGTATCCCAGACATGAACCCTACCTCACACTGCATGTTCATCCTGCAAACACTGTCTACTGGTGGCCAAAGCCCGAGGGAAATGAAATGTCCAGATCCCTTCAGAGACCTTCCAGGATTTGGCTCCATGTTACTTCAGGCTCTCTTTTTGCTTATGTCTTCTTTTTCCTTAATTAGCTGTTTTAATAGCAAAGGTCTCTAGGGAGGGAGGAGTTCTGTACCACTGGCACCAATAATTATGCACCACCACAATCAAATGACCCTTTGGACTCTCCATTCCTCTCTTAAAATCCTCAAAGCTATGTGGATTTGGGGGTGATTTCAGCATATTGAGCTGTTTCACTACAAAATTCATTTAAAATAGGGCAGTGTTTTTATACCAGTGTGGCATAACATGTTTCCTACTTTCCTCTGGAAGATGCATGCTAGCAGACACACATCTGCCACTAACAGGTTTTGCACTGAAGGCACTTGGGGTGATGATGTTTCTTGTGTAGGTGACATGAATGTGTCAGAGCTGCTCGCCAAATGGCGTAACTCCTGAGTGGTACTGGGCTGCAGAGGAGTGTGTGTTTCCTCCCCTGAATACCATGCCTGACGGCAGCCCGACACACAGTGGGCAGGACAGCCTGTCACTTTACTGTCTTGCAAAAAACCCAGTCTGTTTATTTTGCATTTAGCTTGGACCCTTCATTTTTGGAAGGATTAGTAAAAATACAGGTCTCACTGGTGATGCTAAAAAGGTCTTTCTCTTTGTACAAAGAAAGCTTTCTGCATGAAAAAACTATGTGCAATTTGCTGAAAAAGAAAAGAGAACCTGATGTATTAATTAGGATTGCCTGAGGTCTGACCTCATTTGCTGTTGTAGCTGCCTACGCTATATTATTTTTACATTTCTATTTGTTAAGGAATTAATATTTCATTGCAGCATTTGATATACTCTGAGCTGCATTGAAGTACCTTCAAAAGATGAATTGATATTCAGTGTTGGTTCTGTAATTTGCACTATAATTTAAGGGAAATGTTTGGAGCAGACTGAGAGAAGCTGACATTTGCCTGATTTATCAGGCCTGCTCGGTGCAGGCAGCCTGCTCGTGGTATGGCTATTTCACAGTGAAACAGCACAGAAACTCTGCATGCTGGTTGAGCTGATGTATTTCTAAGGACAAAGAAGTTCTGCTTCGTCAGCATCAGCAGAGTTCAGCTGCCTGGCGTGAGACCGGGATGGAGCCAGCGCCTTCTGTTTGCTCAGAGCAGAACAGATGGGCTGTGGGGTTTGCCCCCAGATCCTGTACAGGCAGTGCACCCAGATATTCGTGGTCAGGCACTGAGTGCTGGGAATGCCATAAGCCTCAGTTGTGCAGGTATCTTGTCCAGAAAGTGGAATGTGCAGAAGGCTTATCTGATGAAATTATGTCTGGGTGTATTGTGCCAGAATTGCTGTTAGAGCCAGGAGAGTCATGCAAATGTGCATCTTAGTGCATCCTGCATCAAGTCCTCATTGTTTTGAAATCAGTGGCAAATATGCAGTTAGCTAGGATGCCATTTTGAGCAGATGCCCTAGGGAGAATTCCCTGCTTGGGCTGTGCACTCAGGGATTGCAGCACCAAGGGTCATTTTGCTCTTTAACATCTTCTTTGCCACAGCAAAAAAACCATCATGTATTCTATTCATCACATATTCATAAACTCTATTCTTGCTAAAACTGTGTATCTCTTTCGAATAACAACTTCCATCAGTCATTAGTATCATGGAAATTCATGATGTCTAAGAAAAACAAAAAGATCTTCCTGCAGGAAAACAGCAGCCTAACCAGCCAAAACCTTCCAACGTTCAGAACATTTTCTGCTTTTCTTGGGTGGCCCTCTTGTTTGCCTAATGTATTAACTCAGCAGATACTTCATGGAGGGCTGCTGTAATGGCTGACTTACTTGTTTTTCACAGAAAAGAAATATCAGTCAAACAAACAGGTCCTCGGAGCACTGTGGCTCATACTTCACAGGACACTTTGCTCACTTTGTGCTCCCCCTGGGTCTTGCCTTGTCTCTGGCTTTGGCAGCAGAGTCTATACTAGCCCTGCCACAATGGGATTAGATTTCCTCCATGTTAAATATTTGCAAAAAGCCAGCAAAATTGGTGAAAAGACCTCATTTTTCTTAAATGAGCTATCTTCGTTTTCAGACAAAGATAATCTCTACCTTCCCAGTAGGGACAACAAGAGACAACAAGTTATAATGGGCCTAAATTGCAGCTCGAGTTAGATACCGGGGAATCACTCCAAACTGCAAGGGCAGCTCTCCTTTCCATGAATCAGTATTTCTAAGAGCTTACCCAGGTCTGAGCAGGCTAAAGTACAATGGGGCAGGGACAACAGAACTTACACAGACGAGCAGGGCAGGGATAGGTGTGCAGTACTTCACATGGATCATGGCAAGCAAGCTTGGCAAGTGGCCTTCTCGGGCACCAGAGAAACATAACCTGCAAATGAGAATAGGAGCACTAATCCACTGCACGTAAACCAGCTTTTTCAATATCTAACTGTACAATGTCTCTAATCTCAACTGCCCTCATGGGTTTTGGAGTAGAAGGAAGCTGCTGTCTGGATGCTGGTTTGAAGCTGGGGAGACCATAGCTTGGTTCTCACTTCCACTAGAGATTTGTGAATAACATGGTCTGAGTTGTTTCATCTAAGTCATTCCATGTAGGAGGCCTTTAATGGCTAATGTCATCTGTGAAATCACCTGATCTAAGTTGCCCAATTATCTCTGATGATGAAGTCTGAAATCTGCCAGTCCCCATCTGCCAGCAGCACTGCCTGCTTATCCATGAACACAGGGAAGCTGTGAGATGATCAGCCATATGTCGCTAAGGCACCAAAAATCTCACAGATACTATTTCCAGCGTCAAAAGGGCTTTGGTTAAGGTTTTGTGTGCCTTAATATTTCACTTTTACATGCATAACGTGTTACGCATGCATTCAGACTTGTATCTTATGATAATTGTGGAAATAATTTTCCCAAGTTACTTCAGAGTTGGATTGTTTCCTCTAAAAAAAATTTGTAACTTCTAAACTGAGTTTAGAAAGGTCAATTAATACAAATAGACTTTGAAGATTCTGGTCCTGCTATCATCAGTGTGCACGCAAAGCATCTTGCCTGGAAGGAGCTGCTTCATTGCAGGAGTGATGCCTGTAACTGGGAACTGAACCAGGCCCTGCAAATCCTTTTCCAGCATACTTTAGCTTGTAGCTACTGGAACATTATTGATGTAAAATTGCTTTGGTTCCATACTGAAGCCGTGTTTGGCTCTTACTGCGAGTTATTCCACATCTGCAGATGCTTTTAGTAGCTCATAAGGATTATTTTGCAAGAGATTCTGTGATTCAATATTACATTTGCTGATTGAAACAGAGCAGTTCATAACTGAATGTATCCAACGTGCCCAACAATGATCTCACCATGCTATAACATCCAAAATGTCTAGCTAGCATTTCTTTAGCAAATCAAATTAAAACAGCCCCTCCCCAAATTAGATAACGTTCATAAAATTGTACTCCATCTAACCTTGATGAGGTAAAAAGGTATCCATTTATTCCTCCAAATGTAGATAGGGCCACTGAGACTGGCATAACCCAGGAAAAATAGCCCAGTAACTTTTCACCAAATGTCTAAAGCAACAGAAGGCAGAGAAACTGAAATACACTGCAAAGCACAGAACTGAAATCAAAGTGTATTTTAGACATCCAGGGAATGGTTTACTTACTACCGCCACAGCGTTGGAGGACAAGAGCTCTTGGGGTGACATGGCAGTGAAATATGCAATGTTGGTGAACGTATACACAAATGTCACCAATGGGATGGATATGAATATGGCACGAGGTAGGTTCCTAATAAAAGAATTAGGAGGGTAGATAAGAATTTACAGTCATACACAGCGAGTCCACAGTAACAACCTGGGGCACTCAACCAGCTGCATAGGTTCATCTGCTACAATGCTGTGGTACCTTCCAGGAGTGAATATTTTACTCAGTTCCAAGTTCAGAGCCCTCTTTAGAGTTGGGCAGCTGAACAAATCTCTGTCTATCTCTATCTATCAGTAGTGCATTTTTGTCTCTGTGTCACACTTGGAAAAAAGTTAAAAACAAACAAGAAAAGTACTTTAATCTGTGATCCTGAGTGGATTCAGTAAAAATTGGAAGATTTTTTCTTCTTACCATATAGTTTTTTATATTCTATTTTCCCTTTAGAAGCTGCAAAAGTAACAATATTTAAGCCTATTCCCCCCCTTTCCTTTTTATTTCTCAACTGAGGCCATATTTGCCTTATAAAAGTCACAACTTTTCATTGTTCAGGTTTGAAATTGCAGTGACCCATTACAGTGCTGCTGTTTTTGGAGGGAGCATGTTGCTGATCTTTCTCTATTCCTGCCAAGGTCTCTGGGTGTGCACTTTCCCACTCACTGGTGTGAAGGCCTGCACAGGGCTGCTCGTGAGACAGCAGCATTCATTCACTCCCAGCCAGGCTGAACAAGCACTTGAACTCCTCCGTGTTTAACTGCTGTGTGCGTGGCATGCCCAGAAATAGCTGACGCTCCAAAAGCTGCTCTCAGCATCCATCGTTCCACTTTATCATCTCAGAAACTTTGAAAGGTTTGAGCTTTGCTTTATTAAAGTAGAATTGTTCTCCCTCTGGCTCCCCCCGCTGACATGGGGCATTCCAGGGGTAGGTCCTACAGCCACGCTGTGGTTCAGGTGCAGGGCAGGGAGTGCAGCCTGTGGGTCAGGTGCCTTCCCATCTTCTCATTCAGGTCTTTGTATAACATCCCCTTTGGGTGAAAAAGCAAAGTGACTTGCAGTAGAACCCAGCATTTTTCTAACAAAAGACAGCAATTCTCCCTATAGATACATGTGCCGTCTCATTGGCTAATTTTTTGCTAAGGATGCACTGTACGTTTGGTCAGGGCCACGATGACATTGCTTTGTCCATAGGCCGTTTGAATTGAGTTGATACTTTGTACAGTCTGTTCCTAATTTCAGCATGGTGTTTCGTTAATGGGCCTGTTTGCATTCCAAACAAAAAACCTTTCCTTTAGCCACACCAGTCCTATAGGACATGTCATGATATCGCTGCAGTTTATTAAATGAATTATGTTGTCACATGGCTCGAATGTCTCAGCACTTCAAAAAAAATGTGGATGATGTGGAAATGGATACTTGCCTGCGGGGATCAACCAGCTCTTCTGTTACATAGTTCAAGAAGTTCCAGCCGCTAAATGCAAACGACCCTTGAAGGAAAGCTAATGCTAAATGCCCCACGGATGGAGTCATCCAAAAATTGAATGCTTTGCTCGGTGTCAGCTCTTCATAGTTTCCTGCACAGAAAGCACAAACAAGAGTTTACGCCTTCCACTGAGGGAAGTGCTGCCCACCAGAGACACCAGGAAATAGGTGAAAATTCGTGGTTTTTTTTTTTTTTTTTCTTTTTCATTGCTTGATTGGATTTGAGACTTTGTGCTCTTCATATTCCACAAGTCAGCTCGGGCTGGCACTGCACTCGTGGTGCTCTCTGTGGCAGGACGTCCTGGGCAGGCAGTGGGCTCTGCACGCACAGGCATTGCTCTGCATCTAATTGCCACAATGCTGGCACCACTGCTCTGACATACTGCTACCTGCCTTTGTGTACACACTGCTGGTGGATGGCTCTGTGATGGGGTAAACTCCTGTCTGTTCCTAATGCTGTTTACTTTTGCAAGAACATGGTTTTGTTTAGTAGGAGTACTGGAAAAATATCTATGGGCTGGAAGATTTATCAAGACTGTGGGACTGTTATCACTGAGAAATAGTCCTGCTCTCTAAATGCCCTATTTCATCTTTCTTTGCATGACTCATCATAGGCATGATAAAAATGTCATGAGCCTTTTGTGCTCTCTGCTTTCCATTAAGTTGGTGATTCAGTCAGACATTTTTACGTCTTAAGAAGGCAGCATTTTGTAGTTCTCAATCTTACAAGTGACTTTTTGTGGGAAACCACACTGTGCCCAAAATGAATTTGGCATCTTCCTGAATTGGGCCCAGCACTGCTTATCAGTTTGCACTCAGAGCACTTTAAAATTTAAAGACCATGCAACGAGTCATAAATTTTCTGTAATCTCTCTAAAATACCTTCAGATGCACTTCTCCTTTATCAAAACCAACAACGCAGGACAGAAAGGAATATATCTAGGGAAGATACAGCTCATTTCTCTGTAGTGCCATCATTTTCATGACTCCATGTACAGTTGTCACACAGAGGATAAACCTCCAGTGCCCCCGTGCCTGGAATAAATCCCTCAGCAGCACCCAAGACAAATGCTTTTCCACCAGGACACACAGCTGCTGTGTGGGATGTCATTCTCCAGCTCCTTCCAGCCCAGAGAGCACTTGCAGCAACCAGAGCCCAATCAGCAGCACAAGAGACTGCTCCACAACCCTGCAATTTGGGTTGCTTTGTAAGGAGGGTGAGAGAAGCAAATGTAGCAACAGTACCATACCCGTGTTGGAGCTGTCTCACAGAGTACCTTTAAAGATCTGTATGAAGCCCACAGTAATGATAAGGGCCAAGGCTAACAGTTTTCCTGCTGTAAATATATCCTGAATGCGTGTTGCCCATCGAACGCTGGAGCTGTTCACCCAGGTCAGGAGTACTGGAGAGCAAAAGACTGAATTCAGTGAAATGAAATTATGTTTATTTAAGAATACACACAGCACTGTAAAACACTGACTGCTGCATAGTTCCCGCGTGGCCATAATTGAAGAGAGGAGGGGACTGGCCTTGCCCTATGAGACGCCCAGCTGCAGAGGAGCATCCATCACAGCTCTCCTCCTTGGGACTTTGCTGCCTGGCTTCTCCAGCTCAAAGGGCTGAGCCTGCTCAGAGCTCAATCTGCTACCTGAACTGGGGTTTCAGCCTCCTTATGGGACACGGAGAATGTCTTCTTTCCCTGTGGCTCTGCTCCAGTCCCACCAGCTCCCTAAGTAATGAATGCAAAGCCAGTGGTGGCATGCACTTCCCACATGCCTGCATTTGGGAATGTTAAAAGATGAGGAGGGCTTCAGGCAGCGGTGGGAAACCTGCTCTGGGCGAGCTCATCTGCCACCGCTGCCCAGGGATGAGCTGCAGCCTGCTGTACTCCCTGCAGGCAGGCGGGGAGGGACTGGCCACCCCAGTGTGCAGGGCACACTCCTGCCTGCCTCATGGGTTTTGGGGCCATCAGCCCAGCCTTGCTGAGTAATCCTTTGCAAAATGAGGCAAGCTTTGTGTGCACGAGAAGCAAATACTCACGTAAACACACCATGGAGAGAATCCTAGAAGCATTATAGGGGGGAATACAGTTAGGGAACACGGGCTGCAGGACATAGTTTGAGAAGGTCAGAGAGATGACAGCCAGACTTGTAGGGTACATGATAAGCACCGCACTCCAGAGCAGCAGAAACCTGAGAACACAAGAAAAAGCACAGGAAAGCTGGGCTAGGTGTGCTGGAGGAGAGTAACATGCAATCAGCTGTGCTGCACTTTGGGAAATGTCCAAGACATTGGGGTCAAGTGCTGTAATCTCACTCAGAGCCAGCAGTCACCCACTTTTGCTTCTCCTCACCCCTTTTCCCATGTTCCCAAGCACAATCTGGATTTGAATTTAAACTTTTCTAAATGAAATGCAGTTTAGGAATATATCAAAGAGTAAGGATTACAAGCATTGGGTACTCTTTGCTTTAGCAAGTGTCAGAAATGACATTTCCAAATAAAACAGTGTAATTTCTGGATTATGCTGTGCTGCTCTCTTAAGGGGGCTGCTCACTCCCAGCATCCATGTCTGCCTGCTGCCAGCCGCTTAAATTCAGCAGGGCTGGGATGTCCTTCCAGGTGCAGCTGCCCTGGATCTAGCACTACTCTTGGTGCTCCTTGGTGGTGAGTGCTTCTCAATACCTCCTTTGCATTGCCTTGTTGTTTCTGAGAAGTATAGCACAATCTGATGCTTCCCTTCTCTTAGTAACTACAGGGAGTTAATTCAAAAATTGCCATGGTGCAAACGTTCCCCAAATATCACTACTGTTTGTTAAAACCCAGTGCATGTGTGTGAGACTCCTTTTTTGTTCTAAATGCTTTCTGTCATGGCTCAGAGTGGTTTTCTCTAGTAACTGGCTTGGCCATGCTATGCTGAAGGTGATGTTTCTGGGCTGGGGCCACTCCACAGATCCTGCTCACCCAGCTGGGCATTGGGGACGGCCCAGGGACCTGCTGTGCTACTTCACTGGAGACTGAATAAGTCTTAAGGGCCAATATGGTCATTTGTGCTATTGTTCTGGGGGAGCTGGGTGAATGTGAGGTCAGTGTGATTGCCCTGGAACGAAGCCCAGCTGTGTGTTCCCCTGGGGCACTACCTGCAGCTGGCTGGGCAGAGCCACGTCCACATAGGTGATGGGTTTTCTGGGCAGAACCCCCTGGTTCCTCCCTATCAGCTTCTGTCTTCTCCCATGTGCTTTGTGTAGACCAGAGAAATGAATCCAGTTAAAAATATTCAGTGGGAAGAATGACTCTGAAAACAGTATTTCAGGTGAAATTGGCACTTGCTTCTTTGTTGCAATATAAAGTGCATTAAAGTTGGTAGCTGCTGGAATATGGTTTAATGGGATTGTGAATAATTCAACAGATTTCTGACAGTCAATTTGTTTCATGCTGAATTGAAATACATGCAGGGCTGGTAACACCAATTAAATTAAATGCAGAATTTGAGCAGAGGGTCGCAAAGTCATGCTGTCAAACAGGGGGCTGAGAAGAGATGGTATTAAAATAAAAGGAAGCCTGACTAAGAGGTAGGCCCCATGTTGTCTTATTTTTAGGTAAATCTTGCACAAAGCCTAATTCCGAGAAAGAGCTATTGTTGCTGGTTGCTCAGATCACATTGGTGCCGGGGCAGCACTGCTGTGCCCTTGCCTTGTTCTTGTGGCTCACCCCGGGCACCTGCTGGCATGGGGATGTCTGTCCTTGTGCTGTGCTGGTGGCAGGACGTGCTGTGTGCTATGGCTGATGGGCAGGAATGGGTCCTGATGCAATACCCAACCCTTTGGGCCCACTAAGTAACTGCTGCTTTTCAAGTACCACCTTTTAGTTGAATATTATACAGGAAGAACTAAGAACAAGATTTCTCCAGCAAAAAACATCTTTTTCAGATCTGCTGTAATGAAGTACCACAGTTTTGTCTGTGGGAGGTCTCAGGCTAACTGCGGATGCCCTCACCAGCAAAGTGCACCCGGTCTGAGCAGCTGGCTTGCAGGCTATGCTTCTGTCAGGGCAATCCTGGGGTGCATGCAGAGGTGCTGGGAGCACAAAGCCCATTTCAGGGCCAGGAAATGCCATGGCACCTGCAGGATGACCTGGCCAGGCTGTTCAAATGGAGAAGGTGGAATTACTGCTCCCCAGGACTGTGATCTCACATCTGTGGGTGTGGGGGCTGAAACTTTTCTGATGAGCTTTACCAATTACTCATTTACTGAACTCTGAGAACCTGAGAAGTTCTGTCTTCTCTCCCAGCTGACTGACAAGCTGCCAGGTCTTTAGAAAAAGGCCCAAGAGCTGAATGTACAGAAAAAGGCAGATGTAGCTGATTCTTCTGTTGGTGCTCAGGAAGTTGGAGTGCTTCAGTTTGCATGGGAAATCTGAGCTGCTGTGTGCAGCCACAGACTGGTGAGTAACTCCTGCTTTGCACCTCTGAGCTCCTGCTCTGCTGTGAGCCGCTGTGCAACCTGAGGGCCTCTGCTGTGCTACGCCTTCAGTCTGAGCAGTGACTACTGAACTTAACTGCTGTCCTCCCATTAGTTTGGATGTGCGTTACACCATGTTTCTAGATATATTTTTTTCCTCTTTTTACAAACACTTTGGAATAAGTGAAAGTCTGTTGTGGGACTTTCTGCTTTTAGAAAGGTGTGGTGTTCGTCTGCAAGTGCAAATCACTCCTGCACCAAAAACTGTATTTTATGCAGACATTTCTGCATACTAATTGTCTTACTTGTGGAAAGGAGTGAGCAGCATGGATTGTTCTGGAGCTCCAACAGAGTGATGTATAACCAGGCTTTCAAATATGTATTTGGGATGTGCTTGTGCTCCCCAAATAATGTCACATTAAATATAAAATATGGAATCAGAGCAGCCAATGAAAATGAAGTCAGAGTGTACTGTACTACTTGGGTGTCATTAACAAAGATAAACAGTTTGAAATGGAAACTGTTATTCACATCGTCTGATCATAGGAAAAGCTGAGTAGGCTTATGAAAGCTTGAGGTAGTTTGATAATTATTAATATTATTCTAATTTGCTTGGAAACTTTAGATTTTGGCAACCACTAAAGAAATACAGAAAGTTTTACTTGCAGTTTGAATCAATATTTACCAAAGCTTTGGGGTAGAGTTCTTTGCTGGCTTCAATCACATAGTGATTTTATAGTAAGGACATATATTCAGTTATGAAGCAGCACTGGTAAAAGTTATATTGGTTGTATTTATCAGAAACACACTAGTGAGTTTTCCACGTAGTTTGATGTATTTGTTTTCTTCTGCAGGGATATGTATTATGCTTATTTACTGCCTTGGGGAATGTATACATGTAAGCATGTATTCCAATGTGTAAACCTGTAGGTATATATGTGTGTAAATGAACTGTGCTCAGTCATGCTGCTCCAGCAGCAGCACAGCATGTGGAGAGTTCCCTGCACCTCATTTGCTCATGTACAAGTGCTATTTAAGACCCAGATGACTTCTAAAAGAAACTAAAAGCAGAAAGCCTGGCAGCAGCTGAGGCCTGCTGTGAAAACAGTCCTCCCTTAGTTTGTCCTCCTCCCTGGACAGTCCCTCTGGAAGGCTGACCATAACCCCTAATGGCAGCCCACCTGTGTTTTGACTCTTTCCCCTTGCTCTGGGTCTTCATTCTGTTCTTCCAAAGGTGTTCCTGGACTTTTCTATTACCCAAGGGCCATGTTGCCCCCGAGCTGTCGTCCTGCCTCAGAGGCAGAACCATTTCTGATGCAGTTATTGTATTTATTTTTTTGCAAACAAAGCACCTACACACTGCATGGACTCTTTGCTCACAAATTAATGAAGTGGAAACAAGGTTCTGGTTCTCCTCTGCCAAGTTGTGAGTACAAGTGGGGAATCTAATTTTGCTTGTTGAATATACAATGAAACACACAGTATAATAAAAGATGACCTCTTCTCTCTTCTCCCTTCTTCTCATAGCCACACTACTCCGAGCTGTATATTTGAAAAGAAACCATTTCCTGATTTCTCTTTTGCATTCCTCCATTGCATTTACATGGCTGGTTGCTCTGTAAAGCTGCAGCTGAGGAAGCAGAGCTGTGAGCTGGCACCTGTGCCTGGGATGCTTCTGTGGGCAGACTTCTTCCCCAAGCAACTTTCTGTATTCTGCTGCAGGAAGGTCTTGCAACATAATGCCATAGAAATATTTTCTGCCTTCTGCACCAATAATTAACGGAGGGCTTTGGGTTACAGGGAGCAGCCCCAGACTGGCATCCCTCAAACACTCTGTGCTGCCATTCACCACTTGCATGCATGAACGTCATGTGGGCGTGTCATTGATTTTTACTGAGTTGGAGAGGAAAGTGAAAGCATCCTGCAGCCTGAAGGCAGAACTGGGAGTTCTGCAAAGGGACAATTTGGTATTTTGAGTGAGAACAGAAGGGGTGACTTTGCAAAAGCAGATTATTCACGAATATTCTGTTTCTTCTAAGTCGGCTGTCTTTTCCTCGCTAAGTACTGAATGTAAGCATGTATTCCAATGGCTCTGAGGAGGTGTGTACTTACCCAGCTAACCCACCAAAGATCTCTGTGACGTAGGAATAGTCCCCTCCTGATTTGGGGATGGTAACGCCCAGCTCAGCGTAACACAGAGATCCCAGGGCAGCGACCCCACCGCCGAGCACCCAAATAATGAGAGCCAGTCCCACCGAGCCAGTGTGCTCCAAAACGCCTTTTGGTGATATAAATATCCCAGAACCAATGATGTTACCTGAAAGGGACAGAAAATTTGCAGTGAGATGAGTGAATAAGAAATTGACTTCATTTTCTAAAAGCAAACAAATCCTGCCTGTGCCCCTGCCCTGTCCCAGCCCCTCCTCACCAGGTTTTGCTTGCTTGTGTTTTATCTGATTAAGCCCCAGGGAAAAAGTCACCACTGATCAGAAATCAAGCAGGTTGAGCACTCAGATCTGCTGAAGCATTTCAAGGATCTGTTGAACATCTGTGTTTAGAACTTGTGGTTTTGTGGTGTGAGTTTGGGCTGCTTGAAAAGCTGCCTGCTGTCACTTCTCATGACCAACTGTTTGATTGAAAGGAGTTAAAACATGTCTGTGATAAAGATTTTAAGATGAGAGTTAAAGATGAGAGTTCAGAGGTTTAGCTAAAAAAAAAAAAAAAAAAAAGTGGGTTTTCCATAATTTCAGGGCCAAGATTGAAGACTGTGCTTGGAAAAGTCACTTAGAAGTCTGGAAATATTACAAATCTATTGACATTTTGTATTTGCAGCACACATGATATATACATTGCCCTCAGATTTTAAGGGATCTGGTGGTGTGACAGCAACGTGGGGTAATGTGAGCTCTGTCCTCCTAGTTCTGTGTGGTCAATTGTGAGCTGAGGGAGTGCTGGCTGGAGCTTGCTAAGTTTGCTTCCTCCTCTCTGCTTTATAAATGGTTCTTGGTTTGCAGTGGATAGTGCATTCCGTAAGTGCATCCAGCTATTCCAAATTTTGCTGTGTTTGGCTTCAGTTTTCTCCTTGCGTTTCTGCAAGTCGTTTCAGAGAGTGCAGCTCTCCCAGCTCGTTGTGCTTGTATGTAGCTGTGGGTTTGGACAGCGTGCTGAGGCAGACACTCTATCTGTGGTTTGAAATGAAATTAGGGTAGAAAATAGACATCTCCTGCCACTGATAAGCAGATGGCTGCTTCCTGGAAAGAGTTGGAGGGGGGTGCGGCTGCTGGGAGCTCTGCAGCCAGCATAGTCCTGCTGCAGAAATCAGAGAGCTTCAGGCTTCCAGGGGCAAAGAGCAGCTGTTGTGTGAGGGTTTCACCACAGGTACACCATTCCTTGGGTATTAGTGTCAATGTAGCCCTGAAACAGTGCACCAGAGAATCCAACTGCAGTAGTACACGAATCACCTAAGATACATTTTTGGGATGATGCTGCTGGATGCTTGCTGTGCCTTTCCTGTCAGCTGAGGTGTCAGCTTGTGGAAGGGAACTGCTCCTTGTGCTTCTCTTTTCAATGTTGTAATTGAATGCAATTACAAAATGCTCTCAGGCAGCTGGAAGGATCATTGTCCCAGCACAGCAAAAAGGAAACAGTGGTGCAGATTAAAGACACAAGTTGCAAAGTCACTTTAAAAAGTGATGCTGACCAAAATTCTTCTCAACTTTTCATTTTAATCATTAAGCTTTGAGGATACCCCTGTGCACTCACAAAAGAGTCTTTCTATGGACAGAGGAAGACCACAATCATCTTCTCTTTAGATGAAAGCTGATAGTTGCAGTTGCCACTTGAAGAAATACATGAAATGTTACCAAACTTTGATTTACACTGCCAAGTGAACCCCCCCACCCTGCACCAGGGAGGGGTTGAAATGCAGGTCTGCCCCTTTGTGCCATGGGTTGTGTACAGAGAAATGGGGGCAGACAGGACAGCCTGGGAAGGAGCAGAGAGATATATGAGGGAAATGCAACACCCAGCTTTCCGGCCTATGTTCTTCCTGCCTTCCCCTCCAGAGAGCAAGGGGGAGGAAGGACAGCAGTGGGAGGAAGGCAGGAGGATGTGGTGGTCTGGGAACAAGGCAGAAGGAAAGGTGAGAGGCCAGGCTGGCTGCTTCCTCCTGCAGCGAGCTGCTCTGATGGCCAAGCAAGAGGATGTCCAAATTTAACTTCTGTGTAAATAACAGGGGTTGGGAATGATCACAAGCTGGTAATCAGGAGCCCTGCCTGTAAAGCACAGTAGCAGTGTAGGGCTAGAAGGCTTAAACTCCCTCCTTGGGACAGGACAACATCCTGCTCTGGCAGCCTTGGTGCTGAGCTCACAGAAGCTGTACGAAGGCTGAACGACTCCAGCTGGGCCTCCATGTCAGTCCTGCTGCCCAGAGCCCATGCATACTTTGGCTCTGCTTTGCTGCTCGGCAGCCATCAGCAGATGCGAGTGCCTGCTCTTCAGCTAGCTCAGTGCAAGCACTGCCAGCTCCACGTGTAATTTGTCACCTTGTCATTGTGTCACTACGCGTAGAAAGGAGAAAATCCCACTACAGCATGGTATCCCCCGAACTAGTAATGGACAAGAAATTGAGAAAACATTCTGCTATCTGAGGCATCTGAGTGCTGGGGTGGCTTTCAGGCTGCCTTTGTGTCTGATTCCCTCCATCTTCTCAGCTGCTTGGGTGCAATGAGATCTGTGATGGGCTGGAGGGTGGGGAGATGGAATTAGTGGCAGTGTCATTGGATGCCAGGCCCAGGAAAAAGAGATGAGTGTTGGTGAGGTGCAGCCATGGAGACAAGGGGCAACAGCCCGGTGTGGTGGTAATAAAGGGCAGGCTAAATGCTTAACCAGAAAGTTGGTGGCTCGGTGTGTCTTCAGACACACGTATTTGGCCTTGAATTAAGTAAAGCACCATTCTCTGTGCTTTATGTTTCCACCTCAATGAGTGGGAATCACTCAGCACTGCGAGCACAGGGTGGCAGAGAGCTGCTGCTTGGCCTCAGGTGGCTGAGGGGAGGAGCGGTGCGTGGCACAGCATCGCCTCAAGTGCTGCCCTCCTGCCACACTGGGGCTGCTGACGCAACCCTCCTTGTGCAGTGCTGCGCTATGCTGCGAGTTGGCAAATGTGATCTATTCAAGGTTAACGCCTTCTGGTGTAGCTATTGCAAGAGCAGGATGAGAAGGAACTGGTAGCCTTCTGGAGGCTCTTTCATGCAAACATTCAAGGATGTCTTTTGGTTGAATTAAGTAGTTCGTTGTTTTTAAAGTCTAACGTACTTCTTGAATGAGTATAAGGCAAAACTCAGTTCTAAACTCCTTATGGATTTCCTATTTTGCTCACGCAACACGTGTGAAAGTCATATCAGCAGGAGTGGAAGTGCTACGCCCCTTCTGACAACATGTTCGTATGGAAATGTGCCATGGCTGTGGCAATGTGCCTGGGAAGCACCTTCACTTTGCTCAGCGTAGGATGTGTTTAAAAATAGATATGGTGGAGATGAGGAAATGCTCAAGGAAGTGTCAGAAACTGCCTGATGAGAAGCAGAATTTTGAGGTTTCATTTAGTAGGGTGGAAGATTTAGTAGTAAGACAAATGCTTTATCCATAAAGAGGTATTTCTAAGCAAAATTTGTTCAGCAAGAATTGAAGAGAATTTGGAGAGTAACTCCACAGCAGGAACAAAACCAGCTGTGCAGTGCAGGAGTTGCATTGCTGTGCTTGGGGGGTTGGGGATAATTTCAGTTTATTAGTTTCTTGCAATAAAACTGCCTATTCAAACCTAGAGGAAACTAATGCTTAAATTACATGTATTCATACCATGGCTCTGTCTATCTTAAAAAATACATAAAAATTTCTATTGGAAATAACACTGCCTTGTGATCAACCCCCACAAAGTGGAGCTAAGCTACTGCAGGAACCACCAGCTCAGTTCCAGAGGCTGAATTAAGAGCTTTCTGTGTGGACAATGTCCTCCACCTCCAGATGGAGCCGTCAGTGGGGCTGATGTGCTCACACACAGCACAACTCCCTGGGCAAAGGAGGTGGATACACACTTGCATTGCTGCACACTCCAAGCATACTGCCTTCATCTCCGTGTGCTGGCACAAGCCTGCTCCCCCAGGCTCCAGCTCCATGTGATGCCATGGCAGACCTTACACAAGTTCCTAACCTTAAACATATCAGTTTTTGGCAGGGCAGGAGCTATATTCCATCCATCACTGGATTCTGTAGTACTGCTATATTCTACTTCAGGCTATTTCACTTCACTCCTGAATTCTGTATTTTTCTTTTTTTAAAGGCTTCATGTTTCAAATTAAGAAGATTTTTCTAAAACGCCCAAGAGGGTTAGGAATATCCCTCTAAAACAAAAACCGATGTTCTTATGGAATAACATCCCTTAAAGAGTTATCGTGAAAGGAAAGAAGAAAAGGCAACTACACAGATACAAGAGCTGACTAATTGAAATGCTGTGTATAGGAAAGAATGCATACTGCTGCAGCTGACTATGAAGAGGTAATAGGATGCAGAAGAAAAAGGAGAACAAAAAGGTCCCATAATGTAGGAATTCATGCTTTTTAAAAAATATTGAGCAGTCTTTTCCCAGATGCACTTTGTATGCAGTGCTGCAATCTGCTGTTGGGGAGCTCTGCCCAAGCTGGCAGCTCAGCCTGTGCTTTGTGAGTGGCATTCACAGCCCAGGCGGGCTGTGACCGAGGACGCTCGCTGGTGACACCGAGCCCGGCGCAGAACTGATGGAAACAAAACCACCATTGTAGCACGGTCGTGAACTGTACGCGCTGCAGCTCGGCGTGCTGGGGGGGATAGTGCTGGGTTCTCCAAACCACTGAAATGAATTGCTCCTTGGTGGATAGCATTAGTGCAAGGGTTTCACGATGCCCCATGGTTTTAGGTAATATTTCTCCAAGTTCCTGGAGGGCATCCTTTCTGGATGCTGATTTCTGGGCACTGCGCTATGGGCTGCTGCTGCAGTGCCACACAGAAGGAACTAAAGCTTGCCAGTAGCTTGGAAGCAGCTCAGTCCCTCTGCCATCAGCCATGCTCCATCTCCACTGAACTCAGGAAGCAGCTCCTACTCCAGATCTTCTACTGAACAGAATGCTGAAGAGCCTGTCCCCCAGTCCTTCCTCTGAAAATACATGGCTTTGTTTGTGCTTGTAGATCAGGTGCCAAGATCTGGCCCTGGGAGGCACTCCCCGGAGCAGCCTGCTGTGCAGTGTAGGCGCTGCCTGTGGGCATGCACCCTGTGCAGATGTGCACGTTCTGGAGCTGCAGGACTAGCAGGCATTAGGGCATGGACATTGCTAGAAAAGCCAATGCTTGTAGCACACCTCTGTCTTTTGAATTACTGGGAGTGCATCTGGGGGTCAGGATTTGGTGTTTTTCAATGCAAATGTGGAGGTTGACACTCATTTTTTAAACAAAAGCTGAATTCTCATTAAAATATTTCAAGAACTGCATGTGGAAAGAAAGCACTAAATATGACAGTGTTTGTGAGAAAATGCAGGGGTCTGGCAATACTTTGTGCCATCACTTTGAGAGCAAAGTCCTTAGGGCACCTTCTATTTATCTGCAGCACACAATCCATGCAGGCTGTAAAAATAATGGATCTCTAAGCCAGCTGAAAGTATTCGTCAGTTCTTTAGGAAAGGGCTTTCTGGCTGTATGCAGGGACCTTAGTCCTGATAAAAACAGCAATTTCCTGTGTGGTTAGCAAAGAAAATATCACTCAGGCCTTTTTACTGCTCGTGCTTTCCATTACAGCTCCATGTTATATGTCTGAAATTCTGAATGGGTCTGTAATATCGACTAGAAATTTGGATAAGCAGTTCTTTCATCTAAAAAGTGAAATATTATCAAGGAAAAAAGGAATTTAGTGTTTTTTTGGTTTTTGTTTGTTTGTTTGTTTGTTTGTTTTTTGCCTCAGTCAGATAAATCACTGTGCAACTCGTTCACTGAGGGGTTGCAGTAGGCAGCATTTCTGAAAAGCCACGTACAGCCCAAAGCAGAAACCTGCCCGGACTCAGGCTTCCAGCGAGTGCTGTTTGTCACATCAGGAGGTTGCAGTGTTTGGTGTGGTCCCCAGCATGGCACAGTTTTAGTAGGTGGTCTGGATATGTGGGTCTGGGTATCTTGACTAGGAAGGCAAAAACTTTAGATTACTGTTCAGATAAAAAAAGAAAAAAAGAAAAAAAGAAAGAGCTTAGATGAAAGGAATCAGGCTTTACAAGTGTATTAAATCCAAATGAAATCTGAGGTGGATGATGTGAGCAATGACGTTGCTATATCCCATCAGGAGTTATTTAGTTAGCAGAAAAGTGCTACACTAAGCAGCCTTCAGTCCAGCTATTAGCTGCTAATTGGCTTTCAGGAGTTAAACATTCATAATTGAGGACACTGAAAACTGGCTTGGATTCTCACTGTCTATCTGTGACCTCAGGATGTGACACACCAATATGAGCAGCCAAGAGGTGACAGCACAGCTGGTGGTACTGATGCTAACCTGGCACTTTGCCACAGCTCTGTGGGCCCTGCTGAGCTCCAGGGAAAACCTGTGCCAGGCCTGGCACAGGATGGCTGTGTCCCCATGCTGGGACAGGTAAAGGGATGGCTGCACACAGAGTGCTGCTGGCCTCCAGCGTGATACCACAGGTGCAGCCACAACTCCAGAGGTTGTGCTCTCCTGCTGTGAAAATATAAAGAGTAAGTGATTCTGGATGGACAGAGCATTCAGGCTCAGAAAGTTACTAAAATACAGGGATGGCACAGAGTTAAAAGCAGCAAATGCTCCTGTGAGCCTTGCCCTGGTTGAGCACAAACTGAGGTGACATGGCAATGTTTGCAGTAGTTCATTTGATGGTCTTGAACTTCTTTAAATAGTATGCAGAAAACTCTTAATGAAGAATGGATGAAGAATAAAAGAATCAACAGAGCTTGGCATTAAACTAATAACTGCTTAATTTCATGTGTGAGAAAAAGATTTAACTGCCGTAATAGTGGAAAATGAATTATGGCTCCTCAGCTAATATGCTCATAAAGGAACAAAATGAAAAATGGCCATAAAAATAACAGTGGTGATTTAACGTCTGCAGGGATCAGTATTTAAAAAAATTAAATGATCTAAAAATCTGACTTCAGTTCAAATATTTATGCTAAAATTCCTAGCAAGTAAGAACATGACCAATCACCACAAGCTGCAATTCCAGCATTCCAAGTGGATTTTGCTGCATTAAGAATTCCTAATCTGATTACGTTACACCCAACTTTAAAGATTTTTAAAATCAGGCTACTTAAAATATTGACAAAAGTGTTTTCTTTAACTTGTCTCAGACCTCTAAGGAAGATCACAGAATCACCAAGGTTGGAAAAGACCTACAAGATCATCCAGTCCAACCATCCACCTATCATCAATCAGTTCTCACTAAGCCATGGCCCTCAACCCAATGTCCAAACGTTCCTTGAACAGCTCCAGGGTCGGTGACTCCACCACCTCCCCGGGCAAAGATATTTGCCTTTTTAGCACCAATGTGTGTCCAGCCTGTGCAGACTTGAAGAAGGTCGTTCCTACAACAGAAAGCTCAGCAAAGAGAGAGAACCCCTTGAGCCACAACACCAGCACACTGTATGCAGAGGAAACAGCTGTGTGTCAGTTGGTATCACTATTGCAGCAGTCACGTCCTCAGCTCGCTTGTTCCTGGCTGCTGTTTGCAAGGTGATTGCAGGGATCTTTCCCTTGAGAGAAAATATCTTGTCTTTGATATTGTAAGCAAATGTGGGACTGATTAAATTGCAAAGATGATGAGCGGAAATAGCAGTGGGTGCTACCAGTGTGTGCAGACAGCACTGTGATGGTTCGGGTGTGTGTTAGTCGGCGGTGTCGCAATTAGGGAATTCATAATCTAGAGAAATGCAATCAGAGCAATTCAGTGAGAACTCTCACCCTCAGCCCTCAGAGCAGTCAGTGAGTGGCTGTGCATGGCAGTGCTGCCTCTCCCTACACCATGGGAAGGAGCTGGGGACAGTCTGGAGCTTCCCAAGACTTTCCATGGTTCAGGGGCTGCTGGGAAAGTTCTTTAAAAGCAGCAAGCTGCACATTTGGCCCCAGTTTATGCTGGATGAACTGTTTCACAAAGATGATTAGCTTGGAATTTCTTCTAGCACTGGAATGCAGCCTTAGAGAAAAGCAACATTTGCTAAACCTGCAAGGTACAGTTATGGGGTGCAGTGCTTTTCTGCTTACCCAAACACTACTGCATGCTGTACAAGGCTGACCATGCTCAAAGCACTGACAGTCCAACCTCTGCCAAGGTACTCAATAGCTTAAAACCAATCAGGTTAAAATTTCTGCCTTTGTGAACAGGAACGCTCTTTTCTCTGTGTAAAATTAGCAATTATCTGTGCATTTTCTCATACAGAAGAGGATTAAACAGGGAAAAACTTCACAGAGCAAGCTTTTGGTGCTGTTTTCTTAACACTGTCATTGCAAAGTGATCTGCCACCTGAATGGTGTCCGAAGGAGCTGACACTGCTGGTGTTGGGTACCTGCAGAAAGGGCACATCAGTACTGACTGACCTCGCTGCAGAAGGTGCGAGGTGCGTTCTGATCAGTGCAGTGCTTACAGCCAAATGCAAATGCCCTGTTCCTGTTCTCTCCTGGCAAACATTAGGGATCTCTCCTGAGTATGCACGTGGGCATCCACTGGATAGGATCAATTAATTTGCAAATTGCCCACACTTGCAAGCAGCTCAGAGTTGCATGGCCCAGGTCAGCAAGAAATGTGCACCTCCCCCTGCACAAGTTTTGAGGGCTGACTCACACTGCAGCTGCTAAGTAGTGAGGTGGGGCTGGGATGTGGCATCTTTGGAGCAGGTGAGATAAAGAGGAGATGGGTGGGCTGCTTGTGTGTGGCTTTCTTCTGATTCGAGTAATGCTGCTGCAATGTGCTTATATCAAAGGAGACGTTACAGCCTGTATGATAGGATTTTTGTTGTTCTGAATGGAGAACTCCTTTTATTCTGCTAATCCTTTCACCGGCTGCAGGCTCTGTCTGCTCTTTTCAAGCGCACAGTCCACTGCTTTATTTCCTGCTCCTCTGTTCTGACTCTTGTACTTGGTCTGATTTCTCTACTTCCTTAACTTCTGACTTGTTCTCCTCTTCTCTTGCCAGTGCTGGGATATGTGGGCTGCATTTCATTACCCTGGAGAGCAAATCTCAGCCTCCTGTGCCCTCATCTGTGTGCTGCAGTGCTCACCACAGATAAGGGAGAAATGCTGAGAAAAGCCTTCTCCTAGGAAGCAGAAGGCATTTTCCTGGGGATTTTCTCAAAGGAGTGACACAGGAGGAGCTCCAGATTGCCACCACCCCAAAAGTGGTGTGCGTGATGGTAGGGCTGTGTATCCATGCCGAACCAGCCAGCTTTGGGCTTCACACTTCACTTTCCCTTTCCTGTTCCTGTACCTGAGCAGTGCTGCTGGCAGAGCAGAGCTGCCAGGTGGCAACAAGGGCTCCAGTGGGAGCTGCAGGGAGCTTGGGATGGTGGTGGCACTGCATCAATCTGACAGCCACATTGCAGCCCAATCTGCCCCTTACCTTGCACACTTAGAATGTAGAGGGCCCCTGAAGCAAAGTGCTCCTTTGTGCTAACTTCCAGAGAGAAACTGAACACCAGGCCTACCTTCGTGCTCTGGGAGAGGTGGAGAGGAAAACCCTCTCCTGTTCCTAAATTCCTGGGTTGCCCTGGAAAGAACGTGCACATGATGAGTAGTGCAGCCTTGTGCTGTGTCAGTTCTTGTTATCTGTCCTACCTTTGTTTTCTATGTTCTCTGGACCTCAGCAACCCAACCTGCAATTTAACCTGAAAGCAGCAGAGGTGTTGTCACATCTTTGCAGGCATGCTGCAGGAGGTGGGGGGTCTTCCCTCGGATGTGCCTGATCACCATCAGATAAATCCTGATTTTTAAGGAAAGCAACAGGCGGTGCAGCAAGGCTTCCCTGCAGCAGCTTGAGAGGCACATACCAGCCATGCCCTGGGTTTAATGTTTGTCCCTCGGCTGGGAAATCCCATAGGCAGCTGTGCCTCTGGGACAGCTCCTGCAGTGCCCTCTGCAACTGTAATGATTTGTAGTATTTATCAGAAAGAAAAGCAATTAAAAAATGCTGCTCTACAGCTCACCAATCTAGCTGTAATAGCAGCCAAAGAGTTCAGCTGTGTCAGGGAATGCAGTGGGTCAGCTGAGGACAGGATGACAAACACAGCTTTCTGCCAGCCCGGACTCCTCCGTCCTGCTCATTCCAGTGGAAGGGACCCTCACACTGTAATTTGTATCATGGAAAATGATGATTTTTTTAATCTCGGTTCTTAGCTTCGAGCATAGCAAACAGGTTAATTGAACAGTCTGGAAAACTGATCAGCAAATGCTGCCCAGCATGAAAGCCTCTTCCTGCCTGTTCTTGTCCTTGCAGAAGTATCATCATTTGTCTGATTAGAAAGATGCACTAAAATGGCACTGAAGTTCATGAGTTGCACGGTACACTCACACAAGGGCACAGAAGGAACTCTGTTAGATGGCACAGCAGAGCAACCCTGGAGCTGGCACCAGCTCCTGGCCCCCACCTCACTGCAGCACCTCCCTGCTTACCTTGTCACTGCAGCTTTCTGCTAGGAACAGGCTGAGCGGGAATCTCCTTTAATCTCTACTGCCACTGCCTGGGCTCTTACACAAATGCTGTTTTGGATGCAGATGTGAACAGGACCTGAGCAAAGTTTGCTTCTCTCACAGGGTTCACAGCTCTGATAGGACGTTAGTCGGGTGCTCAAACTTATGTTCTGTCCATGAATCTGTGTTAGCAAATTCTGCTGTGAGCATCACTTATGATACTGTGTTTCCGACCTAAAGGATTCAGAAATCGGTGCTGTTTGTACCTTGACCTTATTTATTTTTAAATCTGTTACGTATTTTTAGAAATAAATTTAGATAATTTTACTGATGAGAACTAGAAACTTGGCAGCTTTTCAGGAAACTCTTAAATATCTGCTGTCTTGGAATTTAAGGAAAATGCCAGATATCTTAATATGACCTCACAGGTCAGCAATATTACTATATAATCTTCTGTTTTGCTTATGAACTCTGTATCACAAAAAGCTATGGCTACCTCTCAAAACTAAGCATCTTCAGAATCCGCAGCCTTCATGGTGCTCGTGAGGCCTTTATACACACCAGGTTGCTCTAGGCAGCTGACCAGCTGGATAGAAGTGTTATCAGAAAAACTCCTCTCTTCCCCTCAAATATAAAAACTTGTTTCCAGAGTGTCTGGAGGACACAGAAACATGGAAGTGAATTAGCTCAGTATCTCAGAGGACAGACTATAAGCATTCCCCATCTCCACTCTGCAGCCTGATGTACCTTATCCATCCAGGTGTGCTGTACTCATGTACAGCCAACAGCAGTGTGGCTAACAAGGGATTAATGTGCTTTGTATGTAGCTGCTTTAATTTGATTCAGGTCCAGATCCTATGAGGCAGTAAAGACCTCAGCTCATACTAGAGGGGCTTGGGGCCTGTTAAAAAAAGGGTCTTTAATCTTTAATCTTCCATTGGGAGCCTGAGCACTAAGGAGAGGCATTCCTTCTATACGTACTGTTAGTATTTACAGGATTTTGGTATCTTTTGTAATAGTCCGCTTAAATCTTAATGCATTGCTTGGAAACCAGCCGTGTCCACAGCAAACAAACATGTAGACGTATCCTACTGCTCTCTGGCAGAGTTTACTGTAAGAAATTGCTTTACTGCAACAAGATCTACTTACAGCAGTACAAAAAAGTAGTTTGTCAGCTTATTTTAAATTCCAAATATTTAAATTCTGTCATAAAAGCCTTTCAAAGCTGAAGGCTAAGCATGTGAAGACATCGCCCAGAGGCAAGTACTTTTTTCCCCTGTTCTTAGAATATTGGTTCAGCTATTTTTTAATTTAGTTGAGTCTAAGTACAGTGCTTAGAAGTAACAAGTGTGGGTACTTTTTTGTGCTAACTACTGCCATTATTATTTTCAAGACACTTGAGCTGATTAATTATGTCTCCAAAGTGTATAGCTGTTCAAGTTTTCAGGCTGAAATTAAGAAAATACAGGATTAAAAAAAAATAACAATAACAATGAAACCTATAAGCACTTAGCAGAGGCCAAGGTCAGCACCACTTCTTTTAAAAACAAAACCATCCTCCAGCTCCTTCCCATTTGGAAGGGTCGATCAACTATGAGTGGCACTCATTTTATCCAAGATTACTCTTTCATTTTGTCATTTTGCACTTATGAAGTCCTACAACACTCCTTCTGAAATGGTTTGCTCTGCTCTGCATGGACATCAGAAGTGTCTGCATTCTTTGCAGTTAGAGATGAAGCAAGGTTTGAGCTCCCATGTTTCCAGCTACCCAGGAGACAGGCCTGCTATCAGGCTTTCCCTGTGTGGCCTGAGCAGGAGTGCGTGATCTCACAGCTCTCTCAGGGACTATCAAAATCCCATCCTAAATGGCACATGCTAATAGCTGGTTCTCATTGCCCCGTGACTGTTGCACAGCGTAACAGCAAAAAGATGGAAAGAGTGCAGGAAAGGCAAGAGACTAGACAACTAATGATGCTTCTTTTTGTTAAACCTGTAGCTTTTTGTGCCACGCACAGGTATTCAAGTGCTTCCTGGAGAAGATGCTTACATATTAAGAGTTCAACTTCTGACATTCATTGTCTGAATCTTTCTCTATGCAAACTAAAGAGATCTAGAAAAGAAAAGCAACTGTTTCGAACGTTACTGTTCATCCCTGATTATCTGACCCAGAGTTAATGTAGCACTGTTAATGTATCTGTGACTTGTCCAGTGTCACAGGTGAATTAGAAGTTCTGTGACAGGCAGCCCTGTGACACGCACCAATATAGATCATATAATATTAGGGATTTTATTCTCTGGCCCATTGTACTGAATCAAAGAATGAGGTTCTTTCTTAACTTGATTTGTCCTGGCTTTTGGGACAAGAGATAAGGTCCTTTTATTGTTTAAACACATTTTTGTGGTTTATTATATTCAGATGTTTGGCCTGATCTACACTGTGGCTTCATGAAACTGATGAAAGAGCTGTTGTTCTTCACAGCAGAAAAACTGCCCCTCAACCTGACCGCAGATGTATTTCAGAAGTAACCTTTCTGAAGTCTTACTGATTTCTAATGCTATATTTCACACTATTGGGTTTAAAGCCCTATTTTGATGTGCAATTCCAACAGTATTTAAGGGTTTAAAAAAAAAAATTGACTTGTCAAATTTTGGAAATGTTTATTTTTCCATAAGCTTTGGTACTATTCTAAAGAAAACTTAAGTGGGTTACTCCATTACTCAGTGATACAGACAAACCTCACCAGTACATGGCTTCTCCACCTTTCTTTCTCTGAAATCCAGCGAATTTGCCCACTGTCTAAAAGAGATGAGGAAGCATGTCTAGGTGCAAGAATTGAGTCAGTTCACTTTAACACCAGAGTGGGCTGTTCATTACCTGAAATGGGAATAACAAAACCCACAAGTTCCTGAAGATTAGAACAGTTGGTGAGATCCATTCCTCTAATCTTGCTTTTCAGCCCCAACTTACAGAGGTCAGTGCCAGAACAACAAGGCAGGAGAATAAACTAATACTACCTAAAGACATTTTGTTGAGGCTGGCATGTGAAGAGAAAGGAATTTACCATTATATATGGCTTTCTTCTGCAGGAGAGCAGAGCTTGCATATTCTCTGTGCTTCCTCCCTATAGAGGGATACAGGCATTTAAAAAGGAATTAGAATGCTGAGATACTCAGTCCATGTTGGATCACTGGCTCCCTGCTCTTTGCTATGGAACATCTACTAAAGAAGTCTTTGGAAGACTTCTGGGTTTTTCGGGACCAATACTAAAAACAACACTCTTAGGATGTTTTTATATCTGGGGCACTTCAGCACTGACAAATGTCTTCTCATTTTATCTTGCTGCAATCAAGATGACAAAAAAGTGTGGCAGCTAGTAGAAACTGCCCCGCAGCCCGACAAAAACAGGGTCTTGAAAGGAAAAGTTTGGCACACGAAAAGCTCCAAACACAAAAAAGCTAAACCTCTACCAAACCTTTTCTGCTCGTTGTGAGCCTGCCAAAGCAGAGCAGACTTTCTCAACAGAAAAGGCTACATTATGCTAGAAGGAAATGAGCTGCAAGGCACAGGAAAAGGGAACGCGAGTGGAGATTTATGGCACCAGTGAAAGCAGGCACTGTACTGCCAGATCAGGAGTAAGACACTACCAAAGGATGCTACCTCTGGTTTTTTGTCTATCAAGAAACAAGGAGAGTAGAGTATACCCTCCTTCTTCCTTGCAGGGTATCTGCACTACTGATATCCATAACAAAGCTCATTGCTTCAGCTTTCTGATCACAATGCCTTACGTTCAGTCTAATCAGATTTTTCCACTTTTTCAGAAAAACTCAGGGGGGAAAAAAACTTAAACTCCAACCACTAAATCCAAACCAATGAACACTGCCAAATATTAAGTAGGAAACAGAATGTTAAAAATGTTCCAAGTTTTGTTTAAGCATCGATGATTTCCTAAAGTACAAACTTCAGTGGGTTTTTTTGGTTTTTTTTTTTGTTTTTTTTTTGAAAAAAAAGTCACTGTGTCCTGCTAGTGCTTCTAAAGGCCATGTGGAAGGATTTGTTCATGTTCACATTTTTTACTTTGCTTTATTGCAGCTTTTGCACTTTCTGTTGTACATGGCTGCTTTGCGTGCTGACTTCTGGATGCGCGTAGACTGCAGCAGAAAGGCACATCTGTGGACAAACAGAACCACTGCCTATTTCTGGCATGAGCCAATTAAGAAGAGTACAAATTTGTTTTTATTTTCATTTTATGCTGCCAGAAATCTCTAGTTGCAGCTCCTTTTTGCCTCCCCTGGTAAAATCACTCTCAGAGGTAAGCCTAAGCCGCTAGCCTTGAAAAGCTGCAGGATCTCCCTGGAATTTTACCAAGCTGTTTGAACTTTGCCATGGCTTTTCTTGCAAGTAAAACTGTGGTATGTTTTCAGCTCCCCAAACCAGGTGAATGCCTACTCCAAACGATCCTGATGGACAACCGTATGTTTGCACAGACTGAAAACATAAGAGCACACCATCATCCCTAAAGTATATTGCTCTGTAAGTGTAACTTGCACAATGCATCTTGGATGAACATTTCTAAATTTCTCTTTAAAAATGTAGCATTTCATTTTCAAAGGTATGCACCTTTTTTTTGTACTGAGCATCATACCAAATTGTGGACACCTATCAGCTGTTCCTTACACATAGTCCCTGGACATTTAATTTTCATTAGTTATGAATCTGAGCCTCAGATTCTGGACTGCATGGTAAAAAATGTTTGCCAGTGCCTCAAAAGTACCTTTGTAGTTTCTTGCTTTTAAGGAAGACACAACTGCCACCTTTATTTAACCACAGTTTGCATTTATAAGAGGACAAGATGTTGAATTACATTTCTCTGTAGTTTAGGTCTGTCCTATTGTCCTGAAAAAGTATTAGTCATGTAGGTTTAAACACTGTGTGCTCTGCCAGCAAGCGCCATGTGGAACTGAGTGCTAAAATATTAGTTAGCAGCATGTCTAACACAGATAAGGAAGACTCTTTTCAGAAACAATTTTTTTGTTCATGAGTAAGAACCACTGAGGTAATCTGCATTGCTCTCACAAGCCAGCAAACAGAAGCGTGTCCTGAAACTTCAACTAGCTCCAAAAGTGCAATACTTGCACAGAGACTCAGAGAGCAGTGCTGCAGCACTGCTGTTTTCTGCGATCCCAGGTCGGATAGCAGAAGTAGGAAGAAATCACACCAAGGTGTGGGCGACTGCCTTTCTTTCATACACCTTTCTTTCTGCTGCAGCCATGGAACTGGGGTACTGTTCCAGTGAAGCCCCTTTGGGAGGATCTCCTTGTCATTCCGTATGCTACTTGACAAGGTGGTGGATCTGACCAGGTGCTGGTTGATTCAGTGACCAGCAGCCAGTCCCATTTAGCACCAGTGGCACACGAAACATGACCACTTAGCTGCCATTAGTACCCATCTATTGCTTGTTGCCTTCTCACATTTTCTGAAAAATTGAGTATAAAGACCTCACCCAGTTCTGTGTGTTTTCTTTCCCTGGTGTTAACTACCAGCTTGCCAGTCCTGGTGATGTCTGTCTGTAAGCCTAGCTGTGGGACCTTAGGATATGTAAAACCAACAGGAGACATATCAGCAAGGACAGAATGCATGGAAGTGCACACAGGAGGGCTGGTAAGTAGATTCCTGTGAAGGGCAAGGAGGAAAAATCCTATCCCCTGCAATTACACCTCTGAACTTGGTACCATCTCAGAGCACTGTCCACAGAAGAGGTATTTAAGCAAGTGGAAACTTCCTGTAGATGCATACACGGTTTTTAGTAAGCAAGTACAGTGTCAGGCATGTATTGTGGCAGCCAATGAAATGTGCTTGCTTGTTTCCTTGCTGCAGTTTCATCACATGGATAATATTTATGCATACATGTTACGACAATCCTGACAGAAGGAAGCATCTCCCATAGAAGGGGGCTTCCAGCCCATGTACATTCTGCTGACACCATTGATGAAGTGGCAGACTAACAGCACTTATGGAACAAGGCAAATGCCATTTTTGGGGTGATGTAGGAAGATGAATTCCAGAAGGCAATTTCCAAAAGTAGTAATAATTGAACACAGTACTCAAAGGCCATCTGAACACAGTTTTGGTATTAATAATATGGGATGTACTCAAATTGGGAACCTGTTTATAAGGGGTTTTACACCAAGCTTATGTGTGAGCAGAATGAGTGCTGGAAACATTTTTAAGAAACCTAAAGTCAGCTGATGCACATAATTTCTGCCTATGGTATATTTAGTTTTAGCTGACATATTTCATTGTAGCTTGATCTGCAGGTCTTATAATGGCTCTTACGTAGCCTGCTGTATACATTCACATCCATACAATGGACTTTACCAAAATCTGAGTGCAACCCTATGGCTACTTGCATGCAGCTTTACAAGCTCAATAAACAAATGCTTTAAGAGACGTTTATACATATACATATATATACATATATACACAGCTTCAATTTGTATGTACATTTGCACGTACATCTCTAATGTAAGAATGGTAATTTTGTTATTCAGATCAAAAGTAGCAGGCTGGTATCAGACATTAATCAGGCTGCTGTTTCTAATTCTCGTACTTTTCTAAAGAACAGTGGAATGTGGCAGGAACTACACAGAGCCAACTCATGGAGCTTCTTACCCAGTTTTTCATCTGCATTGGCAAAACTGATGTTGAAGCACTGGATAAGAATTTCCCTGTGTAGCTCATCTCCTAAATAAAAAGTAATGGCGTTTTCAAGCAATTAGATAGTACCTGTCAGTTACTACTTAGTAGCCAATAAACAGTGTGTTACTTCCTTTTAAGCTGTACCACTTCATCTGAGTATTGGTAAGCTTTACTGCACAGTGTAACTGAGTACATTAGGAGGTTATTAATAGCAGGAGAGATTTGTTTTCATGGCATGTAACTGCATCTAAGACAAAGCAGTTTGGGATGGGGCAGACTGAGCTCTAACAGCACAGATCCTGGAGCAGGTGTGCTGGATGAAGGGATGTGCTTGTATCTAAAGGCAGGTTTTATTTCCCTGGGTGCAACCATGAGATTTCATAGAGTTATAACAGGCTGTGATGCACAGGAAGACCCCAGTGTTATTGGAACACTCTCAAATACAGTGGATAATGGCATTCACACCTCAAAGTCTTCTCTTTTGCCTCCTTACGTTATGCCAGGGGGGACTCAGAAAACAATCTGATCATTTCCTCCAACTGCCAAACGCACAATGCTTTATTTTGAACTAGCAGAAGGAATGCATGGAAGGCAATCGTGAGCTCACTGATTTATAGTCTCATCTTCACAGTCTTTTCCTAATACACCCTCATGTTTCCCCTGTTGGCTACTAATTGGCAAGATTACCGTGCTCTCTGCCCGCCCTGCAGGTGGCTGGAATTGCAGAGCAGCCATCAAAAAGTTCACACATCCCAGTGATGGACAATTTCGTTTTGTAACACAAAGATACCCTCTCATGTTTTTTGGGTATTTGCAGCACTTTCAACACGGATAGCATATAATAGTGACCTTGCCGCAGGACACCTTTGAGTTTGACGCTGAAACCCTGAAGAGAGGAAGGCTCTCTGCCCCCGAAGGTGAGGCTGACACGAGACCCCGCACTGCCATCGGGTCAGAGCCGTGACACCGCCCGCACGCCTTCCATCATTTGGGAGGAAGTCTTCCCCTACGTTTCATTGTACCGGGCAGAGAGCTGCGTGCTACCCGCCGTCTAACGCCAACTCAGGGCAACGGGTGCTTCGGTCTTGCGCTGAAAGCCTTCGGCCGGGCTCCTCCCGTCCCGCCGTGCGCAGGCTGCGGGCCGTGCCGGTGCGAGGCGCAGCGCCCTCCGGCCGCGTTCCGCCGAGTGCCGCCCGCAGAGCCGCGCCGTCCGCCGGCGCCGTGCTTCGCTGTTCCGGACGGGCGGCTGACACGCGGTGTCACTTCGCACCTGCACGCAGCCAATCCCGCTCCCGGGGCGGCTGTCCGAATTTCCTTTAACGAAACGCGGGGCGGTCCGCGAAAGTTTTTGGCTCGAACGCTTCAGGCGCTTGACACCGATAGGCTTTACCGACAACGCCAATACTTTACCCCGATCCGACGCCTCCGGTGGGACGGGAAGGCGTTCCGCCGGCTTCGCCGCGGACGGGAACCGGCGCCCGTCTGCCCGCAGCGCGCCCGGCTGCCGGCTGCCGCCTGCCCGCGGCGACCCGGCACGGAACCGGCGGCTCCGTCGGGAGGCCGCGGATCGGCCCCGCCGCCCGCGGCGACCCTTACCGATGATGATGGCACAGGCGCTGAGCAGCCCGATCTCCTTCTTCAGCGCCACCCGCTCGGGGCCGCCGGGCGCGCCGCGCTGCTCCCCGCCGGCCATCGTGCCCGCGCCGCTCTGCCCCGCGCTGCCCCGCGCCGCGCGCATGCGCCGCCCCCAGCGGGGCTCCGGGGGGGGTCCGCGAGCGGGGCGCGAGGGGGCGGCGGGAGCGCGCCGGGATGAGGCTGATGCTCTGCCAGCGCCTCTCGGGACCGCGCGGCGGGCGGGCGCACCTGCTGCCAGGAGCGGGCACACCTGCTGCCAGCAGCGAGCGAGCGCCGCGTTAGCGGCACGGAACGCAGCAGATGTCTCCACCTGCGATCCCGCGCGCTGCGCACCGGCCGCTGCAAAGCAAGCGCGAGCAAACAGCGTTTGTTTTCTAGGCGCGGGGCACGGAGGTAATCAGTGGGACGCTTCGTTCCCAGGAACGTGGGAACCGAGGGGAATGTCGGGGAAACTGAGCCGTACTGGAACTTCCACATCTTTTGCTCGGTGGACGAGCCGCTCTCGTAGGGCGCTAGCTGGGGAGGTTCCCAGCGCTCTCAGGTGAAATCAGAAAGCGAAATCCCAGCCTGGCGGCCCGGGCTCCCCCGCTCACAACGGTTTGCCCGGGGATCCCCGGCGTCGGGTCAGGACGGGCGCCCCGCGTGCAGCCCCGCAGCGCTGTGGGAGCCCCGCTCAGCGGGGAGGGAAATCCCCGCCTGGGGACGCGTTCGGGGGGCGCGCAGGTGAGAAGCGCGCGGCGCGCGCCCGGGGCTGCGTTGGGGCGCGCGGGGCGTTGGCGGAATTGTCGGAAGGTGCGCGGCTGCGGTGAGGGGGTGAAGGAGGTGGGAGTTTCTGCGGCGACATCTCTCTGATTTTGTTTGGCTTTAGAACGGATGGAACGGCTGAAAAACTGGTGGCCGCCTTGCGGAAATCCGAGGGTCATCTTTACGGAGCGGAGAACCGTAAGTGATTTTACTTTATAAAGTTGCTCGAAGTCCCGCTGTTTAAGAAGAACCGCTGATTTTCGGGGGCTGAGATGTGTTTTCGAAATTGATGTATTGCTCCGTAGAATTGTTGCTTCTAGACGAATGGCCTCGCTAACTACGCCTAACAGGTGCTTCTATTGAATGACTTCACGCTGTACGGAATCGCTTTATGGGAAGATTTGCTTCCTGAACTGCACACGAGCTGCTGCTGTTGTCATTATAAAGGCAGGGAACCGTGCAAACCGCACACAGAAGTTCGGATGCTCCGTGATGTTTTAGCTGTTTCTCCTACCTGGTTTAAGTTGTTGCTGAGCCCTGCTTTCCATTGGTGGCAGCTGAAGCAATTCGTAGCACCTCTGACGGTGTCACCCAGACGTTACAGTGAACTCGGTGCAAACACACCTGGGATGGTCCGTTGCTTTGTTCGAGGTAAAAATAAAATTGAATTTTGTCAAAGTACAAAACCCAAGAAAAACAGGAATTAATTACATTATCAACTCCTTTACTAACAGTGTTTCTGAGTTCTGTGAAGTTTCAGATCGTTTAACTTACACAGACCAACCACAAGATATGTTTAACGAGTGACCACTTAAAAGGATAATGCTGTGCTCGGGTTCTTTTGCTGTGGTGGAAACGTTGGTTTGCTCTGAACTGTGTGTGCAGCCTTTGTGTCGTTGTGTGGAAGATGGAAGTCCCAGTCAGTGCTCTTACACTAATGGGAAACTGCATGCTGGCTGTGGGCTGAAGGCAATAAATAATAGGATTCAATTAACTATTTTTTTCTAGCTCTACTGTGCAGTAGTTGCAGGCTTCTTTTTCTCTTTTCTCCTTTAAGTTTTCTGTTCAATACAGGGGGCTCTACTAGTTGAACTATTAAATATTTGTTTATGTCAGCATGCAGGTGTGCACAGTACATCTTGTTCTGTAACTGTTCTTCCTTGATGAAAAGCATGGGGTGTATCTTTGATTTGATTCAGGTGTGGGTGATGAGCAGGGTTGGATGCAGCTGTGTTGGTAATGGGGGGGTTGGGGGTGGCTGCTGCCCAGCAGCTGTGCTGCCTCTCCCTGGAAACTGAGGCTGAGTGCGTGGTGTGTGGTTAACTTCAATTAGGGGTGTAGTCCTGGGTCCTTGTATAGTTCTTCATTCAAAGAATATTGTTTCTGTTGTGTTTCCCCCCCCATGTGTGCGTAAGAAATATAAGATAAAATATATCTTTTTCTTCTCTTTTTTTTTTTAAATGTTTTGATTTGTTGATGGAGTAAGCAGGGGGCAGTTCACAATATGAGCTTTCGATACGTCTGTATCCGTAGCAAGTCACAAGGGTGTAAAACAGCAGTGGGCCAGAGCCCTGTTGGAAAAGGCAGTACGACAAAGGTTGCCCTCATTAGCTGCCAGAAGCTGCTTATTTATTTAGTTAGGCTGGGTGCCTGCCGGCTTCACTGCATTTCAGCATGAAGAGAGGATTCTCCTCAACGCTGCTTGTGGGAGTATCAGCTGTGTATTGGGGTTGTGTATTCTGCCCTATGGTTAATATTGTTCCAGAAGAAGCAAGTCAGAAGGCGTGTACATTCGAGTTACAAGCTATCTGAGACAACTTTCAGAGCAAAGCCTTCTTTTAAATTGTTTTGGATCTGGACATGCAGTATCTAATTGAGTGATGAAATGTTAGTAAGCAAAAAAGCCAAAGTTCTTTGTAGGAGGGCAATTGCTGCATAGCAACTGCACAGAGAGGATGCAATGAAGCTTGCATGTGTTCTTTTGTTGCTATTTTTGTCCTCCTTTTCTCAGTGTTCTGAAACGTACAGAAATTATTGAAGTTGTTGGGACCAATTCATTTGTTCCTTATGCCTTTAAAAACAAGGATGGGGGGCAAACAGTGACCATTTGCTTATATATTTGGGAAGAAATAATAAGGGAGTTAAATATGTTAGTTAAGGAGGGGTGTTGTGACAGAATTTTCGAATTTCTTTATGTGAAGTTTATTGGAAGAGAGTGAGGTTAAACAATTGCAAAGATTGTGACAGTGATGCCCTGTCCGCTCTTGTTTTCGTACCCATCTAAAAAAAATCCTATTTTAAAAAAAAAAAAGACCAACCTTACAAAAATGAAACATCCCATGCCTGCTGCTGAAAACAGTTGTTAAAAGTGTAGTTCAACTTCCAGTTTAATGGGGTCATCGTAAACAATAACTGGGAAAGAGCTGAAAGGATGAAACACCTTGTAGTGTACCTGTAAAGAGCAGGCTGATTGGCTTAGCAAAAGGCAATTAGGGGAGTCATGGGATTGTAAAGTGAATGTTAATTGCTAATCGACTTCAGAGGAAAGTTTGCCATGTTCTTCTTGATTGTCACCTATTGTGTATCATTGCAAACTTTATAAATAAAAAATAGTCATGTAATTTTACCTTTGTTTCTTGTTAAAGGACGAAGTGAGGACTGAGCAACCAGACTGTGGGGAGTGTTTGCTACTAACCTTTGCACTACCCTCTCAGAACTTTGCTCTGCCCTGGTGGAGCACTCATCTCCAGGACAATTCAAACGCTCCAGCTCTCTCTCACTGCCCTGTAATGGTTAGTGTGGGTACTGGAAGCACAGTGCTGTGAGCTGGAATCCAGCAACCACCTCTAACCAAAAACGTGATGTGCAGGCAGTGGGGAGTCTGGGTTGTCACAGGGCATTTGATTGTCTCTTGCTGTTTTCTGATGTCTTTGGGAAGACTTCTTGCCCCTTTAAAGAAGGGGCAGGTTTGTAATCAAAAGCTGGAGTTAGCAGATGAGTGGTCTTCAGGCTTACAACCGTGGCTTCTAAGTAAGTTAAGCTTACCGGTTCCGCTCTTCCATTGTCCTCTGCAAGATCTGTGAGCTTGAATCCACTAATTTAGAAACCTCAGGAGATAATTTAGGCTATATAACTGTTTTGCCCTGCTCTAAAAGGGATGTAGCTTTGTATGCAGTAGAGGCTCACCTTGTGTTAGTAACTCTCCACAGACCCTACTAAGAAAAGTAATTTGCAATATATTAAAAAATCCACTCACTTAAAGCAGCAGGCTTTCATCCTTAGGTTCTGATAACCAGAATGTTTGTTGTCTTCAACATGAATTATTTACCGAGCATGAGCTGCAGGACACTGAGCTATCTGTGTCAGAACTCTGTATTTCTAAATTTCCGGCTGTATAAAATGGCCATTGTATGTTCAAATTACATCACTCCTTCAAAGATATTTCATGGTGGCTGATAAGTAGGTGAGTGTAAGTAGATTATGTGAAGTTATTTGTAGGTTGCTGAATAATTAGGTTTGTATAGCTAGAGTTACTTGAAGAACTTCCTATTGAGCACTCGTACTGTTGGTGTGTTTACTGGAGTACATGGAAATGAAGTGATGAAAGGGAATTGAGACAATGATCAGTTTCGGAACAAACATTTTTTTTTTAATGCTTCTTTTTTGACTTGTTTTCAGTATAACATACCTTAGCTTACCAGTTTGCTAGAATATTTTTAATTATATTTTTTTGTGGATTATAAAAACCCTAACTTCTTCCCCCCCCACCCCCAAAGAACATTTTTTTTAAACCCTGTTCTTACTGCTTAAGATAGAAGTTGCAATGCATTAAGCTTCAATATTATGTCTAACTGGGTTGGAATAATCCCCTCAGTTTCTCACAAGTAACACTTAAAGTACTGTGCTGTTGACTTGGGTTTTTGGTTTGAGGTTAACCGTGATGTGTTTCACTTCCTTTTCAGAAGGAATAGCCTCACCAGATCCTTTTTCCTCTATGCTGCAGCCTATGCTGTTCCTCCCTGTTCTTCATCTGTGTGCAGGATCTGTCTTTTGAGGTAGAACTTTCAGTTGAATATCATTTTCCTATGATATTCCTCTATCAATTGAGGCTATCCTGAATTTTATTCCATGCTGTTTCTCTAAATGCCATTGCTCACTCTTCCAGCGCACTCAAAATGAATATTTATCCCTGTTAGATTCTAGGGGCCCACCTTGAAATTTCTTTCCAGTTCATAGAAACATTGTGAATAACCACCCCTTTAGAGGTCGTGTTGGATGTTGTTTTCCCCTCAAAAATTTATACGTGTAAATTATGACAATTATCACTTGGCTTTTATCATCTTAATTATGAGCATTACACTTTGGGCAGAGCCGAAGGCTCTGAGTTTCTAAAGGAAAATAGTTCATATCCACGACTTCCCCTTTGCTCAGTGAAACAAGCTCCCAATCAGACACAATAACCATGACCCGAATTTCTGTGAACGCCTGCCATCCTCGGAGAAGGCCGGTAGATGGCACTCTGATCCTGTAACTTGGTATTTCAAAGCCGAAATAGTCAGCTTGCCCACTGTGCTGATCATCTAAAAAATATGTTTCTCAAAATCGGGCTTCTAAGCTCAAAATTTAAAATTACTGTAAAAGTATAAAAGATTTCTGTAGTAGTAAAAGTCTTGCTGAAATGGGTTTGAGTCTTTAAAAAAATAAATAAATAAAAAGAATCTTTCTGCATGTATCTACAAAGCACAATTTGACATAGAACGTCATTGAGGGGGTGTGCCAGTGTGGTGGGCTCACACAGTGGGCTGATGTCCTTCCAGGAGGTACATCAACTGCCAGGGAAATCTCAAGGCTGCTAGTCCAAAGGCTTGCTTACCATGAGACATGATAGAGTAGGCTCCTATAGAGCTCCTATCTTTTTGATGGTCTCCCTGCTCATTGATTTTTGTGAAGACAAAGTCAGTGGTGCCCAACCGAACCTATCTTAGTTTTGCCTAACTAACACAGGGCTAACATTCAGGTTGTCAGGGCCATTACTCCAGGTGTTTGGAGCTCCCTCTCAACTCTTCCTGACCTGTGAGCACTTTTGACTCTTCCAGGACAAAATCAAACAAGTTAGCTGAGCCATCTGGCAGTGGTTTGAACCAACTTGTTTGGCTTTGCCCTAGAACTGACTGGAAGTGCTTACGCAGTCAGTTACTGGGTCTCAGCTGGAAGGTGTTAACTAACAGCTGGGAAACAAAAAGGAACAGCCTTCAAAATGGCTTGTGAACTGTATGCTCTGGGTGAGAGGCTTTATGTGGGCGTGTTGACTTTCTCTGAAAGGGATAAGGTATGCTCCTGTGGCCCATGCCAGCAGAGAGGTCACTTAAGAAGCTGTTAAGTCACAGATTCTCACTAGTATATCTCTTTATAAAGGTGTATTTCCTGCATGGGATTGATGTACCTGAGTATATCTACCAACTGCAAGCAGATCAAGATAGAGAATCAGTTGTAGAACCTTGTTTTGGACTTCAGAGAATGGGGAAGCCAGTTTGGCAGGTTATCTACCAGCCTCTTAAAAACAAAAAACACTCCAAAAAAAAAAAAAAGCCATAATAAACAAAACAAAACCCCTTTTATTAGTAAGCTGGTGTTGTATCATGGAATATCTTATCTGTACAGTGTTATGGATTATGAGGAGAGTAATGAATTGGAACACATATCATCTTTAGTTAACATAATGGTGAAATTTTGTTCTACAAATAAAGTAGGTTATCCTATCATCCAGGAACTCATCTATGTGCAAGATGTAGAGCTGTCTTGCAGACAGAAATGTATATTTGGTTTAAGTAATAATCCGTGCTTAGAGTTCATACATATCCCCTCCAGTATGCAGCTATTATAAGAGTTCACAAACTACTCTGTAAACCTGCTGGAATAATTTTTATTAAATGATATTCTTTGGTAAACAGGGAAAACAGAGCTGCGAGGAGGTTAAAATCTGGGCTTGGCTTCCCCACTAATGACAAACTCTGGCCCCAAAATTTGCTGAGACAGAGATGACAGGCTCTCGCAAGTACATCAGGTCATCCATCCTTTCTGGTTGCTGCAGGGTACAGGTGCACTCAGACAGAGATGACTGGGTTAGTTTGAACTTTGCTCGCACGCCAGACAGAGCAAGAGGGAGTTATGGATAATGATACCCACCTGCCCAATTCATGCACTAGAGCAACTCCACCAAACCTTTATTTCACTGCTTGAAGTGTACAGACTGTATGAGGACTGCACTACTTTTGGTGCTTATATTTCAGTACTTGGTCATCAGTTACAACCTGCCAGCCCTTGGGTGGTTCTCAGTAAAAACAACTTGTACTTGGAGAAAAGCTTCACAGGACCCAAGACACTACCGGAAGACAGGATGTCAGGGCATTGCTTGTGTCTGCTATATGCCCCAGACTGGGAAGTGATGAGTGATTCTCAAATTCCAGCTGTTGATTTGGTCTTGGACAACCTTGCATCTCTAACCTTGTTTGCCTATCTCTAGAACAGATGTTTTCTTCCCATTGCAGTCTGCCTGAAGGCTTAGTTTTATGTGTTGTATTATATTTTGGTATTATCACTGGTGAACTTTTTGAAGTGGAGGAGGGATAGGCCTTTTCTTTGTCAGGCTTTCATGCAACCATCACAGGGTAAGGAGATTTGCTGCACAGTGCGTCATCCCAAACATTTTTGATGATAGCATCAGATTTTTTCCTATTTGCCCTTTTCCCTAGAAGGGGGTTAGGCTCCTTGGGTGTTGCCTGACAAAACTCAGGAGGAGGATGGGTGCTGTGAGATTTTCTGGCTGCACATCTTAGTAGGGTTACTGAGAGTGCAGAGGGTCCTCAATGTAGACAGGGAGCAGCCTGCATGAATGCAACAAGGAGCAGAAGATTCTCCAAGCATGTTTCTTCTTTCTGGCGCACCTTGCCAATAGAGAGGGAGATTGTGTTGGAAAGCAGCTGGATTTCCCTGTGTGTGTGCATGAGGCCAGCCATCCTTCATGTGTACACATCAACTTCTTGGAAAGATGCAGCTTAATCCAGGTGTTGGTATTCACTTGCTGTCTGCACATCAGAATTAAGGAAATGCAAAGGGAATCTGTAAGCCAGCAAAAAGTTGTGTGTCTAACAGGACCAGCATTTAGATCTCACTCTGTGCTTGTAATGTCCCCGACCTCCCTTCTAGTGATATTCCTGCTGTTCGCACAATGAACATCATAGAATCATTAAGAGGGGAAGACCTCTAAGATCACCCAGTCCAACCATTACTGTAGGATACTTCATGTCCTGCCACTCAGCCTAACTCTGGTAGTTTCTTTCTGCCTCCCTTCAGAGATTTGTTCAGTGTCTGTTCTTTTCCACCTACATGTGTGCTTGGTTACTTAATGAATATCTCCAACCTTTCAAATTTGGAAGATGTAGACAGACATGTACAGAATGACTTTGGAACTATGTTTTGTGTTTTTTTTTTTGGCAAATCTTACTGAATATTTTCAAGTGCACTCAGTTCTAAAGCAACAAGGTACAGAATTCTCTATGAACTGCACTATTGAAAATAGTGATAATCTAGACCTTGTATCACCTGTGAACTACAGGGAAGCAGGTGGTTGTGCAAGTGCTCTTAATGAGACGTGCTTAAGTGCTTTGTTGGACTGGAACCACAGCCAGCCTGTGGCACGTAGAATATTTTCATCTGGAAAGTCTCAAATTGTTGAGTCAAGTCCTGTAGTTTCAGGAATAGCTCAGGGAGCTGCTGACAGCTCAGACAAATTGGTGTTTTTCTACCTGAGCTGTTGGCCATTCAAGCTGAGCTCAAAGCAGATCTTTGGGGCTTTGAGTAATCCAGTGACAAATCAAAGAACTCTGTTTAACTTGGCTATGGCAGAGTATTGTACTTCCTTGTGAGGCTTGATGTACTCCTCTGATTCACAAACATCTGTTTCACTTCCCTGACAATTCCTGGGATGAGATCTTGAAGGAAAGTGAGCAAGGATAATTGGAATACTGTAGTTCTCAGGAGAGCAATTGCAGGTGTGTATGCAGGAGGCCAAAGCCAAGTGTGCTGGATGAACTCTCCTGTGTAGCCATGGCTAAACATGCCTGCTTCAGCTATCTTTCTCACTTGGCACTGATCACTGGTGGTGCCATTTGGTGAATGGATTTCAGGTGCTCAATCTCCTAAAGTCTAAGAAGCATGGTTAAATACTCTGCAAGAACTAAGAGCATGTAAGTGTCCACTTATTCACTTCTGCTCGTCTCTAGCTGTGATATTTTCTATCATAGCACATGCTTCTCCTGCCTGTTCCTCCCGGTGTACCCACCATGCCTAGTGTCCATTTCACCTTGTGAGGGCAAAGCATACTCAGACTTGGGCAGTGGTTTTATTTGAGCAGGGGTTTCCTGTAAGTGGCAACCAGAGGGTCTGCCCCGTGCTGGTGGCATGAATTTTTAAAGTTCCATTATTGCTCTGAATCATACCTTTGTCTCCACACTCTGAGTCATATATTAAAATAAAACTGTGGGAAATAATAAAACCCAGTTATATGAATGTATTTTTTATTATACGAGTTCTTAAATTTTTTTTTTATTACTGCTTTGAGGCCAACTCATCGTCTTTTGTTATGTTCATTATAAAAGGCTTTGCTCCAATCCCTGTTAACTCAAAGGGAAAGGAGAGCAGTGCTCGGGGAGAAGAGCAGTTCCTTGCTGGCATCCATTCCTGTGTCCTCAACGTGCCTCTGTCTTTACCACAGCTACCCTACAGGAGCCCTCTGGGGTAGGTGGTGTTACAGAGGAGGTTGACCAGGCAAGTTTGCAGAACGGGGGGTCAGATGCAGTTCTCTTCAGTCTCAGACTTAATGCTCTTGCCCATGGCCTCTGTTGTTTCAAGTACTCCTAAGTGAGCTACTGTCCTTTATCTAGCAAGTATGAAACAGTTTTCAGTTTTTCATTTGTCATGCCTGCTCTATTGCCAGAAAAGAGTGAGACTGCTTTCTCAGTCACAAGAAGGTAGGTGAGATTGGAGGAGAAAAAACACAAGCACACAGCAAAAGAAAGTAGGAAGAGAAAGCCTTGTTCACAGTTGCTAATTAGAAAAGTAAATGGTTCCTATTGATAAAGAAGTAATCTGCAGTGTTCTTGCTACATATTTAGGCTTTGTAAAGTGAAGAGTCTGCATCTTTACTTGGGCTTGGGAAATCTCATCTTTTAAGGCATGTTTCTTGAACATACCAGTACCAGGACTCCTTGCTTACAGGACAGTGGATGATCTGTGCTGCTTTCTCTCACCTTAAGAAGCAGCTGAATGTGCACACACTGAGTTCTTGACCAGTGCTTCACTGCAGTCTGGCTTCATAACAGAATTAAGTAATCCCTCTGTGCATCTCTGGCTATAGCTTCCAAAACCTTTGTTTTGTTTTATTTAAGTCTTTCTCAGATACTGGCACAGACCATAGCCTGAACTCTAGGAGTACTTGGATATTCAGGAGTTTCCTCTATTGCTGGGCAAGCTAATTTTTCCCCATCCCTGTCACATACTCCTACAGGATAATCTGAATGTCTTTGGCTTTTAGAAGAGCAGGTGCTTCTGAGACTGCAGCTTGGGGCTCTGATGGATTGAGTGAAGTCAGAAGTTGGCTTCTGGGTGACTCTGTGGGGTTTTGGTATTGAAGTCCTTGTTGCAGATGTGCTGCAGTTTTCTTCTAAAACTTCTCATAGAGGCACTGGTCAAAGAGATGAGTTTTGTGATGTGGGATTCCAGTCATCTAAAATAACGCTACCACCAAATTTGCAGTTCACAGGGCACCCAAGAAATGTCTGGTGTTGAGGAGCTGCAGTGGTGAATGACCTCCCAGTACTGTTTTTTATATCTTCTCCTATGTGTTTCTGGGCACGCATTAAATAATCCTCCAGCATCAGAAATGCATTAAATGTTCCCTGGCTGACCATCCACAACTCATTTAAATGTTGTTCTTTTTGTGTCTTCTGTGACATTTATTATTCTCTGCTTAGTAAACCATATGGGATCTAAAGGTGTGGCAAGTCCACTTAATCTCTTAGGATAGCACATATTTTAAATTGATTTCAACCTGTAGACTCATTAAATCATCAGACATTTTCTGTTTCAGTGATGGGAAATAAATAGAAGTTCCTGTCAGGTAATCAAAAACCCAGTAGACCAAGAAACTGTCTCTTGAAAGATACAATAGATCAAAAGGATAGCCCCATGTGGACCTAGTACCTGGAGATTTGGCATCATCTGAAAATAACATGTACAATGGTTGAAATGTCTGGACAGAGCTGTGAAATTTCTGTGGGCATTTTATTCCCCATTTTCATTAATTCAGGTGAATTTAACAAGGCTAATGCCTAGAGAGCTCCCATGGAAAGAAAAGCTAATAAGTACAAATACAGGTGGGGAGAAACGTGTTACAAAGGCTTCACACAAGCTCGTAATCCATGAGATCTAACATATTGTTGAGGATATTGAACAATGGATTTGCACGTAGTGCAAATAAAACTTCTTATGGGCACATATCTCTAACTGTGATATTCTGAAAGTATTTATCCAGGCTCTAATGTCCACCTTATTTTGGTTTAGTGTTATCATATTAGGACATATTATCAAACTGAAATACTGGCTGCTGTGCTCTTTCTGCTTCTGTGGTTTTCAGAGCTTCTGCATTTCTGAAAAGAAGTGTATTTTTTTAAAGGAAGGAATATGACAGCTTTTGAACCCGGGTGTTGCCCCACAGAGTGGCTGTTCATGGTCCTCTTGGTTTTGTAAGTAATTAGTCTGGGTCTTGGGCGCTCAGTAGCTAATGTTTTGCATGCAGAGTGGGTGAATGACTTACATCCACAGTATTGGTTTGCATTTATGAGGGTGGTGCCTGCGGTATGTAGAATGATAGGGAACTTTAGTTCTTGCAGATTTATGAAAATTACCAAGAGGTGTAATGTACTGTAAAGCTATCATGTTAACATGCACAGGGCTGTCTTTTCAGTATTTTGATATGCAGAAGTGGTTTTATGGCTGTCTCAGAAGGTGTTATAAAGCTTTGTTTCAACACGGGTAATATTCCAAATCCAAATTTTACTTCATTTTTATGTGGTTTCAGAAAACTAAAATTAATCACAGTTCATTTGCATTTTCCCTGCTTGTCACAATTACAAGGCAGGTGCAGAAATAATGGGAGTTGGTTTCGTTTAATAGCAAAGATTCAGCAATGTTTGTCCTACCCAACTGTCTGATTTTTTTTCTCCTTGTAGGTGAGTTGAGAACAAGAGCTGGAGGTGCAAGGCCTGTAGCATTAGTTGCCTGGCTTTTCCTTGCCTCTTTTTCGCCATGTCTCCGTGGGGTCACTCAGGAAGGTTAGCACAAGCCAACAAACTAAGTGTGTCAGTCCCTGAGTAAATGGAAGCAAAGTGGAGTGGCCTGGTGTGTATTGTAAGGTGACAAGCACCAATGCTGCTTTACTGACAGTATCCCAAGACTGTGTGTTTTTACAGTCAGTACTGTGTACACTGACTCCCCATATAGCCTGCCTATGTTCCCTTCCAAACTTAGGAGAACAAAATTATAAAATAAAAATTACAAACAGCTTTTTCTATCCCCAAACTTTTCCACCTTTCTTTTGCGTCCCTTTCAATGGAAAGGGCTCATTTATTGACTTTGTGATATATATTCATGATTCTCTTCCTCATGCTTCCTACCTTGTCTTCAGCAGCCTTTTTGATGGGAAGAGGAAAAACCTTTAGGAGATTGAAGACATAATAAACTCAGGTCCAGGTCCAAGACTTGTGGCTTTTCCCATGCTGATGGCCATAGTAGGACATCTTATGGGACCTCTCTTGTGTTGCTTTCCCCTCCTCTTGTACAGCTGCAAGCATTCCTTTGCAGCAGTTTCCAGGGAAGAGGTAGCTTGGATGCCAGAACAGAAATCCTGTGATGTGACAAGCTCTTACACGGATCAGCTGTTGATATGCATGATACCTAAACTAGAGGGAAAAGCAATCTGCAAGGGGCTCGTGAGAAGAACAGCTCATGAGTTTAGTACTGACTGACTTGGCTGTTTGCTGTCTGAAAGGTGAAATGCCTTTGAGTGATAAATGTCCTCCATGGTGTTCCCCTGAGAAAGCATCCTGATCTTCTTTGACCGTCTCTGGTTTATATTGGGGTGGTATATATTACATAACATATAGCATATGATAATTTTGCTCTTACACTGTCCCACCAGACTGTAACACTGGCTGAGTGTTATAAAACCTGTGTTGATATGGAGAGCTGGGATGAGTTCTGAACAGATTTTTAAGTGGTGGGCATTAAAAATTAGTCTTCACTTTTTTTGTGTCTAGGTTGTCCTTATTATGTAGGTCACTCTGAAAACAATGCCTCCTATTTCTTTCCATGGAAACTACAGCAGTTGCAAAGAGCGCAGTAATGCTCTTTGATAGAGCAAATTCTCATCCACAAACTACATCTTTTTCAATGTAGTCACCACCATCAGCCAATTTGCAAGGATGAGCTGATCAAGATGCTCTTCACTTCATGGTGTGTCTGGAACATAGCTTGTCCTTCATGTCACTGCCACTGCTGCTGAAACACACCACCCCCCACCTCAATGTGCTCATGCCCTCAGTTTGGGCTCTATCAATGCTCAGCAAGCATTGATGAATGTCTGTGGGTTCTATGTTTTCCACGTGGAAACACCTCTGCTTCATAAGCACTTCTACGTCAGGCGCCATTTTGTCCAGCTGCCCCCCTGCTGCCATCTGCCACACAGCAGCAATATGTAGTTTTCTATTTGTTTGTTAGTAATGAGGAAGGAAAGTTCAGCACGTAAAAATGTTCTAGATGACTGAAGATTCCAACAAAAAAACAGAAGGTGAATGTAAATTGAATGGAACAGTAAGCACAAAGAATTTTGAAGTTTTTTTTTTTTTAAGCCACAAATCAACACAAAACTGGATTGATTAACTTGAAACGGTTTTGAGACCAGTAAGTGCCAGTGAAGGACCTGACTGAGTGAACAGAAGTGGATATCGCTGGGTGCTGGTAAACTGAGTATTATACTAAATAAGATACCTTTGGAGGACTGGGGCTGGAATGCAACTCTTCGGTTTCGTCTCCAGCTACGAGTGAGTAGGTGCACCCTGTATGGCAGCAAGGTTGCTGTAGTAATTATTCATTAGCTTTAAATAACAGGGTAATTATGAAGGTAAAATTCACGTACCCCGACACACCCTTTTTTTGCTGGCTTTTCAATTTCTGAAGAATGCCTACAGCCCTCTGCTTTGTGTTGTAAAACAGGGCACTGCCCCCGGTTGTGCGAGGTTGTTTCTTTGCCTTTTTGCATGCTCTTTGCAGCAACGGGAACTGGGGTGAAAAGGTAAGGTGAATCAGGGAGGCGGGCACTTGGAGAGAATCAACTCAGTTTCTCCTATGCCTTCAAGGATAATGAAAGTATTTACGGGCACTAGAGTGGCATGTGTGCTGCATGTAGGGTTGGTTTCTCTCTGAAAATTCTTGAGTTCTGTTTTTTCAACTTCTTTTCCTCTGGCACAAAAGACAGCTAGTAGAGCAGAAGGGAAAAGATGGTATTTTGTGCGGATGGAAGCCTGGCCTGTGATTTATATCTGGATATTTAATCATCAGGTGCTGCTGGGTGCCTCAGTGTGAGCATTGATCTTGTGTTACATAGGAGGAATCAGCAGAGTTTGAATGGCTCTGGATAAAAAATCACATCTTGGAATCAGTTTATCTTGGATGGATTGAATCTTATTTACTATAAAATAAATCTTGGAGTGAAACTTACCAACATGTCTTTTTACCTGAAACTGGGGATAGCTGCATGTGATGCAGTGTGGTTATGCTCCACACATTTTGTTGGCTGCTCTGATTTACTGCAAATATGAAGGGTGCCAGGAGCCTCGTATGCTATGTGTGCTGTGGAGCACTGTGACCTATGTGCACAGCAGGTAGAAAGTCCACTGCATCCGTGATGTCCTGTGCGTAACCAGAGAATCAGCCATGTTCTGCACTCCTTCCGCTGCTACAAAATCCATAATCCAGTGTTAGACTGCACAGCCACCCAGTGAATGGTGTGGAGTGTTTATCAATGGCACTGTGTGCAGCTGTGCTTTCCCAGAAACCTTGTCAATGACAGTTTCTTTTATAGACAATTTCTTTAACTGAAGTTGTTTTATTTATTTATTGCATGGAGTCTCTTGTGCTCATTGGAAGTGATGTCCTTGCTGTCCTTCACCCACCTGAGTGCTACAGTCACTGGTTAAGTGGAATGTAATAGAGCTCAAACCTAGAAAGGTTGTATGTGAGAGTTCAGGCCCCCCCATAGGATGATATGTATGGCAGATTCCGTCCATCCCAGATACAAAAAATTCTCTGTGTTGTTAGGATTGAAGGGTCACCAATGGTACCATGCTTGCATGTCTTCCGATGTGCCTTCTTCAAGGTCCGGTCGTGTAGATGTGCTCAAGGACCTCAGAAATCTTTCTGAATGAGATCAGTGTGAGGATGCCCAGTTTGTTATCCCAGGTAGACCTCAGAAGTGCGACCAAGACTAATGCAAATGAGATGTTTATTCACAGTTCAGTAGCAGTAGAGATGAGCAAAGTGCTTATAACTACTAGATGCTACTGCATCAGGGGACAGTCATGCCATGTGTTAGGCAAGCACTTAGGACCTTGTGTGGAAGTTGCAAAATACTGTCAGCTGCATACATGCATGGCGTATATATGTAAGTATATACATTGTTCACTTATGCGTATTCCCTGAACCTCACAGCTGTATCACTTCATAAATAGAACCTGTAATTTCTTTTGGGCCTTTGGTAATTTTTCTTTCACAATACTAACATGTTGCTTTTCAGTAGTATTCATCTAAGAACATCTGAAAGCTGAGCAGCTCTCTGAAAGAAGCATGTTTACCTGTATGGATTGATTATTTAGCCAGTGCTTCTGGGTTTAGATTCTCTCATTACAGAAACACTAAACCATTTTTATACCTGTGTAAACACTTCAGTTAACAAACACATTTAAATTCTATCAATGAAGTCTTCTCATTTCAGTAGTAAGTTTTCAGGACTCAGATGCCCAGCTTTGGGTGCTGGTGGCTTGGCCATGCTGGACATCACTCAAATGAAGTCATCTTCAAGGAAACTACTGGTGCTCGGCACCTCTGAAAGGCTGAGTGAGAAGGTCAGGCAGGATTCCAAGGATGAACTCTTCTGTGAATCTTAGCCTCATCTTGCATCGATCAAATCTAGCTCTGATTCCTGTTGATTGTTGATGTATCAGGCAGGAACAGAGCCCTGTCTCGTTGCCTTTCCCTACTCTGCATTAACCACACAGCTATTCCTGTGTTGCTCTGCAGAAATGGTTGACGTGTCAGCCTGTGTCCTTGAAGTCGAAAGGCCTGGTGGACAGTAATATTGCTGGTGCTGTGGCAAAACAGAGACCCCGTGATACTATTTTCTTTCCGATCCTCTTCATTGTGGCAACTGTCATGGGGGGCAGAAAAAAGGCTTTTTGTACCCTGGTTTCTCTCAGAGACATTGATCAGTGAACATAGGATTTTCTCATTAGAGTTAATCCAGTTGTCGTCTTTTTCTGTTTTTTCCCCTTTGTAGAGCAGCAGTAGAGGAAGAGTGAATCGAGTGGTCTTTCTGTTCTTTCAAAAGTATCAGTTTGCGAAAATCGGAATCATTTTGTAGCTGGAAGTAAGTAAAAACTGCATGTCAGACTCTGAGAAGATGAGGACTGTAAAAGCATAAAATGAATGTCTGCTTATCAAGAGGGGCTGTCTGTCATACACGCACCCAGGTTTAACAAGCAGGAAACAAGGGGTCTTCTCACCTTCAGAGAACGGTATCCTGTCTTTTTCCTGAGTGCCCTGCGCCAACATAACGCTATGGTTTCAGTTAAGAGGTCTGCACTTAAGAACAAATAAAAAACCACAACCCTTCCCCTTTCAGTGGAGAGACTGAACAGAATTGCAAAATGTTTTAAACAGGAAAAGCTGCTGCTAGAGTACACACATACACAGAAAAAAAGAGGAAGGTGGTATTGCTAAATTAGGAAATAAAAGTTCGTGTGAAAGACGTTTTCCTCAGGAAAAGATTGGTAAGTGTGGAGCAAGGTGATGCTATTGCAATACAGCAGCTCTCAGCTCTTTCTCAGTGTGTCTGTCTTTCAGTTCTTCCAGTATCACGTTTTGTCTGTGTACATCATATACTCAATGAACAATAGCACAGAATGAAGTTCTATCTGATAGATAGTAAATGAGGATTCTGCTATAGCAGTGTGTTTGGCATTAGTGATGGCTGATGATCATGAGCTCTTTTTCATCTTTTACCATTTTTTTGGTTTTGGATGTCAAACACAGCTGCCAGTGTGGACCAGGAGCAATGGACAGGCATCTCTATCACGTTTTATGTTAGATGCAGATAATAATTAATTACCAATATATTAATGTTCATTAATTTTTTTAAAAATGCTTTAGGGAGAAAGTAGCTGTAGCATTAAAAAAAAAGTATGATTTCGCATTCAGATTCTTTAGCATTTTTCAGTGTGATTTCAAGTAATTGAAGTGTATTTCCCAAATCAAGGCTTTCACATTTATCAGGAAGCTTAAGACCTTATGATTGCAGTAGTTTATTTATTTGTTACTGTGTGTATGTGCATTAGTTTACTTGTTCATTCCTGTATGTGTGCTAAGGTTTTTCTGTTGATTCTTCTAGTTACCCAATTTAATTAATTAACAGATTATTCAAAACCCACATGAAATAGCTGGTCACCAACCTCCCAGAAATATTAGGCAGAAAAGAAAAACAAACATCTTTATGAATGTAGATTACATGGATTAGGTCCAGGAATTCAGATAGCAAATGTTTGAGAGAGGAAAAAAAAAAAGAATTCTCGTTAGAGGAGGTTCAGCAAGAAATTTTGTTTCCATTCTTTCCTCTCAGAGGTGTGCAACAAAAGAACAAGCTCAGTGGTCACAGGCCAAACGATTGCTGTGATTATTATGTTTGCTAATAGTTTTCAAATAATAAATTTGAGGCACTTATTGGAAAAGGCTTTATCTTATGTTATAATTATTAAATAAGCTAAGAAAAAGACAGAAAAAAGGTTGCTTTTGTGCAGATGTTACATCTCTTGTAATGTGAAATGTTATTCTAATGCTTTAGAAAGTGTTTATCTTCGGTCTGAGCAACTATCTGATGGGCACCTTCTTTCCTTCTCATCCCGCACTATCTTTTTGCTTGTTTGGTTTCTTTAATTTCCCCCCTTCTTTCTTGAGAGTAAGGTATCTATTTTTAAAGTCTCATTAAAATACAGTTAGTTAAATGTTTTAGCAATTATTTTTAATGGAAAGTTCCACTGGTTGATGGTGGCTGCTATTATATATATGTATTTTGAAATCTTTCTAGATTTGGAAAATGCATCTTGTGTGGGCAGAGAATCTTTTCCTTCCAGAGGTAATTTCTGTCCTGACGGTGCTTGATTCAACATGCTTAGACTGCGCATGAGATGAAAAAGCGGGGAATGGAGAAGCATATGTAGAGCCTGAAGAAAATAGTCAGTTATTAAAACAATTTAGCGTACCATTAAATCTCACAATTTTTGAATATAAAGAGGTTGCTTTTCACTTCGTCTCATCTGTTGTTCTATTACAGCAGAAAACCCAGTGCTGAGCTAATAGGCGGGGTAGCTGAGCAATGGAAGCAGAAGCAGAAGTTGGGATCTAGATTTCTGGCCTGACCCCACCAGTGCTGTGCTGTATCATAGCTGTATCATCCTGGGCAACCTACCTAAGCCCTGAGTCTCACTTAGCACTCTGTAAATGTCATATAACAGCAGAGGATACTGAGAGGTTTAATTAGAATTAATTTCAGTCTTTCAAGTACCGTGCGTTTCTCAGATGAAACGTGCTGTGCAAGTGTGAAGGATAATTATTAGGTTGCGTCTGTATTTTTCTGATACATTATTACTATTCTTTTATTAACCATGTTAAAACAAAACAAAAGAACACCAAAACCCATGGTACTTACTGGCTTTCAGTTTTGTTTGGATGGTTTAAAGTTAGTCCCTGTGAGTACAGTAAGTAATTAAACTAATATTGGCATAGAGATGTGGGGTTTTTTTCCACTGGAGAATACTTATGGCTATTGGGAGATTGTCACAAAATGTCTGTCTGTTTTGATACTTTGAGCACCTTGAATCATTCACTTAATTGTACAGTGGGTCGTACTGCTTTTAAACATAGTGAATTAACCTAGCAATAAAAGCCTGTGGAGTCTTTGCTGATAGTTTCCTTGTAGCTGGTGGGACTTGACACAGGTGACATTACAGTGTGATCATTCAGAGAACTGTCCTTGCAGTGAGTGCCTGGTGCCTCCTTCACCATTTGCCTGTCCTGTCAGGAGCTGAGCACACCTTATGCAACAGGCCACTGCCTGCTTCTTCCTTGTTGTGTTTTTTCTTTTTCCCCCAACTGAAACGCTGCAGTCTGGGGAAAGCTGAGATACCAGGGGATGACACGTAGCACATGGAAGCATGCTGTCTTGTTGGACAGGAGATAACTGTGTTCTTTCCAGATGGAATCACTGCTACATGAGAAATAAAAATAACTGATTGTAGCAGAAACTGCCTGTCCCAAGGACATAATATTTCAGAGAGTGCTGAGTTATAAACTGTGCTTGTACTTTAACATGGATTTGAGCATGTGATTGGGCTTTTCTTGTAGCTAAGTGTTCACGAGTCTTAAATAGAAAGGCAGTATTAAGAAATAAGTTCAGATCGTTTTGGGATAATGAACTTCTTTCAATAAGGTCATTGTTTTATAGGCAGGTCACACTGATTTTGTCCTTACTTGCCACGTAGTATGAAGTGTTATTCTCACATGCAGGACTCCTTGTTGGTTGCAGTGACATGGCCATTCCAGTGAGACAGTCTTCTCCTGTCAAGGCCCCAGATGTGACCAAGCAGATTTCTCTAACTGTTAGACATACTGCCTGGAAACTGCTTGAGGTTGCTTTGGTGCCCTTCCATTCCAAAGTAGCATAAAAATGAAAAGAAGGTGAATAGATTTATACCATTCCCACAGCATGCAGGTGAGTTTGGGTGTACCAAAATGCTACCAAGTAAAACGCTGGATCCACTGAAGCTGCACTTTTGTCTAACTCTAGTAAATTCACTTTTAAACTGTTCTTATCAGTGACGGTCTTACCAGTCTAGTTGTGCCTGTCCTCTGTCTTCATCCTGAGTATCATTTAATGATCCAGGCAGACACAAGGTAGTGCTGGCCTGAAGCTGTAAGTATATGTCTGGTCAGTGTAAGCTTTGTCAACTCAGTGCAATAGACTTCTTTGCTAGCGCAGCCCAGATATTAACTTCAGGATTCCAAGCTTTCAGAAAAGGCTTCTCTGATGTTAACTTGACTCTGACATGTTCCTTGGTAAGTAGACTCCAGGCTGACAGTCTTTTTTTGCAGGTAAGGGTCTTGTCTTCACCCTACCTGGCACCTTTTAAAATAACAAAGAACCCTATGTGGAATGCTCTCAGAGCAGGGATAGGCACAGATACCTTTGACCACGTCTGTTTCTCCCTTGATATCCGTGTCAGCTAATGATGCCTGTGTTACCAGATAGGATTTGAGATCTGAAGTATGTCACAAACTGAACACAGATTTTGCTGTAATGTCTGATGACCACTCGAGTGCCTGCAGTCTGATGGTCCTGGCACCATACTGGGCAGGCAGCAGTTTGCTGTCCAGCACATCTCCATTGCCCTTTGAGAAATAGCTATCACGGATATGAATCCAGCTGAGCTGATGACAAAATGAGTACCAGGTCTATGAAGAGACTGACAGACAGTAAGGGAATGCAGATGGATGCTACGCATTTGCAAGTGTTTATTATTTAAAGTCTGTGACTAGGGAAATATATAGAATGAAAGGGTCAGGGAAAGACAGTGTGCTTTGCTGGCTTTGCCTTTCAGATTTTAGGATCAAAAAGAAAGAAGGAGGAATATGTCACATTGCAGGTAATTAAGGATTCATCAGGAAATAAGGAACACTTGGTTTCTCTCATAGCTTTGAGGACAAAAGGTGAAGGGTATCTGGTATATCTTCCATATGTGGCATGCTAATTGGAGGGATAGGAATGAGGTATTTGGAAATCTGAATGTACACTCTTATAAATGGATGTTGTTTTTGCTTAGTGAGCTTGCTGGTAGGCTCAGTGATCTACAGTTGGAAACAAAAGATTTTTTGTTTTTTTTTGTAGACTTAAACTACCCTTATTTTTTTCTTTCTCTATAAATGTTTGGGATTTTAATTATGATTCCAATGTTTTCTCATTACCAACACCTAAGAGTTGCTGTCAGTGCAGTCTAGGCTTTTGGCATTTTAGTCCAAGTCTTTCCAGAGTTCCAAAAACCTCGCACTGGAAACAGCATACAGAAATAATTTGTTTCTCAGACTTTACAAGTAAAGTTTGGGTGTTATTCAAGTTAGGTACAGCTTTGTTTTTGAGGATGAAAAGGAATCACCATTGTTTGTTTTTTTACAGATATCCCATGGCCCAGATAAAATGGGCCACTGTGTTCAGCTGAGCTGAGCCAAAACAAACACCTGGACAGTTCTGCAAGTTTAGTCAATTCAGCAAATTTACAGGTCAGTTTGTGATGAAGTGAACACAATTTAGCTTTTAAGGGTCGTAACGTGAGAAACGTCAAGAGAAGGAGTTACATATTAAAACCACTAGATGGCAATTAAGACCCACCAGATGAAGCTGTCTGGTAAAGCTAGCCAAAAGCTTTCAAACTCATGTAGTCTACTTCAAAGCGTTAAAAGCTGGGCTTTTGAGTAAGACTTTGGGATATCTGTATTTTCCTTGGAGTAGAGCATGCAATAATTTCCATATGACAAAGGAAATATTGTTAAAGCTGAACCAAAATTTGGATTGCACATTTGGATTCGTACATGTCTTGGCAGTTTAGAGAAGGATGTATTTGGTTTCTGTGCTGTAGAACCCCCCACCTCCTTGGGGAGGGGGAGTAGTAGAGTCAGCAGCAAGTAGGAGAGGTCCTGGCAAAGTGGCCTCTTTAGCATTCCCTGCCAGGAAGCTCGAAGAGCCCTAATTAGGCAGGCAAGTAGAGCCTGATCCAAAGCTGCAGAAATTAATGGGAGCATTTTGGTTTTGTGCATTTTGTTTCTATTTCAGGTGAATCTAGCAAATAGGGCCAACCTATTTAGCATTCTGCTTTATTTGCTTTACATCATCTACTGCAATTGTGAGCATACTAGGTATAAATGCACATCTTTATTATTTGTAATGAAGATATGACATTGATATGCTCTGTATGAAGAACTCACAGGAATATGTGATGTAACTGGATTGTTTTTCTATTTTTTTTTTCCTAATTAGGGTTTGAAACAGTATAATTTTCTCACCTGTGTGTTGGAGAGTATAATTTCTTTGAATGAATGGGAGGGGCACCTTTTATCCTGACTTTGTTTCAATGTGTTTCAGTTAAAGTTCTAATTAAATGCAGAATGTCACATGTTGGGCTGCCCTAGCATACACCTCAATCACAGCTGGCCCTGGACTTAAAAATGTCACGGCTAGCAGAATTCAGGCAAAAGATACAACAGAGTTAATTCTACTTCTCTATTCAAAGTTGCTCCAGTACTGGCAATACTCATCTCAGAGATAACTAATGTAAAATACTGGAAATGATTCTGTACTCAATAATCAGGAAAAAATTCCCCATGGATTCAGTGGGAATTCTGCCTGGGTAAACCCACAGGTATTCTGTGCATTGTGAGATTGCATGCAAACAAAGATTGTCATTATAAAATAACTTTTACAGCCTGATTTTCCAAAAAAGAAAAAAAAATCTAAATAAAGATTAATGGAAATAGCTTCTCTGATTACACCATTTCTTTATGCTTATTTGAGTAACTTTAAATAGATAAGGAAATATGAGTTTCAATCTGTGCCTGGTGCCCCAGAGCAATTGAAACTCCCCTCTGTTGCAGAAGTGCTGGCTAGAACCACTGCAAAGCAGTAAAATGTCTGTCAGACATTCTCGCAGAATTCTGTTTTTATCTGTCAAAGTTTATTGTCTCAATTCATACAATATTGATGTAATTTCTGTAGGTATTTTAGAAGATAAAATTAATCCTTTCATTACAGAAGCATGACGTGAAAGACTAGAAAGCTTAGCACTTCCAGGGTTTTCATACTGGTAAGTCACAATTTGCTTCATATAGTTTTACACTGTTTAGTACAAAGTTGAGACATTTGTGATTGCACAAGGACACTGGTTTCCTAATGGCCGACTCTGACCGCTACATACACAGAGAAGGTTTCTTTGTTTTTCGCTTCAGCTGAGTTAGTGTAGCGTCCTGGCAGGCTCAGCTTCCTTTTGCAAGCTTTTGAGCTGCTAGTCTCAGTGAGTAATGAAGTTCCCTACTGATACTGATAGGTGACATAGCTGTCTTTAATAATAAAGACCAATTTGTCTCCATCTCTACTCAGGCAGCTCTTGATATGCTGTGTGTAGATGCTCTCTTATTGTAGGCTTGGGCTCTCCCCCTTACCTCCTCTGTTCTCATCCTATGATTGGATCTTTTCCTGTGCTGTCTTTTTCAACATGTTAAACAAGATCAAGAAATCAGTCTATTTGCAAGGGAGCAGATCTAGCTTAATCTAGGGGATGGGGACAGAATATAAGACTGTTCATGTGGCTGCTTGATGAGATGTTGATGCTTACTTTGACCAGACCTTTCAGACTTGGAGTATAGATTCAGATAGGAACTTAGTTCTTAGGCAAAGCTGTTTTTTTTTAACACCCTTGTGGAGCAGTGGGAAGACTGCACAGTGATACCCAGGTGAATGCGAAATAATCTAGTATGAATATGGGAAACAGTGACACTGGGTTAGTGCCTTGTTCCTATGGGGCAGCCTACCGTTCCTGTGACAGCACTAAACCAGCCTAGGCTAGGCAGAACATGAAGATAACTTGTTCATGTAGTCTCTGGTTCTTTCCAGTCTCTGCAAGTGGCTTCACACCATCTCTTACAGGGTGGTCTTCCAGCACTTGGCCTCTGGAGAGAGCCGAGCCTACATTGGCTCTTGTGCAGGGCACTTGGTTTTCAGTGGGAATATGTAACGAGGCAGGTGGCTCTGTGATCAGGAGCTGTGGACCCATACATAGCTCAAACCACTTTCCTGTGGATGGGCAGTGGCTTCTGTTCTTCGAAAGAATCAACTAGATATCAGTCTTTTTGAAAGAGCAACTTTACCCACTTCTGTATGTAATTGTCCACCAGTTTTATGAGGAAGACAATGTTCAGAACAGGAATTGGGGTCCCAATTACAAACAGATCCCAGTCAAACTCTCAGGGCACCTGGTCAGAGAGATAGGTTCATTTTGGTTTATCCTTTTCATCTTATGGTCTAATGAGTTCTGAATTACTTTCTATACTTGAGCACGCTTCAACAGAGAGCACTGCTCTCCGTGTTTTTTTCAAAACACTTTTTCAAAACTCACTCTTTCGAGTGAGGCCTTATTTCTGATTGCTGTCAGGCATAGCCAAGACCATCTGGGAAGTTGAGAGGTTTTGGTGGACAAGCACTGAATTTCTGCACCCTGATCCAGGCTAGCATGGATGCTGGGCAGAGCTCAAAGAGCAAGAATATGTGGTAAAACATAAGGATTCCTCCAAAGTTAAGGCATATCCAGGTTGTCAGGCTTTTGTGTCAATTTTGTACTAATTCACCTACATTCTTCTTAAATTATATTTTAAAATGCCTGCATCTTTCTGTAGACTTAATCCTAGAATGCCTATGCATTTTTGTAAATAAAACAGCCTTGTTATTCAGAATGCTTGTATCTACTGCTTTGATTTAGTTCAATTGCCTTAAAACATGCTTAAGACATAAAATATCTTACACCTTCAAAAGATTTATTGCTAAACCTTGAGTAGCAGAATATTGGTAGGGTTGTCTCATGTCAAAATAAAATGTGTAAAAAATGAGAGATGTTGACAGTGCAGTCGCTGAACTATCAGGCTGTCAGAAGCCTGAGAGAAGCAGGCGTTCAATTGCTGTACAGGACAGCATATAAATGTAGTTCCACTGGTGCTTAAGGATAAATTTTAATATATCTTTTTTGTAGTGTCTGAACTAATTTGAGCCTCCATAGAACTGAAAATGTGCAAAATAAGTTAGTATGAGACTGCTTTACCCTGAATGAGGTGCTATGACAGATCTACACAAATAAAACACGAAGGTTTCATTTTGCTGGCAATCAGAGATCTGAGTAGAGCAAAGGCCTTGCAGAACTGTGTGATAACCACTGGAGGATCTTTGGTCAGAGAGGACCAATGTGCTGATTCATGCCCTGGCACTCAGAGCGATTGTGGTATTTGTTGGGAATCACTTCATTGTATCAATGGGACTGAGGTGGAAAACGTCTAGGAATTCATTCTGGCTCTTCATTAGACTTCGTGACTCCTGGCTGTATTTTACATTGCAGTATTTTTCTGCTGCCAGAGAAGGTTTGAAAGAACCACGCGGCAATATTCCCTGCCAGGAGTGAGCCTGATAGTAGATTGCTGGTGGGCTTCCATCCCATCTCCTCAAACACAGATGACCTTCAGTTCCCCTTTCTTTAGTAATTCCAGGCAAGTTAATGGTTGCTACTGGAGGTTAATTAAAAAGGTGGAAAGATGCCCAGAGAATGGGAGGAATGTAGTCCCAGTGAATAAGTCATGGAGCAGGAAACGTGAGGAGACCTGGGTTCCAGCACCAACTCTTCTGCAGATCCTGTGTATGTTTTGCTGTATGACCTCTTGCTAAAGCTAAACAATTTGCCTCTGGTTTGGAGTATTTTCGGTTACTGGGTGAAAATGTCTACTTCTATGCTAAGCAAATCTTACATTGTGGTATCATCTCATTTCAGATATAAGCTCAGAAAGTCCATCAAAATATCTTCTGTGCTCAGGAGAAATTATTTGGGAATGAGTAGTAAGAGTTCAGGTGTTGTGAAGCTGTAACAATATTACAGTGCTGTAGTATTTTAGCTCCTCAATCACTGTAGAAAAGAGGACCTAATTTTGAAATTTGCCAGGGGTTGTCAGACAGCAGCAACAAACGAAAACATTATTGCAATTAGGTGGAGGTAGCATTATTAAAAGTAATGAACAATATGATTGTACAACTAGTATTTATGTATTTATCCCAAGTTGCCTCTTTTTTTGCTGAAGGGATATAAAGGAAGGTGTAATGGCTCAGCAGCTAGTTAAAAAGGTGCTTTTCAAAGAATTTTGTCTTGTAGTAGAAGCAAAATCCATGTGTAATAGTCATTGTGCCAGAGGATGAGTTCCAAGCCAATCTGCTATATTGTTGTGTTCCAGCAGTACTTTTAATGGACAACTGCCATAGTTCTGCTCGGAAAGGGTTCCAGCTCTTCTGCGTGTGTGTGTGTGTGTGTGTGTGTGTGTGTGTGTAAATGAAGATACATTTTAATAAGCTCATTTTCTGTTTATTTAGCCACAATGATATGTAGGTTTTTTGCTTTTTCTTCCTCACTGTGAATCCTAGCTATCCTTGCTAATATGTGCTCTTCACTTGGAGGTGTGTATGTTTTTGTTGTTTAGTTTCAGTTCAGCTTTAAAATCTTTTATGCTCCAGTTACCTTAAGGTAAGCTGCAAAACACATTTCAAATGCTATGAGTTCTGTGATGTGCTCTCCATATCCCAGATAGAAATGTGTCAAGAGGAAAGGAGTCAGCCATGAGTGTCTTGTCCCTGAGCAATCAAGCAAAGGTCGTGTGTCTCTCCCATTGCCCTTGCATTCAAGTTAAAGGCTTTCTGGTTGGTGACCTGCCACAGATGAAGAGCAAGTATGACAAGGAGAGCAGGCACTTCTGTTCTTGTGGAAGCTGAAGAGGGTGATGGTTCTATAGGGTTCAGCTTGAGGGAGTAATTGAAATAAAAAAGAATCCCCGAAGAGGAGTTGGGTTGGGATCTTGAAGCACATTCATTCTGCCGTACAGCAGAAGAACTAACGCTGATGATGAGAATAGATGACAACCTAGGACATCTCTAAGCCCTGCTCCTGGAGCCCTTCTATTGCTGTGGGAATGATTTACTGATGTTGCTAAGGCAGGAAGAGCTTCTCAGGCTCTTTACAGCTAGCATTTCCACCTTAGAGCTGCTTTGTCAAGTCACTCGTGTGACTGCTTATGTCAAGAAGGATGTTCTGAAGCTCTGGTGCTAACATAACCCATGCCATTTAAGTACTGGCTTTTTCTTCCTTTACCTGTGAGGGTTTTCCATTACTTCTGACAGTGCACAAATATTTTGAGTCTGAAATTGAAGGCCAAAGTGAGAATAACAACCTCTGAAAACCATATCATGTGGTTTCTGTTGATTCCAACTTGTATTGGTGATTTTTTTTCCTTGTGCAGATGTGAAGAATGTAGATTTTCTTGAGCAGCTGCAATTCAGTATTGTTTCTTGGCATCCTATACTTCTGACCTGAAAAGAGTGTGTGCCAATGTGGGTTATTTTTTGCTTTTTTCAGTTTTTCAGCCCCCCAGTTTTTCAGCCTTCCTAGGTTGGAAGGTGGTAACTAAGTATTGCTAAGGCAATTTCCATGGTTTTAATATATTTTCCTCTTTCATGGTAAATCCCTGACAGTTCAATTTGACATCAGAGTTAAGTAACACATCAAAAATTCAGTAGTTGAATAGTACATGCAATACATAAATTGATGTACCTCTGAATTTCTTATGCAAATATTATGTGACACTATGCAAATCGTGTACTGTATACGTCTTTGTGTACCTGTCTATGCAAGTACTCTTACGGTACCTGTCCACACAAGTAGGCTTATCTATATGCAGTATTTGTATACATGTACTTGTATTTTTCACAGAAGATGATCTTTACTCCCTGGAATCTTTGCCCAGATTGTACTTTCATTTCTAAGGCTTTCATTGGAGATTGTTGAAGAGCGAAATGTGAAGAATTGCTCCAGGAGTTCATCTTCAGAAAATGCATTCAGATACAGACAAAACTTTAATGTCTGTGGATGTGTCACGAGGGAAAAAAAGAAAATCTCAGCTGTGAAAGTCTCAGTGTGGGTATTTGGGAGGATAATACTAGTCTGTTGTGGAAGATAACTCATCTAGCCAGCTGGAGAATGAAACTATAGCCAGTGCCAGTAGTGAGAGGACAGGGGACAGATCTCAGCTAGCAGATCTGTACTGTTCCAACATGTTCAGCATGTCCGCACCTCCTCCAATAACACAGCACTTACTTTCTCTGGTTTCCTTCTCAGCTTGTACAATACCCTCCAGGCCAGTCCCTGACCAACACACAGCTGGACTGAACTGGACTGTCAGCTGCAAAAAGTATCAGAAAAGAGGTTCTGATTTTGCGAGCAGACAACAGCGATTATGATGCTGCAGAAGGTGACTCAAATGTGCCCCATGCTAAATCTTTGTACTCATGAGATTTATCTGCTCTTATTTACAAATCACTAGCAATAAAACCCCAAAATGTAGGTTGACAAAATATCATACGGCTGATGTTTTTGCAGAGGTGATGTATGGCCCAACCTACTGTTATATGTCATGCACTGCTTACACCAGCACGATGACTGATGTCAGTGGTACTGGCAAGAAGGGTTAATGTTACCCTTTGGCAATGGGATTGTTCTTAAAGCTCACATAAGGCCCTTTTAGAGAGTTTCAGTGAGACTTCAGCAGTGCGTAAGACCTGCCAAGAGTTTTTGTTCTGGAGGAGTACGGGTTGGCAGGATCAGCCCTAACACGTTAAGTGCTGTTTATGATGATATTATTGCTTTGTGAATTCATTTCCCACAGAGACAGACTGGAGATGCAATGTTCAGATTCCAACTTCCTCTGTGCTCTGGGGTGTCAGCTCCATGTTTCAGATTTGGGCCCATTTCAAACGTCTAGTTATTAACAGCTATACCCAGTATTGTGTTTATAGACTGTACTATAAACTGTGCAAGGAATGCAAACAGTTGATTTTCGTGAAAAGCCTAGGAAAATTTTATTTTCAAGAATAAAGAGAACGTAATCACCCTTCATAGGTAAGATATGTTATTTACACTATGGGGATTCATGTCAGTACATTTTAAGTAAGTTGCTTGGCTGAACTTGTTATCTAGCTGCCAAGAACGGAAGTGAGAGAGAAGAGCCAGTGAGAATTATTGGACTCTACACTCCAAACTTACATCATGTAAACATTTATAAAATGACTTTTATTTTCAGCATTGACCATTCTGGTGGGGGCCTCTTTGTTGCTTTATTGCTGGCAGACTGCTTTTGATGGCACTTCTTGGCTTATCTGTAAGGAAGCAGCAGTCCAACAGACCTGGAACTACATGATATTTGCAACGTGTACAATTAAAACTTCTAGTCATTCCTTTTTCCCTCCAGGTTCCCAGCAACAGCCAGCTGCTTGGCTTTAAGCTCTTCCTTATGCCCCTGCTGTTAGCGCTGACTTGCAGTGACCGATGGTCCCACCCTGCTTTCTCAGCATATAGTGGTGAACTCAGTAATCATGAACTCATTTCTCTTTAATCTTGCAGTTTAAAAAAAAAAAAAGTGTATAAATTCTAAGCATATAATTTTCAATTGCAGAGTAGTAACAAACAGATAACAATTTGCTGTATACCTGGCAATATCTACCTTTGGACAAGTGGACAAGAAGCAGAGTAAAGTCCAGCTTTCCAGCTGTTATCAGTTGTGTTTTGCTCTTTTATAGCCTCAAGATATGTTCCTCCAAAATCAGATAATTTCATGTGAAGGATGGAATGCATAATTCAGAGAAGTTCTATATTTTTTAGATACATGTTGTTCATGAAAACGCAGAACAATATGCAGTAGAGGGGAAGATGGGAAATTTAGGTTTCTTTCCCCTTTGGATTTCTGACGATGCTACAAGTATCTGACCCGTTGCAATTACATGGTTGAACTCAATAAATTTTTCTTACCATTTGTTGCAGTTCATCAGTACTGCAGCATTTAAGCTGTAGACACAACTCAGTTTATACACAAGTTTTGTTTGTTGCTGTTGTTTTCAGAGCCCTTAATGCTCCTCGCTGACCTGTTTATAAGCTATGGCTTTTGCTCACACTCCATAAGTCAGGGAGTCTTTACTAAAAGAGCCTATCAAAAAAAAATCTGGGATGCCTTCCAGGGAAAGGCATGTATAATAGAGAATTCTGGCAGTTTTTCATCTGGCACTAATTTATTATTTCAAGCTGGCTTGCTCTTTAGACTATAATAAACAGTATTTTACATCTAACAAATCACTTTTAATATCCCTGACCTTGACAGTGTGTATCTACTATGGGTTTAAAAGAAAAAACTCTAACCAGAAAAAGTGGGTCACAAACTGATGTAATCAGTGCTTTAAGTTTCAGCGTTCCTAGCGAAATTAAAGGTATATGGAAGAATAGAAGCTTTTAACATAGACATCTACCATGTCAAGCTGTGCCATATGTACTTGGTTTTGAAGAGCACAATTTTAATGTTTATATGATTTATTAATGGAAGAAGCTATTAGATTCTGTGAAGTGAAGGCAGAGTTTCATTGAAGTCAGGAGGCAGCTGTTTGTGCACCTTTAAAAATTCAAGAAAATATTGTATCAACACACTTAATCGGTGTTTAATGAATTGCGTTCATTCTTGCGTTCCTTTTATCTCAGTGGAAAGAAGATTGATCTTCCCTTATGGAAAAGCACGCGAGCTCCCATAAGACAACAATGTCAGAAGGTTCTCTGTGTCACTGTGATGTACCATCTTTCTCCTTTAAGACAAGTAGTAGTAGGGAGTTGTTCATAGAGTCCCTAAACAGGTGGAAAGATAAGAAGTTGAAATGCATCTTGATCTCAGAGCAGCAGAAGACTACTTGCTTCATGACCCAAACAACAGGCCGACTCCTTCCAGTTCTTTACTGTGCATGTGGAATATTTTAGGTTAATTGAAACATGATACTGGCCACTGGGCAGAAGTTTTTTCATCTGTTTTCCAGCCTGCTTCATCTATATGTTAAGCTGCAAACCAGTTAGAAAAAATGTAACAGAGGTAGATGCTTTGCATAATTTAGAAGCAATTGCTACTTGTGTGCACACCTACACAGAGCCATATGTAAAATGCATTGATTTACAATAGCATTTGAATGATCTTAATAGCTTTATTGATAAAAGAAAACTCTCAGCCTGAGCTTAGGACCATTCAAAAAGTAAAGAAATGGCTGCTTATTTGTGAAGAAATGGCTGCTTATTTGTGTAATACTATTAGAAGACATGCTCCCACAAATGCCAACCCACAGTTTCTCTTAATAGCCTGCACCTGACTTCAAAGCTAGTTGAAATTAAGCTTATTAGTTCTACTCATGTTGTCATTATGCAGACACCTGTTCAATGTAATTCTTGCACTCTTCTCTTATTTTATTTTTTTTTCCTTTTCTCCTCCTCCACCCATTATTTAAGGTGAGGCCTGGCTCTGCTTTGAATTCTTTCCATTTTAAAAGTTAGGAATTGCTAGTTCTGTTTCTGTCCTGCACTGCTGGTATTTCTTAAGGGCTTGAAGATGGGAAGTGATTCTCAAAATAGATGATAAATGCTTATTGCAGAATGTTACACAGCTCCTTCTATGATTTTGATATTTCAGTGATGAGATTAGTTTAGTATTGCCTTTCTTTAGCATTTCCTTCCAGTCTCTTCCAAGTGTATATGCACATTTGTTAGCAAATTACATGTTTGCAAGGATTTTTGATATAAAACCTGAATGTCATAAGACAGCATTCTTAGTTAATTAGTGTGGTATGTATATACGGCTTTCTAACAGTTCCAGTTTAAGGTTGTCTGCATGTACTATTCTGAGATTTCTAAGAAGATGGGAAGAGATATTGTGATGGTTTATATTAGCTTTCTAGTTATTAACCATCTTCTACTTACCCTGTGTAACTGTGAGGATTTCGGTGACCTTTCCAAACACTGATCACTGGAGTCCCAAAATTTTTTGCGTTAGTATCTCTTCAATCAGAGATGTGTGTACAATGGGAATACGCTCTAAGAATGTAAATAATCCATTATGATGCTTTTATGGGGATGCTGGATAAATCCTGCATCTCTTTTAGACACACACTCCCTTTGAAGCCAAGAGATACATAGTATGACCAGAAATTGGTTGAATGTATACAAAATGTCAAGTGAATTTACAGTGCTAAATGAAGGAATTTGAATAAATATAAAAATAGGCAGACATCCAGTTGTGTTGGGCAGCTCCAGTCTGGTCACAAATGCAAAGAAACTAGCTTTCTGTCTTAGCTGTTGAACTGAGGTTAGTGAAACGTGTAGTATGTGGATTTAAGACAACAAAAGCTTTTTAAGGAAACAGTTTAGCTAAAAATGTGCCAGATGTTCAGGCTAAAATACCAGTTATCCAATTTTCTTTTGAAAAGTTAATCTTGTCTTACAGTTCAACCATGCTGTGTTATATGAGGTTATACTGAAGTACAACATGAATGGATGGTTTGTGCCATATTGTCACTAATACAGTGGAATAGCTTATGTTTGAATGGAGAAACATTTTCAGATTTGTTTCCAGGAAGATTTGCACATTTGTGTTTCATTGAGAAAGTCAACAAGCTGTACTATTGAAGAATAACTTAACATTGACCAAAACCAATGCCAAACTTTCCTCAAAGTACAGCCTGTGTACTAATTAACATTTTTAAAGGTGATGAATGGCAGCAAAGAGTACAACGTTGTTGCTGTGATTAATTAGTTATCACATTGAACATGTAAAGTGCTGTATGAGAGTGTTGCAGACTATTATTTATTAATTGTTGCTCTTGCCTGTGGCCTATTTGTTCCATCCCCTATCTACTGTGTTACTGCCCTTATTAATTACATTCTTTGGTTTGGAATGGAATGCTTTGACACGTGCAGCCAAGGCTGTAGACTTTCATCAAGTGATACCTGCAGGAAACCATTATCTTCTAGTTACCAAAACATCTAACCTTGGTGTAAAGACTTCAGTACCACTTTCCTAACAGCTTGGCTAATCGCCTGCATTATACATGGTATGTGTTTTGCCCATCTAAAATTTCTGCTTCCTTTGTGTTTGGTTATGCCTGTGGGAAACTGAGAAGCTGAGCTGAGTGTCTGTACAGTGCGTATGCTGATGGTCTGATTGCACTGACTGCCCTTTCTGGCTTGGGTCCTGACAGCAGTAGTGCAACCTGTGTGGGCTGCTGCTTAAGATGGAGAGAAAATTATCCAGGTAGAGACGAGTGTTGAGTCAGCAACACTGATCCAGCCATTTCTTGACTTTCTTTAAAACTATCACTTATCAACTGTGATATCCGCTGTTGTTTTGCAGATTTCTGTGTTCTACTGGACTTTGAGAACTGAAGCCTCTGATTCATGGTTTTGACAATTTCTGTAGAGAGTAATGCACAGGTTTTCAGTGCTGTGGTATATCGGTGTGTCCTGATGAGTATGCACCAGAACTGAAATGGAAAAAGTGCCAGATACTAGTGGCCGGAGCAAGAATCTGTGCTGAACTACTGTGGGTGTGACAAGAGAGTCCACAGAAGTGATAAAACTGGTGTGAAACAGTAATGTAGGAAATATTTTTGTATAACTGTAGTATCTAGTTAAAATGCAAGAAACAGATTTTCTATTTTTCCAAATGACTCCATATATATGCAACTGGACATCAAGGGAGCAATAGTCTACTTTGTGCGCGAGTTTAGATCTCATTGCTAAGAACAGGAAATGTCTTCATTGAAATATGGCCCATTCCCATGACCCTTGTTCTCCACAGTAGAAAACCACTCAGTAGCTCAGTTCAGCATGGGTTTTTGGCATTTCGGGACACTAGATCATGGATAGGAAAGCCCAGTCTGTGATCCCATTAGGCCTATAGATTTTCTGAAACAAGCTTTGACAGAAATTGAATCCAGAATGTAGCTGGGTATTTTCAGGGTTGTGAAGCAAACCTTGCTACTTGTTTTGTCCAGGATCACTGGGAGCTGAGTGTGAACACTTGCTGCCCTTTCTCTCTTACTTATTTTTGTGGGCTGAAGAACAAAATAAAAAACTCATACACGCTGCTTAGGATGATTAAATAAAAAATAGGGCTGAAAAGGCCATTCTATCATTGTCCCTCCTCCAGGATATAATTTACTCTACCTAAAGCCTCTTACCAAACCCTTCTGTAACTGGTCTCTGAAGAGCTTCATTGCACCCAGATCTCTCTGCTTCCCTGCTGTTCTCTGTATTAGAGAACTCTGCCTCATAGTGATCTGTAACATCCCTTAATAACAGTTCTTTTCCTAGCTGAGATTTTTTATGTTGCTGAAATCTCCTTACCTTTTGCTCGATTTGCTCTTATTTTGACTTCACTTTATTCCTTTACCCATCTCCCTCCTCCTTCTCCTTACTCTTCCCTTCACAAATCTCAAATTCCAGCTCCTTGAGTGCTGTGGCATAACGAAATATTAGTTTGTACTATTTGAAATGAATATATTTTGATTCTTAAATGTAATAACAGCAAAAGTAAAAATGCCACTAGTATGTAATCAAGAACAGGAAGTAAATGTTTCTTTGTTTCCTTCCAACCTAAACGGTTACAGAGAAATAAAGGGAAGATTCCAGATGCTTTTGTTTCATGAACAGCTGTTTGATAGATGGCTGTGATTTAGACAGAACAACATGGAGTCAGATACCATTTAGTTCTGTGGCTTTGAGGTGAAATAAAGTTTTTTTTTTTGTTGTTTTTTAAATCTATTAAGGAAAAAGTTAATCAAAAGAAAGCATTACTGGAATGTGAAGCTTTTTGTGAGAATAACGTGACCAATAAAATTGGTACTTTTAAACTCTGACTCAGGCCATACGAATAATTTCTATTTTTCTATGAGTTAAAACATTGTAAATGTAAGTTTCATCACAGTTGACTAGAAGCTGGTCAGTTGGTCTGTCTGTCTGACTCATTTGGTGGGATTGTAGAGGAGCAAGCTGTATTCATCTTTGTCCTTAGTGGAAGCAGTTGCAGTACTGCATTGCTGGGTCTCACTGTCACTTGCTATTTGTCCAAGGCAAAGTGCAGCTGATAGTCAGAGGGGTTCTAACCAGTGCCAGGAACTAACTGTAGGGGCTGCAGCACGCTTTGCCTCGTCTGGGGTTTCAAACCTCTGCCACTGAGGGTAGGCATCCACTGCCTGATAGTTTTTTAACAATTCCCACCCACACTTTGACACACTAAAGAATGCTTAATTTAACTGAGAAGTATAATTAGTGTCTGGTAGGCCTCTGCCAATATTTATTTCCTTTGATAAACATGGCCTTTGTTTTGTGTCATGAATGCATACTCAAGATCGACAAACTTATGGAATCACCAAGTCCTTTCTGCAAGGGCATCAGTATGTATGCTTCTCTTTATAAATGTACTGAAGGTCATCGAATCAAGTATTTTTTTTTTCTTTCCCTGCTCTGATTTGGAGGCTTTTCTGAAGTCTGATTCTCAGATCATTAGAAATGTTACTTTGATTATCAGCTGACATTATTCCAGGCCAGCTTATATTTATTTGTCAATGTACACTGTTTACATTTTTATATGGGTTTTCCTTCTTTAGTGCTTATTTCTGCAGCTGTGCTCATAAACAATGATCTTGATTTCATCCCTTCTTGGCTTTTGCTAACCAGTCCAGCTCTTGTAGTTTCCATTCCATAAGGCTTTATCTTTACCCCTCTATTGCATGGCCTTCCTTGCACAGATGTACTCTTCCAAAGGATATATCAAACAAGCGAGACTGGATTTTTTTTTTTTTTTTAATATGACACTGATGTTTTCTTAACTGCTGGAAAAGTTATTTGTGATCTATTCTGGAAATACAGTTGCCTTTGATTTTGGTGTTGAGTCTTTGCTTCATAATAGGCCAGTTCCTAATCTATTTTATTTCAAAGTGACTAACTTATTATTTATTGCAGGGTTTTTTTTGTTGTTATTAACCCAGTTTTCATTGTTAACCCAGCTGTTTATGACTTTCAGACCCCAATTTTTTTCAAGTAGCTATTCTGTGATTGTTGAGGAAGTGAAACAAAAGAATATTCCAGTGTTCAAAGAAGACTTATTTGAGGCATGAATACCATGTCATTAATTGTGCTACGTGTTCCCAGAAATGACCAGAATACATTCTGATGATGTTTCATATGTGTGGTCATGGCACTGAGCTTGCCAGAGTTCAAGAAGCGTCTGGATGGTGATCTCAGGGATTTGGTCTGACTTTTGGGTGCTCCTGTGTGGAGTCAGGAGTTGGACTCTTTGATCCTCATGGGTACCTTCAAAATTGGGATATTCTATGTGCAGGTAATTAATACACCGCACTGAGTATTTTAAAAATATTCTTGACATTTTTTGTTTGTTTGTAAATTACTATGGACTTTCAAATATGTTGCTCCTTATAGACAAAAAATACTTGCCTTGCCTAACCCACATATTTTGGACAAGCTATGCCTGTGCCTTGTGTGTGTATAAATAGAATGAAAGTCTGTACAGAATACAGACTTATATGGTATGGATATGAAACATGAGATAGAGGGGAGTAGTAGAAGTGTCTCACTGGCACTTACTTGAGGCCATTGGTATTACTCCCTTGATTTTACCATTTCTGAGACTGTGTGGCCCTCCCTACCTCATGCTGATAAAGCAGTCATCATCCCATAGTATCTGGTAATTACTGTGTCTACACCAGGTATTATAAATACAGGCAGAGAAAGGAAGAGAAAAAACAACATTGCACTAGAAAATTAAATAATGGCAGAATTAATTAGTTGCAATTGATGAGTTTGATCATGCCTAAAAACACCTTTAATTCCTTAAAAGCTATTGCACAGACAGATGTAAAAGCTCAACCTGTGGAAATGGAGAAAAATCTTGGATTGCCTCACCATTGCATATATCTTCAAAAGCTATTTCTAATCTTGCACAGGCTGTTAATGTGGAGATAGTAGCAGTTATGAAACCTGGGCCAGATTCCAGATATGTTGTATCAAAGTGTAGAATGAAGAGGAAATCAATAGTCACTCCTCAAGGAAAGCTACGCCAGAACTGTTCGGTATGGTCTAGATTAATCAAAACCATAACAGCTTTTTTTCATTAGTGGAACATTAACAAGTAAACAACATTCTTGTTTTGTTATTTAGCTACACTAACCTTTTTCGACAGCTAGGCCCAGTGATAAGTCTGAATTTTCTCTGTTTATAAAAAACTGGTACATCAGCAGATAATAGTACAACTCAATATTTATGGAGTGCTGACTTTCTGGAAACGGAGGAAACTGGAAGTTATTACTAGAGTAGTTCATTAAAATGTAAACAGGAGCGAGGAGACAGCACTGACAGTGTTTGTTTTTTGCCATTGTCTGATTATACAGCCGTGGCTGTAGTGTGAAAGTGGGAGTTGGTCTGGGCAGAAGTTTTTCTGCTGACCCCTGAAAAGAGGTAAATAGCAGCACTGGTACGTGACACCTCTGATTCGTGGCAGTGGCACAATGGTGTCCACATGAGATATAACACATCCTAACATTGGCAGGAGCAGGACCTGTTTTCTGGCTATGACAGAGATGTGTATTCAAACTAGAGTATTCTGTTCTTGTGGTATCTGCAGCAATCTTTTAAAGAGGCTGTGACAATGGAGAGGCTGCATGATGTTGCTGTGTTTTAGTTGATCAATACATGTTATTTCTTGAATACCGAGTAGAGATGCTGTTAACAGGCCTAACAATAAATTTGCTAGAAGGTAACAAGCTGCTTGGCCTGTAGGAGTCAAAAACAGAGAAGGAACTATTCTTGTTCTACTAACCCTATAAGCTGGATGAGTGAGAGAGATCTGCATAATTAGATGGTGAGCCATGTGTATTTTAGCTATTGTCTTTAAATGTAACTTCCTTCTTGGAGTTGCATTGCTCAAGGCTGTGTGAGGAAGGATTTGAGCAGAAGATGGCAGAACAGCACAGATAAGCAAGAAGAAGAAAAATAAAACTCTTCAGCATAAAAGGACAGCATAGAAGTGACAAGGTAAAGACTGGGAAATGTCTGCAGCTGATTTGGTTGATTCAGAAACTTTTGTGTTCTTCAGCAGCATTGAGGCATGAACTGTGATGTCTAGCATTCCGTATTAAAATACTTGTAAGATATCTAAAGTTTATTTTCTTCCAAATAAGTCAAAGGCCAGAGTTTCAGCTTCCTGTATATCAAAGCAGAGCTCCTGTCTACTTGTATGAGAATTTCAAAAGCCCTGTGGTCCTTCCCATTTGTGGCAGGGTTTGTCCTGGTGTGAGGGGCCAGCAGCTCATACAGCAAACTTCTGAGTGCTCCCCGGTAAACAGGGAGGCATTGCTTCAGATTCCAGAACTTGCAGTATTTCCATGGTATGCTTTGTACAAAACTTCAAAAGTGCTTTTGGATGAAAAGAACTATGCAAATACAAAAGATTAATAATTAAGATTGTGTTGATTTGCAGTAATTGCGCATAATGCTTTGCACCGCAGGAATCACAGTTATTACAGGATAGGCAATCCTATTGACATACATAAAGAAAACAAGTTCATGAATCACAATGACTTTGGGCTTATTTAATCTATCATGAGAAAACAGCACTCTTGTGTTCCATAAATTTGTACTTCCCATGCATCAGCACAGAAGTAACAGGGGTATGGTGTACTGCAAAGGGCTCAGACCATTCCTCAGCTGTGTGGTTATTACTAAACATGCTAATGAAGTGCTGTTAGACCACTCTATGCTGTGTTTCAGGAGAGGACATTAAAACACATTAGAGATAAATAACTGGAAAAATCCCAGTTTTCTACTGGGTATAAAGGAAGCCAAGAGACGGTTTTAAAGTAACACATGAGCTAAATTTATACTTGCTGTAGTCTATACCATGTATGACTTTAAGTCCTGAAGGGTTATTACATTTCTTTTATGCACAGCAACTCTCTATAACTAAAGATAACAAGATCCATATCATCATGTTGGTTCCCTTGAATTACCTAGGCTGCTTGTGTCCATCAGGCTGAATGGGGATGGATTAAGTATGAGGTGAATGAATGAAATCATTCTTGTTTCTGCCTAACTAGTTTTGTTTTATTTTGTAAAAAAAAGAACAGCATTTTTATACAGCTGTGAGGGAATAAACAGAGCTGAAGAACCTGCTTAACCTTAGGGTATGCTCACAGCTTGAGTAGGGCTTGTGCAGATAACTTCAGATCTGGTTCAGGATCAAAGCAAACCTTGTTAACGCCAGCATGTTCACGCTGAAATGAGGGAGGGACAACAGAAAGTAGCCAAGAGAGAAAATCTAAATTCTGATAATTCTGAACCTTAAATGTAGGTGGGAGATGGTAGATAAGCAATAGGTGTGGTAGAGATCAAGTGAGTCCTCCTACTCCTGTAATACGTTGAAAGAAATCATATGTCATGTACTCTGGATGTCTTTGGTGCCAGAAAAAATAGGGTGGTGTTAGCTCTTCCTCTTTGTATCTTATTTTTCCTTTTTCAGTTTCTTGCCTTCGATTTTGACTTCTTTGCATCTTCCCCACTGCTGATGTCTGAATTCTCCTGAAACTTCCTGTCTAAGACAGCCATAAGACCGCTGTTTATGTTTCTGTCTCTTTTTCAGAGAAATAAATCAATATTTTGCTTGGTCACCAAGCTAAACAATTATGTCTATCTAAATATAATTATATATACAATTATAACAATTATATAATATAGATTCTGTATGTAAAGAATTATATATAAATAAAAATCTTTTGTATACATGAAGATCCTGCAAATCTCTAAATTACAGCTATTTTTTTACCAGATTAAAAACACCTAAGGTGAAATTTCTTCTTTGTTTCAAACATCTCAAGCAGGTTTTCTGTAAGTTTGTTTTTATCCAGCTACACACCACTTAAAACAGTTGCTTTGAATTACAAGTGCTATTCATTCCTATTCTGCTCAAGATGTTTGTAAGCAACATTGTCTATGTGAGCACAGAGCTGCCTTCACTGGGATACGATCTGGAATCTCTTGTTTGCTCTCAATCTGTCTTTTTGTTGTTGTTCCACTTTGCAGAAAATCTTAAATATCCACTATTCAGCAACTTCAACCTCTTCATCCCACCTTGTCAACAATCAGGCAATGGAGTAATTTTCTCCTTGCTCCCTCATCTTTCACGAATGCTGTAGAGAAGTATTTCATACAGAGTGGCGTTTCATACAGTGTTAACACGAGAGACTGCTGCGTCGCTCCCTCCCTGCTCAGTGTAGCTTTCTGAATGCCCTAGGGCAAGGCGCTTCCAGAAACGTTGGTTCAAATGCCATCAGCCAGAGAAGACAACTGATCCCGCACAACCTGAATAAGCGTGCTGACAGCCGAACTTTTGGTTCTGGAGGGCTGACACTGCCACTTCCTCAGGCAGTTTTGTGAATCTGCTCCCCCTCTCCCTTGCTAATTCTCTCCAGATGAACCACTGAACAGTTTCGGGATGACTAAAGCAGCATTTCCCAGTAAATGCACCCTCCTCCGCTCTATCGCTGACCATGCTCTTTTGTGATGTTCTTGTTTCTACAGCATCTCTCCTCTGTCCTCTTTATATTCCCTTTTCCAAGCTAATTTCTTCCCTGTATGTGAGCTCTTTTGAGCTGTCTGTCCACTCATTCCTCTCACTCTGATCTTTCCTTTGAAGTTTCCACTTTGGATCAAGTCACTAGGATGCAAGTTCTTCAGGGTTGGGCCAAAACACCTGAGATCTCCAAATCAACTCCTTTAGTGATAGGGAAGCATTCTGAGTAGGCCAACTAGCTCTGCCAAGAAGATAATTCACCTAAGAAGAGCAATTTCTTGTCACGACTATCCTGTTCTGCATTTAGCTAGCGTCAAATCTGCTGGCTCTGTGCTGGCCATGTAGTAGTAGTATTATCAGTGGCTCTACAGTATTGTTCTTAGGTGTGAACTCTGTGGGAAAGATACAGTTGACATCTAGTTCCCTCTGTTGTCTTCTCCAGCATGGTTTATGGGAAATTCCATCAGAAAAAATGTGTTATGCTAATAAGAAAATGGTGTCATAAAATCATCTTCCCTTTCAACACAGGATGTTCAGATTGCCCAGACCTGCTTGAAGTCTATTATAGTGAAAAATGATTCTTGTGCTGTTAAAGCAACAGATGTGAATACACTCAACTGTACAAAGGCAAAGAGATCTTAGATTTAGCTCAAGCAATTATACTAACATCTATCAAGCTTTGGTGCTGAGCTGTTGCAGCCCTTGTCTTATTGCAGGTCATGCTAGTTACATACTAGCTGTAACAAGACTACATACTAGTCTTGTTACATTTCAGTGAATTAAGGATGGACTGAAAATTGTTTTAAAAGATATAATTATTCTCCATGCTTGTCTTCTACACACTCTGAGAACATGCAAGTCACAGCAGCCTGCATCTCATGGTTTCCAGGTGCTGTACTCTTGAGCAGTGAGTTACCTAATGCCATTTGACAATACAAAGTTGGCATAAAAACCACGTGAGACATTCCAATTGTTTCCTGAATTGTCTTTAAAATGTTCTTTAAAAATTTGGTCTATATTTGAGGTTTGGAGAGCAAGGATAAACCACCTCGGTTTTAAGCTCACAACTATTATGAGTTTCTGGGGAATAAAAAAGTGAAGAATCTCCTTGAAAATGTTGTAGACATTAAAGGTGAACAAACAGAACTTCTCTCTGTTAGTCATTCTATCCGTTTCATTACTTAACTCCTGTAGATTGGGTTTGTTTTTCTTTTATACTGAAACAGAGTTCAAAACATATGCTATCAGAATACAAACATTAATAAATGGATATATGAACTTGATTGACTTTCTTAGCTTTATAGGTATCCTAACAATCAATTGATTTTAAAGGAAATTATCAGGTATGAGGTGAGAGTTTTAGTGTATAACACAGCTTAATTTTTTTTTTTGTGGTGTTATCTTTGAGTTTCGAACTTATTTAGTCAAACATATCTGAAAGTTTAAGTTCTATTAATTTCAGAATGCTATTAGATATGATGCATTTTACATGGATCCACTCCTACGTGACATTCAGAGGACTGGAATATTAAAACCCTTATATAAGTAAATATAACCTCTGGGGGAAAATAGGTTTGGGGTATACTTTTGTTCTGGCAACAGTATGCCTGTCCTTTTGAGATTATTCAGGTATACAATGTGCAAATCATAGGTCTGACATAAACAGGATTAAAAAAAAAATAAAAGGTCAGATTTTAAATACAAGTATGAAACCACAAAAGGAGCCTTGGACTTCATTTGGTGTTTCCCTTATTTGTTGCACAACTGAAATAATGACATGAAATTATTTAGCAGTCTATGATTACTACAAACAATGGAAGGAGATTGTTTATCTGCTTGCTTCTGCAATGAAATGTGAGTGCTATGCAGCTGACTACTCTGATGATAATAGCCATGAAATCAATTCTCCTGTACTTTGCTCAAGTGTTTTTCTGACTAAGTGAAACTTTTCTAGTTTAAAATTCCAGCTTTTTTCCAGTTTAAAAACTGTAAATCTGATTTGTGACCAGTTAATAGTTTTAAATTCAATACGAGCAAAAAATATGTAAGTAATTCGTATAATTTTTAGTGACTCCTATGGTCCCTGAAGATTCTGCCTCAGACCCTTTCCTTCTGTTGATGCTGTCTCCAGAAGCCCTGGAGCCCTTCTCTTAGTCCTGTAGCAAGTGCAGGAATCTCCTGTCAGGGATGAGGAGATTTTGGTAGGAGTGTTGGTAGTATTGTGCTGCACAGGGCCAATGTTCATGGGAAATGAGCAGGGAAAGAAAGTCCACTTTGTTCACATTCTCAGCATCTCTCACTTCCTTCTTGAAGTAGAACAGGAGCAGATCTGTAACCACACTTGTGTTGATGTCCCTCGTGAACAGAGCAGTGACAGAAGCCATTCTGAGTCGGACCAAAGCTTCCTCTTCCCCGTGCTTGTCACTGTTGATGACCAGAAGCAGATGCTGAGTGAAGAGAGAAAATGCAGACAGATAAGGATGTTATCTTGCAGATCTCTTCCTATCTCCAACTTTTTGTGCCTTCTACCATTTTCTCCTTAAGTGTTCCTGCAGGGTTAGTGTCATGGTCTGCAGTCTGTCTCTCTTTACATCAAATCTCAGGTGTCCATGAAACATGTAAACTGAAAGCAATTTTCATTTATTGATAACCTCAAATAAGAGAAGCTTAGTCTGGTTAGCACTCAGACTTACTTCTGGGATGTTTCTAGTATCCTGCTTTGATCCACTGAGTATAAAGAGGAGAATCTGAGGCATAGACAGAGCCATCATGCACAGTAAAGACACAGATACCAGCTAGGTGCTTGTTTTTCATTTGTTAAAACTTTCTTTAATTCTACTGCTGAAGGAAAATGAAAATGTAGCAATTCATCTCAAGCCAGTGAAGAGAAACAACTTTCAGGCTGGTTGTTTCTGTAAGTCAGTACTGACAGGAGACAAGATGAGTTTTCTTCCTTTTTTTTTTTCCTTCTCTCTGTTAGTTCCAACTGATAGTGAAAGAATGAAAGAGGGCTTGGGCATTTCAGTGGGTGCATCGCTGGCCTTGCTGCAGTTCAGAGACAGACAATATTGTGTATGGTGCTGAGGGCAGGAGTTGCAGTTTATGCAAAGGGCACTTGAGGGTGGTCCGGATTCTTTGTAGAAGCATCTTTGTTATGCCCAAATCTTCAGTTCCTGTAGCTTTCAGCTTGTATAGATATAAGGCATGCTGAAGCCCAGAAGTGCATAGAAACTTGTAGCTTGTAGATATGATAATTTTCTGTTTGCTACAATGGGGTTTGTGAGAGGAGTAGCAGAGGGTGGCTTAGCTCCATCTCATTCTAAGTATGTGCTGCCAAGGGAAGAATGGGGGACAGCATCTCTCTTTTTAAGCCAGGAGATTGTTTCTTGGCTACCTATTTCTAATGAAAGTTCAGCATTATTTGAGATGGGGAAAAAACCACCATCACCAAAAACCCTGGTGCCAAGGAGATGGTGTCATGTCTTCTGGTATGCATCTAATTCTATTGCTAGGAACTTTGGTTTTTGTTTCAGATTGTTAATGAAATCAAAGCATACCCTGGGCCTATCCAGGGAGTGGTTTAGTTTGTGTAGCTGAAGAATAATCACAAGACAATTTTCTAAAAACAATAGGAGATGAAAGAGGAAGTTTAAACCACTTCCCAATTGAGAAAACACTATTCTGCTGATTCACATCTGTGCAGAACAATGTTTTTTCTTTTGTGCACTCACACTGCCAAGATTATATTAATGTGTGCAATAGTACACTCCCAGGTGTAAAGTCCAGTAATCAAACATCAATTCTTTAGCTATAATTATCTCTTCAAATTTCATCTTAGGTTTCAGTTTTAAGTACCCTTCCTGCCATATCCTTTATACAAATACTCTTACACTTCAGTGTTACTTAAGGATGCTTGTGCAGAAAAAAAAAATAAATTATGATGCACCACAGATTCTGAAAGGGCATATCAACACTGGCACTGATACCTCTCCTGGGTCAGAGAATCACTCTGTGCAGGATGCGAAAGTTTAACAAATACCACCTATTAAGTTAGGTAAATTGAACACTGTCAGTGTGAACAAACAGAGGGATGTTATGATCTTTGTAAGTCAGCTCTCAAGTCCTTCAAAAATGCAACTGCTGGCCAACCTTTGGCCTTGTATCCTAAGGTGGAAGGTCACAAAAAGAGAATTCAAGATGTAACAAAGACAGTACTTTCTGTACAAGATATACCTCACATAAAAGAGGAACTTCAGATATTTTCACTGTCAGATTTCATAATAATGAAGATGATGTGGAAAAAAATTCATATACATCTGACCTACCTAAAGAATTTGAGATGATATATAAACTTTTCTGTAAAATGAATTTGTTAACAAATTTTGTTGTTAACAAAATTTAATGTATGTGTTACCAATGTATTTTGTTGTTAACAAAAATCTTGTTAACTCTTGATTGACTCCAAGCAGGACTAAGAACCTGCTGGATTTCCTGAGTGAACCTTCTCTTGTTGAACATGGGCTCTCTTCATCACTCTCTGTGTTATGTGCTCTTACTTAAGTTGGAGTTAAGTCATGGAGGTGCTTTCCTGCTCTTCCATAGCTGCCAGGGCACAAGCTCATGGTAATGGCTGCTGTTCTACACAGATCCCATAAATAGAGTTTTGGATTAATGACACAGTGCAGCTTCCTGAGTCATTGGATAGGCCTCTGACTATTCCACAATGCTTTTGTGTGGTGAGAAAGGCCAACTGCAGTGTGCCTGACTTGCATTTCATTGCATGTACTGCTATCTGCAGTTAGGGATGCTAATTAGAAGATAAGACTGCAGTTTTCTTAAAGAAAAGATAGTTGTGAATTAGTTGAAATAGGTTAAAAATTAGAACTTGTTAATACAAAACTCAGTCATTTAAAGTATGACATTTTCCATCTTTTTCATCTCTTACTTTTTTCCCCTGTATCGTTACAGCATCAGATGGGAATAAGAGGGTTCAGAAATAAAGCAGTTGAAAAATTGAGAAACTAAAATGGTTGATTGGTTTTTAAATGTTTAATTGTATGTAATTTATTCTGTAACTTTAATTAAATACTATATTTGAATTGCCAAAATTAATGGATGATTTTGGTCATTTTTGACAAATTCTTCCTAGTGTGAATATAATTTTTTTAAAAAAATATTTTAATGTAGCAATGTAATTGGACACCTATTTGGATACTGTCATTGAACACCATCTCAGCAATTCCTGACAATCTACAGAGACTGAAAGATGGAACTGGAATAGTTCCTTCTAAGAAACAGAGATGAAAGCCATTGTATTGGTTTCCATGGGGACTAGAAACAAAAATATTGGCGAGGAACCTATCGAGGGAGTTTATGATACAATGGAGATCATTTCCTTTCTTCCTTTTTTTTTTTTTCTTCCTAATAATTGTGAAAGCAAAACATAAAAATACATTTTTCATGAGTGGAAAATAAACAGTTTGCATTTACTTTAAGTCATGTTACTTTAAAAAGAGATCAACAATAACTGCAGGAACTTGAGTGGTTGTAAAGATGCTTCTTTTTTTTGTAGGCATTTCTTAGCATAGCTGTCACTGCTAATATTGTGTAATATTGTTAATATTACAGTGAGGGTAAACGTGAATCAGATTATGCAGCAGAAAATGAGAGTATTTGCTAATGTGCAATATTTCATTCAGAAATATTTTTTTGTTGTTGTTCCTATCAATAGGAATTACAGTAAATCTCTAAGATGCGTAATATTACAACCCTGGAACATTATACAAGCTTGTAAATTCTTATACTGAATACTCAGAATAAAAGGCTAGTTGTGGTGCTAGTTTCTACTGTGCACTCATCACAGACTGTTTAAATGCTGGCAGATTGCATTGTATTGTGACATAAAAAGAGCCAAATTTAAGGTACAGATTTTTCTGATCTAAGGTTTGGGAATATTTGTTCTCATGTTAAAGGAGCCAAAATAATTTTGGCAACTTAGATTCATCCTGACGTAGATGTCATTAATTTGAGTCCTGGGAGAGGTTCTGTGCTCGACTGTTCCTGGGATTCCTTTACAGACACCCACTCAGCAGAGCCAGGGAACGCAATTTAGAACAACCTGAAACCTTCTTTTGCCTCAAAATAGATGACAATCTGTGACACATGTCACAAATATTAATCAGAACTTGTAATGCTGTAAGAAAGGCTGTAAGAAAGATTCTGGAGAGCCACTAAGTTGTTATTGGGCTGCACAGTATAAAAATTGATATAAAAAATAAGAGAAATCAATCATAACTGATTGTGGCAATTATGAACTCACTGGAATGGTTAAACATGACTTTCCCAGAGCATGCCAAAGAACTGCCTCTGTAGTCTGAATAGTGTGTGAGTTTGCAGGGCCTTTCAAATGTTTCCAGTATGTATATGTACCTTCTGTGTTTGTGTACTGCATAATCTAGGCATTATTCTTCCTTTCCTGACTCAATTCCTGCACAGTGATCAGGGTTGCTGCTGGCCCTTACTGTCCCTTTTCCTCCCCTTCCTCTCCTTTTCCCCCAAAGCAAATGAATCCTGTGAAATTTGAGCTGGGAGGTGGGAAGACTTCCAATGACTCACTTGGTCTCCAGTAACCAAACTTCAGCCCAGTCTCCAGAGTCAAAATCTATGGTTGTTTTTCCATTCAGGATGCAGAAAAATCTGCACCTTCTCCTGGGCAAGATGGCTGTTCTGTGTGGGATGTTTTGCTGTTTCAGAGTGCGTGCTTTTACGACGTCTCTTCTAACACTAATGTTAGCTGACTAGCACTAACCCAACTACTAATTTGAGTGGCATTATGACAGTATTTTATGAGAGTCTTTCAATATGCTATCCTGAAAATAATATCCGGAATATATTTTATATTTTATTGTTAATGGCATTTTATATTGTCGTGCTTACTGTAAAAGAAGCATTTTAAAAACTAAATGGCAAGATACAATTTTGGCAGTGAAATTCTTTGAGTAGATGCCCTGGAGTGAGGTAGGCTTTTGATTTACTTTTACTAAAACATGTTGTATATGTCTTGGCTCTTGTGAAGGTCTCCAGGCTGAGATCCGGGGAGCTGGGCAGTGCAGGCACCAGCCATGAGCTGCCTGTCCCATCTGTACCTCACACTTGCTGAGAACTGCTGCAGGTCAGCGAGGGACTCCCACACCCACTGACACCTCAGAGAAATGGGGGTTATTCAGACTGACTCCAAAGTCTGTAACTGGACTATGGATTAAAGCTCAGAGAGGTTCACAGTTTTATTAAGGAGTCAGTCCTGCCTGAGCCACTGAACTAGAGTAACCTTAGCTTGCTCAGTGTTTATAGAGCACCAACACCCCTGGAGACAGCTCTGTGTGTATCTATGAATATCTACTTGTAATAGTACTATCAAGTCCAAAGCTTTGGAGTTTGGATAACAAGATTGTTTTTCTTACCCAACTAGTAAGATACAGTAGTAGATAATCTCTCCTATTATGGCATGTGTTCCCATGCTTACTCTTAAAGCTCTTTGGCAATACTGCTCTTTAAAGGCTCTGGCCACCTAACTGGAGTGTCTGATCTGGAGCACTGCTGACTCTTTGGTAGAAAGAAAGAGCCTCTTGTGGGAGGTGATTCCAATGCAGGAGAGGCTGAATTGTCCTGCACATACGTCTCTTTCTTATTGTTGGTTTTAAACATCTCCATTTCAGAATGGTTCTTTATGTAGTGAAAGTAGAGATACAGGAGTTGAAAAGTCTGGGCTCTCATCCTAATGGCTTCCTGTTTGGACAAACCACTTGTGCTGTGTGCATAATTTCATTTTGCTTTTTGGTTTTCTGCCTTGTTTTCTCATAAATAGTTATGTTTATCTCCGAAGGGTACTGTTCAAAGTTTGGCCAAATTTCAGTTTCTCATGTTAAAGGTCCAATATAATCTTAAAGCATTATATCTGGAAGTTAATGAAATCTACAGTTAGACAGGAAAACAAGTTCAAACTTTTTTTTATGTGCATTTTTATATAGTCATTGTAAGCTCTGCTTTTTTTGAAAAAGGAACTTAATTGTTTTGCTACTGATTTTATCTGAGACTGTGCTAAGTGAGCTGTGGGCACCTACATGTTCATTCTTCTGCTAGTTGCATCTTACAGATGTCTGAGCTTCTGTGAGCTGCAAACTGAAGCTGCAATTCTCTAAATGGAAGTGCTTTGTGTTCCCATGTGGTCTGGAAACTGTCTGAAAATAGTGCAATATCTTAACCTTCTTGCAAGGGACACTCAACACACTGGAAACCCTAGTAAAATTTCTTGTTACAGTCTGGTCTCTGACTCCATCTCAGACTTTGCTCTCAAATTCTTGGTTCAGGCAGAGTCCTGCTGCCCTTGCATGCACTCTGCCTGGGCCACATTCCTACTCATGACCGCAATCCTTATGTTTGCAAAAGACCTGAGGGACAAAGTGTTTAGAGAGGTCTGCTTTGCAGTGATATTGCTGTGGATCCTAGCACTGGGTGACAGCAGGTCACTCTGCTTGGCTCTGCAGATTTGTGTTTGGTGGGGATTCCTGACGTGCCCTGCAAATGGGAGTGGGATTTTTGCCACTGCTTAGGTAATGTACCTTTATTCACACCTCAGTTCTCCAGGAAGCACAGATTTCCCTTGACTGAGGTTTCAGGATTATGGAGAAAAACTGTAAAAATGCCAAAGCTTGCCCAAGCCTTGGTTTAAGTAAGCTCAGTGCTATGTTGAATTTCTGGTTTCATCCAGAAGAGGGAGCTGACTTTCTAGCCATCCCAACTGGCTGGCTGTGCAGGAGGAGCTTTTTCACAGCTGATATCCCGTGTCTGACTGATTGTTCACATATGCTGTCCCCAAAGGAGAGTCATCCTGGGAGTGCAAAACCACCCTCTCACAACATTGGTTACCTCTGCTCAGTGCAGTAAATACAATTACATGACAAATTCTTGACAGGGGATTATTTATTGTTAATGCACTTAATTTAAATGCTGTTACATATTGTTTGCTCTCTTCCCTCACTCTTCTGCCTTTTGCCTATTAAGGAATCTTAACAGGATCTGAATGTAATAGTTTCTCCATTGCAGCAAGCCCTGCTCCCTGTCGTATTATGGGCAAGCAGGGCAGCGTTAGCAAGCTCCTATGCCGGTGGCTGGCTGCCAGCCTCTGTTGATGACTGAGGCATAGGGTGAGATGTGCACACAGCAGAGTGCCTGTGCCAGCTCCTGTGAATCTAGAAAGCAAGGAAGCAGCATGCAGAGCCTGGACAGGGGAGTGTGCCCATGCTGCTGCACCCTGAGCCCCTTCCCAAACCCCTCCCTGCCAAACTTTTTGGCTCGCAGTCACTGCAGCACATATAGCCTGGGGGATGCAGGGTGGGAAAAGATGCAGACCCTATTTGCTGAAGTAAGTTAACGAGTTAGAAAGAGTGAGAAAGAAAGGAGATGGGCTGGGGTGTTTTATGGGCACACAGAAGGGAAACGTACAGGTAATTGTGCAGAACATCTGCCCGCAGCCTGTCCTGGTGAACGTTGCCCCCAGACACACGTGCACCTCTCAGAGTCTTGTGGCCCAAGTGCTGGGAAAGCATGAAGCTGCCCCTTGCTGCCTGGGCGCTTTGTGCACACACCTCCAAACGGGGCATCCCTGTCAGTGCTGCCGAGGCAGGGCTCTCCAGCACTGCCTTCCCTCTTTCCTTTTCATCTTCCTTTTCCCTCCTTGTTTTTTTCTCTATCTCCCTACTGCATGCTTTCTCTCTCTCGCATTTTATGCTGTAGTGGTTAAGCAGACTTTGAAAAACTGCCATGTGTAAATCAGAAAAGTTCAGACACTAGAAAGAAAATGGGAAGAAGACTAAAGCACTGAGCTTTTTTGTGTTTGGATTACTCAGTGAATTTGATTAATAATAATTAGTCTTAATCTAACCTTGTGATTTTGGGTGCTTGAGATTGGAGAAAATTTGGACTGAGAGGGATGGCTCAGAAGCACTCTTTGCTCTCTGCAGAGAGCTCAGTGTCTCTGAAGGCATAAACATCTGAGTGCAGAGCAGATGGAATCATTTTTCTGTTAGTTATTTTAATACACAGGAACATAAGGAAATTAATATGGAAAATTTTTAAAAAATCAATTTACCACAAATTTAAAATGAATAGAACATGAAAGTTCAAGAGAAAAGGAAAGAACTTTTTAATCCTTTGAACGTTTGTCATGTTGTTTCTCAATATTCTGTTGTTAGTAAACAAGTAAAACCAAAGACAAGAAAAATTCTGCGTGACATGTTATCTAGCAAAAAAACTGTGGTCCAGTTCAACAAGGAGTAAGTAAACAACGTGGGCTTGAATATCACTGGGTGGTGTGTGAGCACAAAGGTGTGCATGGGTTGAGTTGATAATATAACCTATCTGCGATGAGAAAATTATGATTGTTCTTAATGTCTTGAAATGCTGTGACTGGGACAGTCAGCTTGAAAACACATCCCACGTCAGTGGAAAATACTCAGTAATACTTTAATAGTCCTCTTGAAAATTGTATCCATGAAGAATGGCCCTTTAAAACTTAGTAGAGCTAATTGCAGCAAACAGTTTATTGGACTAATTAGGCCACTTTTTCTGTTAATTATCCATGAAGACTGAGTATTTTGCTGAATTATTTATTTGGAATTATTTGATGAGTAGGACATGCAAGTGTATTTCAGCCTCAAGAACTATCTGTCATGGCTATTACTTTAGAATTCACTGTTCACACTCTGTCATTAGCTAGATAAGTCATGTGGTTTTGTTTTGCTGTGATTGGATGTCACCCAAATTTACAGTTTTCAAGAAAGCCAGGCATATACTGAAGTGATATATTTTGCCCAAGTGATTGTTCAAGCTCAAGAGAGTACCATGCACTTAAACTAGAAGAGCAGAACACAGAAATAAGCCTACCGTGTTTATCATAGCAGCATTTTTTTGAGTAGTTTTGCATTCAGGACATCTGATGACCACTGCTGGAGGTATCCATTGCTTTACAGACCAAAACAGTTTCTCCCCACGTTATAAAGTTGAACTTTACAATGCTTTCAGCACATGCATCTGTTTTGTAAAGCTGATGTTGTTACCCTGTGTAATGTTTCCCAGGTTACAATGGAGTTTTTGGTAGGTGTCCTTTGTTTAAGAGCTTCTTTTCAAATAAGGAATAGTAGTAGGAGGTATGTGTTGTGACTGTTGTGTGACTGCAAGAGCTGCCTACAGCTGGAAGAGCGTGCCTACCAGTGTCAGAGTGAGACTGCATAGAGCCTGGCCCTGATTTGTGTGTACAGTTGTCCCCCACACTACCATGGGTACACCTTCATACCTGTTCTGAAGATCTGCACCTTACTGCTCAGATGTGCGTGCTAACCAGCACTGACCAGATTTCTCTGGCAGTGTCACTACATAGGTATTCTGCCCACTGCATCACATCTGTGAGCCTAAATGGATATTTTCTCAATTATTCACAATCACATAACTGGCCCTTTAAATTAGGCAATAAGATTCCAGACACCAGTTATGGCAGAACGCACGATGTTCATCTCCATTATCTCTGTTATTTAAGGCTTTCAAAAAACCACTAACCTTAACTCCTACACTCAAACAAGCACACACTAGCACATAGAGTTAAGCCAACTTTTTAACTCCCAGTCATTAAGGATGTCAAAACATTCTGATATATGATATAAACTCATTATGACTGGATTTTGTTTTTATTAATGTAAGGGTTAGGTTGTGAGGAACAGAAGATTTTTTTTAAGCCTCTTACTTCTTAGACACAGTGTGATTCGGTGGTTTAACATTGTTACGTTTTAAAGGGCTCGTTAAGCTCTAATCAGAGTACATTAAGCACTAACATTTTTAAAGTGCATAATAAGACCTAAACATTTAATAGCATATTAACTTGTAACATAAACCAAGCACAGTCATAGTGTTGTCTTTTTCCGAGTGTTTTGTTCCTGTAACAAGTTCATACGAGTAACCTATAGCTTTAAGAACTATTAGAAAGTTTGGTACTTTTTGATCCATCCTGGGAAAAACAAACAAAAACAAGAGGAAATTTCTGTACAATAAATTCCGTTCAAAGTGAAATTAAAAAATTAATGCAGAAAGATTTGATCTGAAAGTTCCCATCTCTGAATGTTAACTTAACACGCAGCGTATGCTGCTAGAGAAAAGAGCTGTTTACAGTGGAATGCCATTTTGTACTGGGAAAATGGTTTTGCTTGACAAGTTTTACTCAGATCTGATAACTTTGGAGTCATCTGTGAACAAGAACTGTGGGATGGGCTCTTGTCAGTGATAAAGATTCATGAACAGTCCATGGGGAGATCTTTTTCTTTTTTTTCCTGGTATAATTCCCTTCATATGAATTTGGAAAAGAGGTACAAGTTCATTGATACTGTGGCCCAGCATTTTCCTTTGAGGATTTGAGAAGAGAGAAAAAAAAAAAAAAAGAAAAAGAAAAAAGTGCATCATAGCCTGTCAGCGTCTCTTCTTAATTGGTTTGGAACCTCTTGGTGAGTGATTGCAGGCACGCCTTCCCTGCAGGGAGCTGTGCACACCACCTCTGCAGCTATCCCAACCCTTCCCAGGCTACGGCACGGCAGCTGAGCTACCTTGTGGACCTTCGTCTTCCCCACGGTACAGTTGAGGGGAAGTTGTGGTTCAGTCGTTTGAACTCAGGTCTGATTGCAGCTGCTCCTGCTTTTATAGGATGGCTGTGACCTCACTGCCTTCTGTGGTGCTGGCAGCAGGAGGATGGTGGTGGTGTTCATGGTAAATGGTTTGTAAAATGAGGTGGGAGGCAGCATGTGGGGTGAAGCTGACTCAGAACTGTTGGTGCAGTACCTGGCTGATAGTGGACTACATCCTCCCTGGATGCAAACAGTCACAGTGATGTGGAAATACGCTTGTGGATTTGGTTAATAAGCCACTATCACTGTAAAACTGCCTCTGCGTTACTGCTCTGCTACAGTGAGAGGATGAGGGTCCCTACATCCATGTCCCAAAGATGATAGTCTCTTACATGTGCATTACTGCCAAGTCCAGTGCTGTGCAGGCAGCACCTCCGAGGCTGGTAGGTGGGGAACAGAGTGTTTGGAGTGACCCTCATAGGTTAAGCTGAAACCTCAGCATAGCTTTGGCAATTCAGATCAAACCCAGCCTTGGACTGTCTGAAAAGCCCCATGTTCTCTCCATCCTGAGAACAGGCATGTTGCTCTTCATAGAAAGTGCCGCCTGTACTGTGATTCAGAGGTAAGTAGGATGGGATAAGAGCATCTGAAGAAGTGAGTGCAGGGTCCCATCTGTTTGTGACAGCAAACTCCTGTGCAGGATTCTCCTCTGCCAGCTAGGGAAAATCTGCAGTGCAAGAGAAGAGAGCTCATCCACAAAGGAACAGCACTCAGGTTGAAGCCAGTGGGCAAAGAAATTAAGGGAGTGATGTGCATCGTGCCTCATGTCTGGGCACTGCTACTTAAACACTTCTTTGTTTGTCTGTTTGTATTTTACATATTTACTTTACGTAGTTGGAAATATTTAAAATAAAAAATAAAACTCCATCCCTAATTCTGGAATAAAGAGACCAGAAGGAGGAAGAGGTAATGTGAGTGTAACTACAGAACTCCACCAGTGTAGCTGTAACTGGGAGAGCATTCTGTGGAGTTGAGCTTCAGTCAAAGAGACAAAACCTTAAAATACTCTAGACCTCATTCTCTTTCATGTAAATAGCTCTCCATTTTTAGTAAAAAAAAACCCTTAAGTTTATAAAAGGCACAGGCTTTCTTTACAGGATCTGTATTTTGGTGTTAACATGACTGACAGCCTGCAAAATTTGGGATATCTAAAGGGGCGAACCGAGTGGAGAATGCATTGCTGTACTGATGCTGTTGTAACCCATGGTTTGGGGAATGTTGCAGGGGTTGTCCCTCAGTACTTAGCTCTTTGGCAAACAAAAGAGAACAGAGGTGGAAAAACATTACAGAAAACATGTCCAGGGGAAGAGCCGTGGTTATGCTTCATGTTACAACAGGAAACTCTGGATCTCTATTCTGTGTCTCCCTAAAACCTGACAATTTTGTCTGTATTTGTGTGTTTGTCAAAAGTTCAGATTTGAGTCTTGGTTTGGCTGTAGCTTCCATGTGGAATTCAAATATTGCACTCTAGCCTAATCTGGTTGGAAACTACAAACTGAGAGTCCCTGAGTGTAAGAGGGCTCGCTCTTTGGGCAGATAAACCAGTATCTCCATTATGCTGCTCTGGCTGCCCTGCCAATGCCATTCCATTGATTCCTATTTAAGGCAGGGTACCCTGTATTACTGGTGCCACAGAAAAGTGCCAGGTAGGCAACTTGGGGCATCAGGGACCACCACTTACTGACAGCTCAGGGTTCATAATGACTGAGTAGGATACTGATTTCCTAAGCGATTCTTCTAAAATGTGATAAAACTGGCAGTGCATTCCTTTATTATTATCATTATTATTTGTCACCTTATGTTCTGTCAGTGGGTAGCAGTGGGTATTATTTTCATGTCTCTGGAAAGAGGCTACAGAATCACAGGATGGCCAAAATCAGGGCTTACAGAGGTCATTTTGTATATTTGTGTGTTTATCCTGCTTACATTTTTTAAGTAAAAGATCTGATCTCTGCTGGCATTTGCAGACTCATTAAGATAATCAAGTGCTTTCAGATCCTTGTGTGATTCTTCACCTGCTTTGGTCGCATACTCACATTGCAGCAGAGCCTTAAAGGATAAAGCATGCAGGGTCTAGATTCTCTGGCATCTTTATTTAGTACATAACATGTGAGAAAGGTGGGGAATTTACCACACTTCATGGCACCTGAGAAATTGCATTTTCAGTTGAGGAAACTTGGGTTAGACAGTGCGAAGAGTTTAGAACCCAAGGAAATGGCATGGAATTACATTGGGGAGGATAAGTCTGGGTGTTAGGAAAAGGTTTGTCACAAGAAAGTGTTCAGGCATGGAATAGGCTCCTCAGGACAGTGGCCAAGCTGCTGGAGTTCAAGGAGTGTTTGGACAATGCTCTTATACATAGGGTTTGAATTTGGGTGGTCCTGTATGGAGCCAGGAATTGGACTGAGTGATCTTTGTGAGTCCCTTCAAACACAGGATATTCTGTGATTCTTTGACTACAGACCATGGACTAGGTGAGGTGTATTTCTTTAAAGGGAAACCATGAGTCAGCCTGGGATGCAAAAAGTTCAGATGGGAGAAGTGTTTGTTAGTTCCTGAGAAGGGAGGTTTAGAAAAGGAGAGTGTGAAAGAGGAGGAGAACCTGTCTGAAAAACCAGCTGCATTCTGTAGAATTTGTGCCACTCTGAGATCATAAAATTTCTAAACTGTGAAGTTGAGTGGAGTATCTGGATCACTTTCAATTCCCTAACAGCCACCTAAGAAGATGCTTTGACTGAACTCTGCGGACAGTGGAATAGCATTGCACATAGTGCATGGATTAACTGTACTCCTGAAGATGAGCCAATCTTATGTACTCATAGCTCAGCTTATTTCAGGAGGAATAATTGTGGATGCTGAATGTTCAGTCTGTGTTTTGACAGGTATTGCTTTTATCTCATTGCATAGTTGCCTGCAGGTTACAGATACTTTTTTTGTAGAATGCAATGGATATGTCTATCTGAGAAGAAAAGCTCACATGCTCTTTCACTTGTACTCTGAGATGACTGGGTGTGAGTATAAACATATTAGCGCAGTACTAAGCCCAAGCAAATATACCTGCCTCATTAGCAAGGCTTATCGACCCGGCTTTAGCAGTGTGCTGAAACCTGCATGGCTTCTAAAGTTCAGATAATGTCTGGCCAGCCAGGAGAGCTGACAGCAAACTCTCATGCCTGTTAAATTGCGAAGATGGTGTTTTTTTGTGGTTAAAGCATATTAGGAGTTTGGAGTTGTATTATTTAGATGTTATTTCAGAGGCATTTTCATTTAAAAACACTTTTATTTAAAGCATGAGAATACATTCTATATATATTTTATATATATATATATATACACATATGTACATCTATTCTTACAGACAAGATAAGCTTGTCTATAAGAACAGATGAGAAGAAAAATGTATAGAGGTAGAGGACATAATAACAAAAGGTTTGTCAGATCTTTGTAAATTTTAAACTTTAAAGAGACAAATGTAACTGTCTTGCATGAATGTCTTCAGAAACCCTGAGTTTACCTAGTTTAACACTGACCTAAGAAATTTCAGTGGAGGAAATGAAATTGGGGAATGGTTACTTTCTAACTGTATGTTTTCAGTTTATCCGTGTAGACAAGATCCTTGGATAGCTATTGAATTTCATAAGTGAGTCAGACCTTTGCATGCATCACTTAGAAAGATGAAAGCATATGGTCCAGGATAAAAAATTATGAGAGTTTGGCATCATATTAAATGTGTAACTTTGAAGCACATTATACACCAGGTTAAAGGGCTGGGTTTGAATCTCTTCCAGTACACTTAAACACGTGAAACCTTCTGGCAGAAAGAAGAGATGGGTAGAGTTTGAAGTGCATCCTAATTTGTTTCAATAGGTCACATCTCTTATAAAATGTGAGGAGTCAAGGTGATGTACGCTCATTTTTAGGCAGCATGTAGAATTGCAACAGTTTTTAAATAGAGTACAAGTTCTCTTTTTTTCTTGGAACAAAAATGTTGATGTGAAATTGAAAACTCATTTCAGATGCCTGCTGGGCTGGCAGGGTATCAAGTTGTTTGGCTTGACTGTCTCTCTCTTTCACTCCCTTCACATTGTTTACAGACAACATTCTCAACTCCAACTGACTGTATTTAAACATCAACTAAGTATGTGCAAGAGGACTTGGAAAAGGACACCGCACTGAAGAGTTTCTGTATCTTAGATTGTTTAGGAAAATACCTTGCGGGCAAATTGCAAAGTACCTTCCTAAGCAAAGTGTGTGAGGGGGAGAGAATGTGCGTGAGAGAGAAAGGAGGTAGGAAGAGACACAAAATGGTTTTGGACAGTGCTTTCTGACATCTAATGAGAACTGAGAAAGTGGGTGACACCCAGCTTTCGCTTCAGGTTGCATGTGCTGATGTGAAAGGTCTTATGGATGTGTTTAAGGAAAAGGGGGCTCCTCCTGCAAGGTGCAGTTAAGGTGCATAAATACTTGCACAGTCAGCCTGGATCTTGCCTGGGTGTGTGACTTAGTCCACTGGGGATCTGTGTAGAATTTTCTTCACTTAGCACAAATTTTGCTAAGTGTGTGCCTACTTTAACCCATTTTCCTGTAACATGAGCTGGAATTTGTGTATGCTAGTAGATCATTCAAAGGTTGTTAATCCTGCAGTGTTCATGGACAACAAGCATGTTGTCCTGCAGCTGACTGGGAGGGATTCCTAAAGCATCTCAGCTCAAAGTTCTCTAAGATATGACCTCAAACATAGGTAACTGTGAAACCAAAAAGGTAACATGCATGTGGTTTTGGAGAGAATGGACTTGCACCTATGACAAGTAATGTTGTCCATGTAGATTAAATACCTGGGAAGGCCAGCCATGGGAGTGCTGGTGCATGACAGCTCATAGGAGATGCTTATCCACTGGCAGGCTAAGAGCTATGATGCCAACACTGATGGTGCAGCCACCTCTGAGGGAGCTAGCCCAGCCATAAGCTTTGGTTTGCTGTCATCCAAAAAGCTCTTGATATTCTTGAATTTTTAAAATATGTAAAGCTTTCTCTAACTTATGACAGTCTCTTTATCATGATTATGCACTTTTTCTTGTCAAATTTGGTTAATGTAAGTAATATGATACAAATCGTAAGTAAGCAGGAGATTGTTCAGCTTTTATCTTCACTTATCTACACAAATGAGTTTTACATGTGCAAAGATGATTGGTGACCCAGCTTGACCTGAATTTTAATTCTTTATCCAGAAAATTCATTCATCTTCGCACAGGATCCTATCAGATTTTTTCATCATTTGAAAAAAGAAAACACCAAAAAACAGCCACTTCTAAAATTCATGTCCAATAGCTCATCAGATATAAACAATGATGTGATAGGGCAGGGGAAATAGAGGAGTTGGGTGGGACTAGGGAGATTTCTTTGGGAGCCTCATCTACCAAACGTGCTTATCTTTTCTCAGGAATTACAATGTGGTTAGTTTACAGTCTATTATGCAAAGTTGCATGCAATGTGTTAATGATATTGGCAATTTTGTAACTATGTTCTGCACTAATTAGTAAGACTGAATATTGTATTGCTCATCCTGGATCACTTTCAATACTGCTGCTGCTTTTTTTTTTTTTTCTTCAATGCTTTTAGCTCTTGTCATTAAAACATGTATGCACAAGCCAGCATACCTTGTGAACTTTGGAAAGAAACTCAAAGCCCCCAGTGTTTTATATTATGTCTGTCATATTTAGCAAGAAAACAATGTGGTGGTTTGATAAAGAGATTATTGTGGAAGGACAGCTTATGTGGTTTAGGGAATAGAACTAACTAGAATCCTTTTCCATCGCCTGTGTTAAAAATAGGACAAAGGACAGTGCTTTGTACTGGGAATATGAGATGGAAGGCCTTGATACAATGAATCTAATTATAATCCCCCAATTAAATATTTGGGTCAGAGGTAGGTAAAACTAAGTGTTGTGTGCTGCAAGATCTCTGCCATGTTTGTTCCATGTTAAATAGTTAACGTGTGCCATGCCAGACTACAGTCTTTCTTGTCACATTAAAACTAAATAATGTTTATCTGTTGACGGTGGATATGATCTGATTGGAGAAAGATTATCCAAGAGGAAATGTTGGATATTAATTTGATATATTGAAGAAAAAATAATTGCAACCAACAATGAGGGTGACTTGGTCATCACAAGTTGGTACGCTGCCTGTGAGTACTGACTGATAGGCTTGTCTGTTTTCTTCACTATTTATGGGGTAATTAATTTTAATGAATTTCTTCAAATATATTTGTGTCAGAAGATGTATTTTCTTTTTACATGTATCGTTTTTTAATGACACTGCTCATTTCCATATTAGTTAGAACAAAATCAGGTGTCTGGAAAGCCAGGAATCTTAGACAAGATTTTTGATTATTTTGTCTTTCATTGTATTTATTGCTTTGAGATAATAAAGTCTGGAAAAGGTTCCCTCTTAAATGATTACTGACTGCATCTGCTGTGTTTCCCATATTCTTGACATTCATGAAATTGGTGTTGTGCTTAAGAATTTCAGTTCTATTAGGATCTGATTCAAACTCCAGTTGATTCAGAGTATATCACATTTGCCCATGTTTTTTCCTGATCATTCAAACAATAAAACTGTAAAAATAAAACACATATATACCTAAAACCAAAAGATTTCCTCCTCTTACGAGAGAATTCAGAATGAAACTGTCACACAAAATGACTATTGCTGGTAAATGGCCCAAGGTTAAACAGTCATTTAATTTTATCTTGTATAATAAGTTACCAGATAGCAGTTAATAATTGAAGAAGAATCCCATCTTTCATTGCAAAAAAAGGATCTGTATTAAATAAAAAGAAAAAAAGTAGAATTAACTTCTGGGAAAATTACTCCTCTTTTTCCTTTGACCTGTGAGTGCATGGAGCAACGAGCCTACAATTTCATATGTACACAATTTATGTAACAGTGAAAAGACCCATCAGAAAAAGGAAATAATGAGCAGAGTGCTGAGTGGGTGAGCCCTAAGCAAAGCAGTTCAGTGGGGACTCAGCCTGGCCAAGCGGAGGCCAGGCTAGGGCAGTTTTCAGGCAGTTTTGTAGTTCCCTCCTCCACAAAATCAATGAAACTCTATTGTATTTCACACTTGTTGAACAGAAAAGCAGGCAGCCTTGCTGTAAGTGATGCCATTTTTTACAGCAACCTTCTCAGTTTTCATAGCACAGAGTGGGAGCGTTCTCATTGGGCTTGACCTCTGCTCTGGAAGTAACAAGAGCTCGCTGTTGTCTGAGATCTCAGGCTTCTGGGCTAATTCACCAGGTGAAGTGCTTGGCATTTTCATCTGCAAAGCCCCTGACCTACCATGCTGTGCACCCTTGTGATTGCACTTCATGGAGTTGGCAGGAGAGGGAAGAGACTAAATTTATCCTCCACCCTGCTCTCTGTGCCTAGGGGATGATCGAGGAAGCCTCCATAGACATTCTTCTTTCTTCTACAGTATCTTTTCCATGACTGGGAGAGTGTTGGGGTGATGTATATTCTGTTGAAACCTTTGGCACCATCTCTTCCTTTGTCTTCCTGCTCTGGCTGCTGTTGAGTAAGCCATGTAGAGCACTCTGAAATATGCAGTGGATATATTTCCCTCTGCTTCACTTGGCAAATTCTGTTCTCCTACTGCTGAACAGTCCTATCTTCTATTTGCCAATGAGGTCCTTCAAAGGGGGGTAAACATCGTCTTCCTACTTGTTTTCAAAATGGATGAATAAATCTAGACTCTAACAGGTTCTAGGTGTCCGGAAGATATTTTTTCATATCATAGCTATTCCTGATTTTTTTTCTCCACAAATATATATCTTCCAGTAAAAATGTCATCAGATCAGGGTGGGGTAAAGCAGGAGGAAGAGCTCCACCCAAGCCTAGTGGTTAGGACACTCATCTGAGATGTGGGAGATCCAGATTCAAGTCAGTATTTTCCTGGTTCAGAGTGGGGACTTGAACCTGAGCCTTCCACAGCTCAGTGATTGCTTTTAATGCTGACGGTTGAGTTGGGGATACAAGGCAGCTTGGTCTCCTTGGGTATTCGTTTTTATGTTGTATTGTGTTGAAGACAAATTTCAAACACTGAAATTATTTTGTGTGAAATGGAATGGCTGTTTTCCAGCCAGCCCGAATTCCCTACGTGGTGAATTCGGCCAGGGGTCTGAGAAGTAGACGTTTGTCGTGACTTTGGAAGGGAACATCTGGAGGCAGAGCTGTAGCTGAGCCATTGTACATTAGAAGAATGTACTTCAAATTGTGTGGTTGGGTGTGCAGGCAGAACCAGTCAGCTGCTTGTAAATGGCACATAGACCGCTCAAACAAAATATTGGCATTTATGGACCAGAGGTTGCCTCCAGAGCACTTGGTTTGTGGGCATGTAGAAGTAGTAGAGCAGTGTTTCTATGCTGTAGATAAAATGAAGATACTATTTCTTGCAGGCTCCCTCTGTCCTCTCTAGGTGCATTGATTTCATTCCTGGAAATGGAGATTATTTGCAGTGCTCTGAGGTGTGAGTGTACTTACTGGCCGTTTCAGTAGCTTTGCTTGAAGCTTTCAGGCTACGCAAGAACTAATGTGAGGAGCTGGCTGAAAAGTAAGCTGAGTGTTGGAGCTCAAATCAAGCTCCTTGAACAAATGTAAGTATTACCACTACTGTGAAAATTTGATTTTTGACTAAGTCAGTTTAATGCCAGACAACATGGTTCTTTTCTTTTTTCAAATCTTTCATCCTGATGTATACAGGCATCCCAGTATACCTAGGCAACCCATCACCGCCTCAGACAAGCTTTCCCACATTTGATTGCTGATTTTTTTCACAATGAATTAAAAAAAAAAAACAACAAACCTACATTATCTTTACTTGGAAAACAAACTTGCATGAACATGTAATTCCACCTGGAGATTTTTAATAAGCATTTTCTAAGAAGCTTTCTGTTTTGGAACTAAGTTAGTTTTTGCAGAACTAATGCTCTACATGTTAATGTATGTATGTGCAGTACTTGGTTAGCATTTAGTAAGATAAACTTTTTTTTTTTTTTCAGTAAGAGATTCCAGGTAAAGAGAAAAGAAATTATAATGTGATGAGAGACATTGAGAAAGCATATATAAATTTATGTTTGTAAAGCTGAACTATAGAAACTGAGTGATTACTTACGTAATAGATCTAGACTCAGCTGGGGAATGGTAATCCGTGCCTGTTTATCTTGGAGATCTATCACTTTTAATGAAGGATAATAGCGCTCACAACAGCCACATACATGCCTGGAAAAAGCCCACGTGTGTAGGTGAAAAAATTTACCTTGCCTCAGGCAAATATACTTGAAAAATTGAATGCTGTGGTTATAGGTTGGTTTTGGCAGAATCATGAAGAAAAAAAAAAATCAAACAATATGAATATATTGTTAATTATAGTGCTGTATCTCTTGAACTTTTTGATACATTTTTTCCGAATTTTTTATTTGTGCTTATCACAGCCATTTTCTGAGTGGTATATTGAAGTTAGAGCAGAGTCGAGTAGCTAAAAGCATCACTGATACTATTTACTGTTGTGCTGCTGAAGCACCAGAAGCACTGCTGGAGGGGCTGAGGCTGCACCATGTGCTGAGCAGAGGCTGTGTGCAGAGCTTTGGTGTGCTGTGAGCCTGGCTGGATGGCCGTGCTCCACTCCCCGGCTGGGTGTGCTGACACTGAGCCTGCTGCTGGCTGGAGCAAACTGCTGTGAGGAGAGAAAAGGAGGGAGAGACGCTTGTCATTAACAGCTAATCTAAGGAGTATCTAATGAGAGACACCTCCTAGACTGGTTCCACACCACCTGACTTCCATGCTATGTTCATGAGGCCTCTGAACACGTCTGTGGACATTCAGCCCCTCAGCTGAGAGCAGAGTGGCTGAGGACACTTATCTGATGAGATGCTGAGACAAACCTGGGGGGAAGGCTCTGATGTTAAAAATGGCCAGCAGCCAGCCTGTAACCTCCAACAGAGAGGTTGTTCAAGGCAACATGCCCAAGTTGTTTTCCTTCACAGCTATTTGCCCAGTTGAAAAGAGATGATCTGCATCTCTCCAGCCATGATCCTGCAGATACTTTCTTTGCATGATTTCAGTGGCAATTGAGTGATTGCAGGTTTCTGCAGGACCAGCATCCTAGCTGATGATCATCCCATCCTGGTTGAAATCAGCTACCCAAAATAACCATTGTTGCCACTCTGTGTATCAGTTTTGTTGTGGGACATTTCTTTTCTGAGGATTTTTTCTGTTACAAGTACCTCTGGAAGCATCCATATATTTCCTTTCGGTAAAGACTGCGCATCTGATGATCTGTGCAAACTATTGCCTGTGACATTGGCAGGTGAAAAAGACGTGTTCTTGGTTTGCTTTTTGCAATCGTTTTGTATTTAAGAAAGCTAATAATTAATTACCCATATTTCAGAAAGCTGCTAGATATTATTTGGAGGGCATTGCAAGAACAAAACACAAGATTTGTTAGTATGTGGTTTTGGAGGCAAGGATTTTTGTGTGTGTGTTTTCTATAAGCCAAAGCAACAGACAGCTTTTCCACTCAAGAGCCTCTGTAAATACATTGCATTTAAGAAGGTTTTGTTTTTGGAAGACAGTTAATTATTTTTATTTTAGAAATACATAAACAATTTAGCTGAGTTATTTAAAATCCATTTGCTTTCATTATAGTAGATAGTTTCTTACCATTTACAATGCATTTCTCAAAATTGCTTTCTCCTTTCTATCTCCTTGCCAGCTGGATCTTTATTCTACCACTGCTTGCTGCCTTTTTTTTTTTTTCCTGCCAAAATCTGAAACGTTTTTAAATTGCATTAAAATGGTTTAAAATTAGACTATGTTGTGATTTGAAAAATATGTTGGTTCGACTGTGCCTAATGAGTCAGTCAGGCCTATTTTTCAGATGCATTGGTTATATTTTACCATTTTATCTGACTGTCAATAACTCAAAATTAAAGAAAATGGGGATGAAATAAAAAAAATCCCCCAGCAAAACAGGAAAGAAAAAACAACCAAACAACAGGACAGTGTAAATATGGGAGCAATTAGGAGCTGATTCTCCATTACTTTTATACCTAAATTCACCTTTATTTTGCAAAGATTTCTCTGGATTCAGCTTTACTAGGTAACAATCTTTCAGGCTAAAGAAGCATAGGTTTATTCGTTAACATTTCAACCCGAAGTGGAGATTTCCATTCCTTAGCTCTCATCAAGGAGCTATGCTCATGCATTCAAAACTGTTTACAAAAATGGACTAATAGGAGAAAACAGCTTTATCATTGTGGTTTTCCTTGTGGTCAGCATCTGCACAAGAGAAGGAAGAGCTCTGAAGAGTCATATTTCAACAAAAAAGACAACAGAGCAAACCCTGCTGTGCTGGGTGGGTGTAAGGCCATAGCGAACTGCTGATTTCAGATGGGTGCTCACAGAACCATACTGCGGTGTACAGAAAAGAGATTTGAGGGCTTTGTTATTCCAGGGAGGTGGGAAAAGAAGCAAGGTACTGTTTGTGCTTGCGGGTTTAATCTGCTTGTGCCAGGCATGTCCTGCAAGAGGCAATGCTGGGGATAAATCTTCCTATACGATTCTCTTAAAGCCCACTTAATCAAGATTTACACCTCTGTAGCTAATCCAAGGCTTGTGTTCCGAGCACAAACCCCTGAGCAATCACCTCGTTATTTTGCAGCATCAGTTTATGTAAATGTTTGCTGTAACTTGGACTGACTTTTTCAGACACATTGTTGTGGACAACCTGAATCACCTCACATGTGAATAGCAATGACCCAAGATCATGCAACTGCAGATCAGACCTCTCCTCAAAGGCTCCTTGGGTGAAAAAGCGAAGATCTATGTTCAAGAGTAAGGAAGCAGAGAATACTGTGGCTCTTTCAGTAGAACTGCAGGGTTCCACCTGTTGCAGTGAAGAACCACACATAAACCCTCTGTTTTGAACAGTCCTGCACTGAGCTGAAGTCACCCCTGCTAACCAAAAAGCTTGCTGGTTCGTGCAGTGCTTGCATAGCAGTTATCGGTGAGAAGTGAGGTCTTTCCCAAATGGGCTGAAGTTGTGCACTGTGAAGCCCCAGGTGCTGAGGGGGCAGCTGGCAGGTGTTGCTCCATCACAGTGCCCACACATGCTGTGCATGGCAGCACCGGCAGCTCCTGTGTGGAGCTCCTGTGCTTTTCCCTTGTACATGCTGTGATGGTTTGTGTGACTGATATGGAAGTATTGACACGTGTGCAATGCCTGCCATTGCAAAATTTTAAATTGCATTCTACTAGATTTTCTCTAATCTTTTGGATAAATTGTTTTACCCAAAGGGTAAAGAGCCTTGAGCTCTTTTACCTAGCTTAGATTCCCAGTGACATTTAGATAAGCGTTGAGGCAACTGTATTTGGAAACTTTACAAAGAAAACATATGTATCCAGTTTGCTCAACATCAGTCTGAAGAAATGTTAAAAGGTGTCCAAGATGCAAGTGTTTGTTTATGAAACGCTTGAGAGAGTTTCACAACGGCATTTAAAAGCAACCTAATTTTCCATTTGAACCCATGTACATCAGATATACTCGGTGCGGATATCCACTCAGCACCTGTCCTGCCATCTATTCCTGCTGAATGCTGCTGCACGAGGTTAGCGTGACAGCAGAGCCTCAGCCTGCAGCGCTGGGACTGCCCTGGGATAACCCAGGTGTGGGCTCCTGCTGAGAGAGCAGCGCTGCCTGGGCTGCCCAGCTCTGTTCCAGCACTGCTGCTGATAGAGCATGCAGGCTGGCTGGTCCAAGAACCGGGTGTGTGTTGGGTTGGTTTTCAGGTGAATCAGCTCCAAGATCTGGCTCTGTGCAGTCACAACAAGGATTAGTGCTCACAGAAGGGCAGAGTTGCTATGGCCAGACCTAGCCATTGCTGCAGCAGCCCTCACTCAGTGCAGCTTGAAGCTACCATGATGCTGACTCAGTGTCAGTGCAGGTACAAAGCACAGAGCTAGGCTTTAGTGCCACGAGAGCGTGGAGGCTTCCCACTGGTCTAAGAGGTGGCCTCTCCTGTAATGGCAGGAACTTCAGCAGTGTAGCTTACTGTGATGTATTCTGAAGCAAAGATGATGACTTTCTCACTTCAGCCTAACTTTTCCTCATTCCTAAGCCCAGGGTGATGCAAAGAGGTTGGGGAGCAGCTGTCTGCAAATTTCATTTAAACTCTTGTAGCTCTTCGCCATACTGTAGCAGAACTATTTCTTAGTTTATCTCAGTTCTTTTTTAGAATGTGAATCTAATTGCAAAACTATGATGCTGCACTTCAGCATGTATTGCAGAGTTTCCGGGATCGCGTGTAGCTGCAAACTTTCGCTTCATGCCAACGTACGGCACTCTAATGGGTGGACTTTCTAAACTCAGTGTTCTGAAAGCGTGGAAGTATTTTGAAATAAAACCTCAGTGGATAAAAATAATCCTCTAGTATTTTACTCCCAATTAACCTTTTGTGAAGGAGGGCACAGAGCTGGACATTAAGGCTGAAAGTTCAGTTCGTTTCAGTGGGATTATTCATGGAATAGCTCCTCCTTTGTGTTAATGAATCAGAATGTGCCCCTGAGTAAATATTTTCCAAGTTCAACATCTGTGAGCAGGGAATATATGGAAAAGAGCCATAAATACTACACAGTCATAGGTCAAGGCAAGTGGGCACTTTGTTGTGCTGCGCTTCATAATTATTGAACTGTACCTAAAGACCTGAGCTGGTGGATGCAGCAGGGGCAGAGTTCACATATTCTGTTGGCCACCTCAGTATTTTTAGCTTTAGGCTGAGAAATGGCCTCTTCCACTGTCTCTTTGCCTCTTTCTGGCTCAGCTACTGTTTAGCCCTTGCTATCTGTATTATTTAATATAAAACATTCCTGACAAGTCTTCTGTTTGATGGGGGAGACAGGATGATGGAAGTGATGGTTTCCCCTGGTTGTTCTGGTGTCAATAAAGCAGCTGATGTACCATAGCAGTATGACAGTTAAGATCAGCATTCATTAGGAGATAATACTAGTAACAATTTTATTTCCTATTCTAATCAATTGTGGTATCACTAATATCTAATGACAATTGTTATCTTTTTAATAATCTTCACTGTGGAACGCCTTGAATACTTGGTTTTAGTTGAATTCCTGAATCACTTATTCTTTGCATAGAGATGCAATAGAAAGTTTGCTCCAGATAAGCCAAGACTGAACTGTGCCCTAGGGAACCAACCAGCCAGCTAAGGAATCTTTATCAAACTGACACAGACAGCACTCATCCCTGGGAGGGAGACCAAATGCCCCTCACAGGAGCAGGATCTTCTTTCAGCCTTTCAGCATCACAGTACAAACTGTAACAGGCGTCGTCTTGCTGGCCGGGCACAAATGGGGGGAGGCCTGCAGCCTATTACCTCTGCTCCCACCAGCTGTGGCAGTGGGACTGTGCTGCAGGTTCCAGGGAGTGTGAGGATGTATTTGGACAGCTGCAGAACATGAGCAAGGGGAAGAAAAAGGGCTGTCTCCAGGCAAACATGTCCTGATTTATAACGGAACTATATTTATGTTAGTCGTAACCACATTATTCAATGTAATTGGGGTCAAGAATTGAACTAGTCTAAAAGAATGCAAAAAATAGTTTCAAAATTCCTATTATAAATAAAGACCTGGTTTAGAGGTCTTGTGAGAACTCCAGAAGTTAAAAGGGTAGCAAAGCGCTAGTGTTTTCAAAAAGATAATGCCAGAAAAGCCACATGAAAGTTCCCCTCAGTGGAGACTGACTGTTTTCAATTAACTTTTTTGATGTTTGTTAGTGTCTCTTGCTGCCCTCACTGTCATTTTATTTCACGCTATTTCTGTGCAAGCTGACCGGTTTGGTGTTGGTGCACTGTGGTACCAGTCAAGAGCAGGGACTCACAGTTCGTAGTTGCCAGTTCTGAATTGCCCTCCCCTGCTGTCCCCTGGGGTATTACCAGTTGTCAGCCAAACAAAGCAATGGCAGTACCCTCCAGTCTTGTGCCGTTTGTTAGATTTTCAGCTGGGAAAATGTATGTATTTCCCCCCCAGCTGCATATTGGAAGGCTGGCCCCTGGCTGAGGAGCTATGTTCTGCCCTCCTTTGTATGTATGTATTACCCAAAGGCAGCATTTGTTCAAACAGTTTCTACTATTTGCCTAATTATTTTTTTTTTCTTGCGTCTTTGCTGTCTGGTAGGATAATACTGAACGCGTAGTAAAAGCTCTGCTTGGGCACAACTTTTAAGATATGAATTTTACCATGTTTCATTCTGTCTATAAAGATGTTGCCACTGTCAAAGAGAGTTCTCCTGACTGTATTGCTTCTCTTATAGCGTTTAAGTTAATATGAAGTCTCTTCTCTGCCTCAAGTCTCCTCTTCTTTGTCTGCCTTCTGTTGTCTTCTTCAATGGCACTCTGAAGAAACTCCACAAGTAGTTATGTGCAATCGAGTTTTATGGCTGTTGCCACCATTAAAGAAGTTGTCTTCATGGCGACAAAGAAAGAAAAAAAATCAGAATGTTGCTTTTAAGCTATAGTAATGCCAACATATTCTATTACAGTTAACCTTTGCTCTTCAGTTAAAGCTGTATCTCAAACCTAAGCCAAGGGTCACAGATAAAACATCCCTGTTTTTTTCTTCCACCTCTTAAACCTAGTTGCATCAGTGAACCATTAACTTAGTAGATTATTTACTGTTACTTTATGGGAGAAATACATACTGTACTTTTCCTACATTGCTCGGGTTTGATTTATGTATGGCCTCAGTTCTATAGGTTCCTCTCTGAGGAAGAGCCTTCATACCATGGCAAAGTAAACACACAGCTGAAACTTGCCTGAACAGTAGTCAAAACTCACAGTAATTCACGTACTTTTGTCCCCTATTTTTTCTATTTAGCATGCAGCACTGACAGTCCTGATTTGCACTGGGGAAAAACTAATTACAGCAATGTTAAACTTCGATAAATGTTAGCCTCAAGTTAAACTGCAAAAGCTGGGATTTGAGCTGTGCCCAGATCCTATGGAGAGCCATAGCCAATTAATTATAACTCCCTGCTCTGAGGACAGGTTACAAGCTGGTCCCAGTACTGATTAGAGCAATATTAGAAAAGAGATTACAGCATCTCGGGGGCTGCTCTAATCAGGACCATCACAGCCCATCAGAGCATGGCTTGTGTTAGACTACATCCCTCGCTGTGGGTTTGCAGGGGCTGCCGGGGCTGGTGTTACACCAATGCTCTGCTGGGATAAACTATCAGGGCTGAAAGGAAAAGTGTTCTTTCAAAGGATGCAGCATATGGTAGTGGGGAAGCCATAGGCTAACTAAATCTTCCCCCTCCCATTGGGCAGCTCTGCAGGAAGCGATAATAAATTAGAAGGCATCTGCTGGCAGTGACCAGCTTTTCTGCGCTCTGGCTAGCAAATGAAGTCTTCCTGGCATGATGATTTTCCTCTTCATCCCAGTCTCACCAGTCTATCTTTAAGGATCAGATTTACAGTAATTTCTGGGAGGTGGACAGCCCTGTTTCTCCTCCTGCAAGCTCCACTTTGCTGTTGCCAAATGTTATCTCCCCTCCCATCCTGCTGGAGCTCCCCAAAGCAAAGGGAGTGGAGTGTGTGGAAGCCAAGGGATTTGTTTGACTCAGCTTCTTTTGGTCTTTCAATCAATTCAGAAATAAATGTGATATCTCCCTGCACTCCCTATTGACAGGACCCATGTGTGTAGATCAGGCATCTGGAGCTGTATTTTCCAACGATTGGGAAAGAGCTTAGTTGTTATGAGGAGAATAGTAGGGAGGTGCAGAGAAAAAGGGCTGGGTTCTCTGCTCCCTTATGGTGAGAGCCAAGAAAGAGGTGTTTCAGCTCCTCTTGTAGCTTTCTACAGATGCCTTTTAAAGGTGGCCAGAGCTCCTAGAGAAGGGCAGTACAAGTCAGCTATAAAAGCTTTTTTGCTGCTTGTATTGACCTCAGTTGATTTGTCTACAAAGTAGGCCTTGCTGCTTTCATTCTGTATTGAGGGGAAAGAGAGGCTTAATTTTGATGAGCAGGTTTGGGTCTGCACAATGCTGCTGCTTTACTTGTGGGGATAGACGGGTCTGTGTGCAGTGTCAGACATATAGGGAAGGAGCTTGACTCTTTGCTCCATGGCACTGTCTGATGGTGCCACAGTGACTGCATGCTCTGAGCACCCCCAAGGGGCTCTGTACTGACTGCCTTCAGAGGCACGTTCTCTGTGGTTGTCACCAAGTCTGGGGACAGCACTGCCAGCTGTTTGCTATATCTAGCATGCCAAGAGTGGCACAGTTTCTGGGGGCAGAGGAGAAAGAGAGCACAGAGAGAGAAAACATTCGGATTCATTGCTCTCCTCCCACGCACAACTGCCCTAAGCATAGGACTGCTGTGCATTATGCAGCAGTGTTGTGCTTGAGCCTAGGGTGTGCAACTGTGGCAGGGCTGCCGCTGCTGTCTTTAAGCATCACATTGTACCTCAGAGCCCAGAGGCTGGTGGTGAGCCAGCCTTGGGCTGCTTTCCTTTCAACACACAACACCCTCTTGATACTGATCCAAGATATCACATCTCTCAGCTGAGATGCTCTTTTACCCTCTGCCTTTTAACCAGATGCTGCTGTGCAGAGCACTCACTCAGCAACAGAACACTGGCTTGTGTCCCTGTGCCCTCCAAACATCCTTATGTCCCTTGAGCACTCCAAGTACGCAGCATCCTGTGCAGAGCCCATCACCTTAATCTTGTACTGTCAGAACGTAGGCATGCACAGGTAGGATGCCCCTTCCCATGCCCTACAGAGCCCTCTAGCTCAGTTCAGCAATTCCAGCCTCCAGCACCATGACATACTTTGCAAAATGCAATGCAGCCCCACATGCTCCTTCTAGTTATCTTAAGGAAGTTGAATACAAATTTTTAACCCGAGGCTAACTCCTGGAGAGCTTTATACATCTCCTTTCCCCTACTCCCTCCAAAGGAGTATCAGCATCTGCACCCAGCTGTATGGGAGAAGGAACTGTACTCCCAAATTCCAGTCCCCCTGTGGCCATCCTGAGTTGTGCACAGAGATGTTGCAGTAGGTGAGGCACGGGAAGCTGGCTGAGAGGAAAGGTGAGCTTTTAGAGTGCATGGGACCCTTGTTTGCTATAGCTCGTTCCTAGTAAAACTCGAAAAGTCCAACTTATTGAATGGATGTGACACTATTTTCCCTTTCCCAGCATAGATATTCTTCATACAGTTTGAAGTTGCACCTATCAGTGAATCTTAGTAGTCGAGTAGCCCAGTGTTATATTAAATGGTTTTGAATTAGGCTTAAAAGCTCTTGCTGAATCATTTTTAAGCTCATTTTAATTAGACCAGCGTGTCTTTGTGAGATGTTGGTGTATTTTGGTCTCAGCTGTGCCCTGGTTCTGTGCTTCAGTCCTGACCTTGCTCTAGCCATGCTTGTCCTTTTTCAGAGACATGTCTGGATGTAGCATTTCGTGTGATGCTGCATGGCTTATGGGAAGGTCATTGAGTTCTATCCTTCATGCTCATGGTGTTGTTCATAATCAGTATCAAGATAACAATCTGCTACTGTTTATCCAAAGAAATGAAACTATAATTTCCCCCTGCATGACTTTAGCTGTGAAGAGGAGTTTGTTATGCCTCTTATTACAATAGATGATTGCAAGATTGAGCAAGATGATGAAAACCTTGAAGTTAAGTAAGGTCAGGAAGAGAAAGTTGTGTAGCCCTATATGTGCTTAGCAGGTGAATTTTAACTACCTTTTTCCTCCTCTGGAAGACAAAAAATCACTTCTGCTTTTCCCATAATTTATAGCTTCCCAATCACAGAATGTATGTTTCCTTCTACACTAGTGCCAGTGTGTGCATTATTTCTGGCTTTTGGTTTCTCTGTCTTGTGAGTATAGAAATAGTTTTGTTGTAGAACAGGCTTCAGGAAGAGAGATTCAATGAAAGCAACACCCTTGGTACCAGCTCTATTTGTGGTGGTACTATCCTCTGGCAGCTGAATTCCCTGGAGTGCACATCTAAGATGTCCTCAAGACTCCAGGTTATCTCTTAGGAGAAAGGCAAACCACTCTTTTGAGCCATTCTTCCTCTGCAGGATGCATAGCAATGCAAAGACTTTTTTTTTTTTTTAAGATTTTTTTTCTTCCAGAATTTTGGAGGGACAAAATCATTTTTCAGGAAATCAGAAGTTTCATGTTGACCCTCAGCTCCCACAAAGGACTGGGCTAATGGGAACCATCACTCAGACTGCAGAAAGTGAACTTTGGCTATGTACCACCAGCAAATGAACTGCTGCTTTTTAAAGCTGCTTCTAAGTACATCCATTAGCATTCAGAAGAGCAGGAATTTGAATCTGTACTGAAAACTACATGGAAAAAAATCTGAACACAGCGTTTCTCTTTGGTGGGTTTAGATCTACTCGTATTCATAACACAGTGGTTCCAATGAAGTTAGTCAGTCTTACCTCACAGGAAAAAATGCACTTAATTTTGAGATTTGTTATCTATGAAACTTGCCACGCAAAAGGCTGATCCTCTGTAGTTTTTGCATTAGACATTACAGTGATCTTTCTCCTCATTGTAGAAAGTCAGAAGCAAAGCACATCACCCTTCAAATACCTTCTGTCCTAGAAGACATGACATTCTTCCTCTCAGAGGCCAGAGCTTTCCTCCTTTGTTGTAAATTCTGCAAGTTTTCCTTCATGAAACCTTCACCATTTCGAAGCTCAGTGTTTCTCTCACAGTTGCTGTCTGTCTTTAAAGATAGTTTCACTTAGGCATTGCTCAATCAGTGCTATTCTTATATTTGCCTATTTTTGGAGCTGAAATTCTAGACCTGTAAGATGGCTCTGAGTGGTGACCATTGCTAAGAACCCATGAACTCCAAGATCCTGGAAATGGGAGCAGTTAGTGTGACTCCTTTCCTGGTGGCACCTTGAAACCAGTGGGCTCATTCGTGCCCCGAGTGCAGGCTTAGATCAGGTGTTAAAGGCTGAGCATCAGCACTGGTGCAATCATTTGAAAGTGTTGGTCTGACTTTTCCAATATCTACGTATGTTTTTTTATCACCTTCCATTTGTCCTGGGCTTGGAACAGGAAACACTGCAGCAAGAGTAATTGAATGTAAACAGGATGGTGGGAAGCCTCAGACTGTCTGTGTGGAGGTCACATGGCTTGTCTGTGCCTGCTTTGGAAGATGTGTGTGAGCTGGAGATGTGTATGCAAAAGTCCTTTTGTGTGTGCGTGCAGTGCCCAGTTAGCGTGCAGGATGAGCATGAATGTAGGGCATGTTCTTGTGTGCTTCTCTGCTGGTGTTCCTAGTGCTAGGGGTCGCATCATTTAAAGTTTAAAATGGTTAATAATGTTTTCTGTTTTATTTTGGTATAAATAAGGAAGTACAGTGTGTAGCCATCTTTACAGTCAGCCATTTTCAGTTCTCCTTTTTTTCTGACCCACCCTGGACACGAGGACTCCTGTGAGTGCATAGAGCTCAGAAGCAGTCTATGGTCAGTTCGGAAGTCACGTGAGTCATTTAGTTGACCAGATTTTACTGGAAGACACTCCTGATTTCGGTAACAGAAGTATTCAAATAATGGAACGTTCCTTTTTCACTTTGCTTAGCAGCAGGATCCATGTTTCACTAGTACTTTCACACAGGACTTTCAAATAATTCTTCGCAGTTTCGTAATTTTCACATTTCGCTGCAAATTTGTTGCTATACATCTGATACAACTGCACTTGAAATCAGTGTGTTAGATAATGGTATGATTGCATCAGTTCTAGTGGAGAAAGTCACAACTCTAGAAGCAGTGCCGATGGGTAGAGTAGGAAATCATGCTGAAAGATAAGGTGCCCCACAGCTGGTGCAGCAAGAGAACTGCTTATCGTACAGCAGTAGAAAATAACCGTTAGAAAAGATTTATTCAGCAGTTTTATCCCCCTCATTGCATGTGTGATTTTAGAGCAAGTGTAATTGACCCCTGGGTGTAGAATGCTTTTGCAGTGGATAAGGTGAACCCGGATTTGGTGAGTGATTCATGAGTGCTTATGCCCTACTGCCAATACTGAGGAGCAGTCTCCCTTCAGACTGCAGGGCAGTGACCCATCATTTAGAGCCCAAGGTCCCAGGCAAAATGGGAAGTGAGGTCATGAAAAATGACCAACGCTTGACATGAATTCGCTCAATTCAGCTACATTACCATGTTTCCTTTGAGGAAAAGTATGTAACATCTTTGCAATGCATTGGACTTTCCAGTTGCAGAAGACAGGATGTACAGCTTACCTCCTAGTAGCATTACTGCACTGCTAACAGCATGACTTCTCCAGTTAATTTCAGAGGGGCAGATTTTTTAAGCTAAAAGTCAGAGATTCAAACCCATTGAATAAACCATCTGGTCTTTCCTCAGGTGATCGCATGAATAATCAGTGATGTTAATCATGTGAACAGATGCTGAAGAATTAGATTTTTTTGCTCCAGTAGCATTGCAATTCCTTATTAGCATGGCAAAGTGGTTTTTTAATGCCTTTATCAGCTCTCAGAATGATATGAATCATTCTTCCCATGCACAGTGGAAGCACCTGCCTATGGGGCTGTCTCAGTACTGTGCCTATTGAACATCCCTTGATTTTTTTTTGCCAGTTAAAATGTATGCACCATAATTGTAGCATCTCTAGGCTCCTGGTAATTCTGGGCTAGCTTTGCTCGAGTTTAGCTAAATCAAATGCTGGCCATATATCTCTCCATATTGCAGTCATCTTCTGCTGCTCACTTTGCCTTTCATGACTCCTCACAGCCTGAGACTGCAGGCCTCAGCTGCTCTACAGCCCATTCACTGCAGTTTCACAGCCCACTAACAGGTTGACTGCAGCAGCAGGCTGAGAAAATGAGGTGAAACTTGGAGGAGAGAAATCAGGTTTATTTGCTGTGCTTCTTTCTTTGATAATATTAAGATGACTAAGAAACCCCAAGTCACTGGCAGGACAATTCATGCAGAAAATATGATTTTCACAAAAATTATTTGCAAAGTTCTGGTCATTTTTGGTAACAAACCAGACTATTAGCTTCTGATTAATCTGTTAATAATCAATACATAACACAAGGGCTGAACATGGCTACACCGTGTTTTTTGCAAGGATGAAAAGTACAGTTTTTGTTAGAAATGCTTAATAACTAAATATATGTCGAGGTCATTTCTTCTTCATCAGTCTCAGTCCAAAATTCCCTGCAACGTGGTCCAAGTGGTGAATCTAGAAAAGGAACTTGCTAACATTCACATGCTATTAATAATGCTATCAAAGGGGTAGCCTCTGATAAGTAGGACCTACATTAGTGAGGTGTAGGCCAGTAGTTAAAGTTTCTTTGGTTATGTCCCCACTGGTTTTGCAGCCCATTCAAATCTATTAATCAGTGTTCATTAGCAATTGTGTGAAGCCAAACAACCACTGAAACCTGAACTTCAAATTCCAGAAGTCAAACCACAGTCAGATTAGAGAACAGAAATTACAATACATACAGAGAGGTTTTGAAATGCTGTTTTAGTAAACTTTTCATAGCAGTGAAAATGATGTAACCATTTAAGGAGCTTGAGGTACAGTGTGTCAGTTGCTGAAATGCTTAAAAATAAACTACAGTGCACTCATTTTCACCGACTGAGAAACTGAAGTGCAGGAAAACGAAATAACATGGGCAAGGAAGCACCACAGCCTCTAGCAGGTCAGGTCTGTATCCCAGTGCTGGTGTTAATCAGTTAGACTGCTGCTTTTTGTGCAGCATTGTGTGTTGTACAGTAATTGCAGTTTGTTGTCATTTTTCTGCTTTCTTTCAAATGCAAGGGATGTAAGAAATAGCTGTCTCACTTGCTAGGTGACAGTTTTCCTTATTTCTCAGTAGGAGAGATGAGTTACCAGAAGTGCCCTACAGAGAGAACAGTGCTCGTTGCTGGGAAGTTACACATTCAAGTGTCCAAGCCCAAAACCACAATGTACTATTTGCTTTAGACAGTCATGCGATAACGCGTTTCTTTCTGTTGTAAGCTGTTAAAAATAAAACAAGGATGCAGAAAATAAATGTTAGAACAGAAGGAGCACCCTGACTTTCCACATAGCTAAAGCAGCAGGATGGCAGCCCTTGGAGCCAAGCAAAAGTGTGTTTCAGAGAGTTATTTCTTTTTGCCCAGATTTAAAGAAATATGCACACAGTTTCCCTACCTTTTTTTAAAATCAGCCATACTCTGAGCGTTGTTTTGGATGCTGACATCTGACAAGGAAGCAGCTGCACAAAACTGTATCTGCTTGGCTCGTATCTGCTGTGTACCACCTGACTTTTGAAATATCCTGCCCTAACATCAAGCTGTACAGAGTATTCACTATCACACATCAACTTGTTTCACCCATTGGAAGAACAAGAATGAAGAGACTTCAGATCTTATCTACTCGGTATCTAACACAGAGTATGCCCAACTTCTACCCCTTTTCTCTGGTCGTGTTCAAGCGGGTCAGGCTGCAAGCTGAGCTCGCCCTTATGGGCACAGTCTGTAAGGTCCTCAGGGCAGGGTACCGAGTTTATGATTCAAATGGAGTAGAGTGGCTAAGGGCAGCTGCTGATGAGCCATGCCTTTGTTTGTTTGATGGCGTGCCTTACGTGACAATTGTCATCCTGGAAGTCACATCCTAAAAGTCCAGATTTCCACATCTAGAGTGAGGTAGTTCAAGCAACTGCTGTGAAAGACTTCTGCTATCTGCATGCTGGCAAGAGGAGAAGAGAAATGGGCAGTGGGAAGGGACATAAAATGTATATTTTTCCCAGGATTAGAACAGGTCCTCTTTGTGTGCTGTGAAATAAATCATGTTTCTAGTGCTGTATGAGAAAAGTAGTGCAGTGAATTGTCAGTAATACGAAATAGGAATGATTGTCACTAATTAGCTCCTGGCCCCAACATAGAACCTGTCTCTACAGGATTATAATGTCTTTACACTGTAGGCATTGTTAACTTTGCCTGTTGAAAGCACACTTCCAGAAATGGGCAGGTTATCTCCTCCTTGCGGGGTTTAGAAGAAAACATTTCCAAGGCAAGTGATTGAAGAGCACCTAACTCCAGAGCAGACTCTGAAGGGGCTTTTTCACACTGTTTGGGTAGATGGAAACTGCCAGTGCCACCACTTCTGCCCCATGGAGTGGAGTATGCTGATCTGCAAAGGGACAGAAATGACTATCTCTGCCACCATAACTTACATGTGACCAAGAGGGCGGATGCTGCAGGTGCAGAAGATTCCACAATGGGTTATCTCTAGCCACGGAACTGTCCTCCTTCCAGGAACACTCTTTGATGGAGGAGATAAGAGCCTGCCAGTAACTTCTCTTATATAAAGGAGTCAGCAAAAGTGTCTTCATCAAAGTGGCTTTGTAATTGCATTAGTTCCTGAGAAATACAGAAGGAAACATAGATACAGATGCATGTTGTAGTCTACTTTTTACATATTCTTGTTAGGTAATTGTATTATATTTGCTTTGTAGCTGATAAATTAAATGGACTATGAAATGGCAAACAAATGAATCAAAGTCCTACAAATTTGTATTAGCAAACCTAGTGAATGCAGTGAGCTACTAGCAGGTGTGAAGATAGGCAGCTGTTCTCAGGTTTGAAAGGGTCAGCTGCCAGCTTTTCAGTTTGTACATGATCTGAGTCTTTTTTAGAACAGGGTAGATGGAACGTGGTTTACAGTGCCTAGAAATTAATGTGCTTTGGGATATCCAACCCATATGAACAAAAATATACAGTAAGATCCATGTATACATTTTACTTGAAAATGATTGGAAATTAAGTTTGTTAAAATTTCTACTTTTTCTATATGATTAGCTTCTAGGTTTCTGGCATCTTTCTGAGTTGGAGCTGAATTAATACTTTGGGGTTTTGTAAGCAGGCAGGTGTGGAAACTAAGGAATAAGAGCATGATCTGAAGGTTGTTTGTTTTTCCCTGTTGAACTAGTCTTCAGCTTTTTAGTCCAACATAACTATGGCCATTGTACCGTCCTGCCATGTCCAGGCAATGCTGAGATCTTACTGTGTGCAACTCACTGAACTCAGCAATTCACAGCAACATATTTTGCTCTGTTAGACACCTGGCAAATGCTTTCATTGCTTTTGCCATTATCCAAAGCATCCTTCTGAGTATAGAGAAGGCAGGAGTGAAACAAGAAACAAAGAAGACACTTGATTTGTTGGGATCTATGCCAGTGAAAGGAAGGTCTGTTGTTTCTCTACCATGTCTCCAAGGTCCTTCTAAGCAGACTGTGTTTGGGGCTTATGGGATTTGGTGGTGAACGAAGCAGGTGATGTGCCACTATGCAAGGAGGCAGCTGCAGGCATTACAGCTTTCACACAAAAATGTTAACAGGGGATTACTGTTGCAAATTGGTGTTTAGGTTGCCTTGACTCTATCATTCATTATCATACTTGATCCTCCTTTTCCTCTCCCAGTTTTAATTTCCTATATTCCTCTGGAGCACCTCTCCTAGGGACAGCCTGCCCATAAGTTTGGCCCTGGAATGGGAATTTGCTGTCCCCACCTGTACTCAGCTCTAACACCATGAGCTGGGCTATGCACTGCTTCTGCTATTCTTGAAAGCAGAAATTCATCTCGATCCTAGCAGCATTGCACTCCTGGGCTAGATCTTGCTGTGGATTCTTGCTGTCATGTGAAGCAATGGGAAGGGTTGGAAGAATAGCCAAGGGTCTGAAATACACAGCTGTGAGACTTGCCAAAGCCTGGCTGCTCTGGAGGGGCTGTCTAGTCCAGGCTCTCAGTGGCTGACAGATCCCAAGCACCCAGACATTTGCCCCATCCCAGAACCGCTGGAGGAGACCTCTCTGCAGCCTTGACAATCAGCTGATTCTGTGGAAGGCAGCCACAGCTCCCGGATCCTCTTCAGGCCACATACAAAAGCTCTGTGTGTTGCAAGAGGACTACAGACCACCCTTGGGAACCCTTGGTGGACAACTTCCCGGTCTCCTGGCCTCACAACATCACCCTGAACTCATCATGTCAGCTGGGCCAGAGGCCTTCCATGAGTTAGCCTGAAGTGCATGTGCTTGTTTTCCTCTTGCACTGAATAAGAAACTGACAATATCTAATTGTCAATACCCCTCCCTTGAGAGACATGCAACAGCATTGCTCCTCAGGGCATATTCCCCACTGCTGTATTTAGAACAATTTGAAAAGACTAAATTTCAAAAATAATAGTCTTTCCAAAAACTCCCCACCCACAAGCGCTCCTCTGCCAATTTTCAATTTGAAGAAAACGGAAAAGGACAAGTTTATACACTCTAATGAACAGGAGTTCAAAATGGAACCTGAGCATTGTAATTTTTGTTAATGTCTGCTGATAATGGAATCAGAGGTGTTGATGGCATAGTGCCTAGAGGGGCCCTTTGTTGTAAATGCTTGTGTTGCTGCTCCTTTTCTCAGTTTGTACTGAAGGTGTTTTCTTTGGTGCTTAATGCTACTTTTCCACTCTTAGCTTTTAAAAAAGCTACACTTCAGTACTTCTGCAATGCTGTTTATTGCAAGTCACGCAGTGAGTTTAGCTGTTTTCCTGCTCATGAGACTCATTTTTCTGCAGGTATTGCATGTTAAGGTTATTTATGAACATTTGCCACAAAATACTAGTAGGCAATCAACACACTTAGCTTTTGCTATTAAATATTTGTAAATAAAGGATCACCTAAATGGATTGTTTCTTTCCTCTGTTCTGATAAACCATACTTGTCCTGCATATGAGTATTAAATATAAAGTGATTGATAGCATCAAGTAATTTTATTGTCTAACAAAATGTGTTTTAGAAAATCAAAGGAGGCTCAAATGTCGCAATTTAGTGTTTCTCAAAACCTTAGGTGAGCAATACTCTTGTTGTCTCAAACTCTATGCTGTGGACGTTGGGTTCTGCAGGACTTGTGCTGATCAAATGTAGTGACGTGAATTTTGTAACCAGGAATTGGTTGTCTTTGTGCAAACTTTGTTGTGCTTCTCTAATGTATATTCAGCTCAGATGCAGGCAGTCATTTCTAAAGGTTATAGAATATGTTTGTGCCACCGTGATTTCACATCAAGTAATAGATGTTTAGACAAAGCTATGGCTAAACCGTTACTACAGATGAATTCTGACCTCGTTGGCATCAGTGAAATCTATATAGTTAAAGACAGAATTTAATCTTCAGATTTTATGTGGGTATAGCAATTACCTTTTACCCATGCACATGAAATACGTGAAATCAGGCAAATTTGTAATTAGTTTAAAGTAAAACAAAGTGCATTTCTATTATTAAAAATATTGCATAAAACTCTCAGTGCCATGGCTAAAAAATCAAAGCCAAGTAACAGTTCAGAGACAGTTGCTGCTATAAAACTTCTGACCTTAGTTACTGAATGTACATACAAACAAATAAACTAACCAGACAGAGATACTCCCCTAGGAGCAATCATGATTTGCAAAATGTAGGGGGCTTTCAGCCAACCTGTAAAGCTGATGGAATAAAATGTGTGTCTGTGTATGCCAGCTCATTAATCAGTGCCCTTTTTCACTAGCTGAAAGGATGGTTTCTAGATTTGCTTCTACCCAAGGCATCCATTTTTGTATCCTTTCCAGTAAATACTGCTGACTCGAAGGCTCTGGCAGTCAGGAAGTGTTTTGCTGAAACATCACGGACAGCACTGTGTATCATGCAGTGATAGCTCTGTGGAACGCTCTATCTCCAGCCCTGCCAGTTGTATTCTTCAGATGCAGCTATCCTCTTGGATGCCTCTTGCTTCATGTTGGCTTAAAATGCTGCTATGTTATATTTTCAAATCTGGGACCCCTCAGACAACTGGTGCCAAATAAATTTCTTCAGTAATGTTTGAAGTCTCTGATGGTAAGCATTGCTTGTTCAGTGGATCTCAGATACGCCAAGTTAGTTCTCAGTATTCCTGCGTCAATTCTTCTGCTTATTGTTAGCCTCCGACCTTGGCACGTCTCACTCGGTCTTGGGGATTGTATCACTGAGGACTTGTATTGGTCTCCATCATTCAAGTTTTCTTGCAGTCAGCTGCAATCGTTCTCCAGTGATCAGCAAAAGGCATCTTTATTGAACCTTATATGTTTTCCTCATCTCCAGTGTAAATTCTGTTTTGACAGCATGCTCATCCCCAAAGCCCATTAAAGTCCACTTTGAAATTCATGCTAAAGCCTTAAACACATCATCCTCTTCTTGCACACTGCTGAATTGTATGTACATTCAGAGTAGAGTTTTAGAAAGTGACAACTCCTCCTTACTATCCGTGAGGACAAATAGGACATGTTGAGCTTGTTTCCCAGAGTTTTTCTCCCAGCTAGATTATCTACTAACTCTGAAAATAAGGATTTGTATGTCTTCGCCAGAACCCTCTAAGGTAGGGGAGAACCTCAGTGACCTGCCTTGCAGCAGCCATGCACTGCAGCTGAGAACAGAGGTGCTGTCACCCTGACATCCCTCTTTAGGGTGCCTCTCAGGATATGTGTTCAAATAGCTGTGTAATATGCTGATCTTATCCCATTTCAACACACACCTACTCAAAGGATATTGCAGTTGGCTTATATAAGAACTAGACAAAACATTGCCATTTAAAACTTGTGCACATTGTTAAAGCATGAAGAGAACGATCCCTTCATTCACGTTTTGTTTCCAGAGCCTTGTCATGGGGAGGCACAGGTAATAAAACAGACGAGTGGATGTTAGGAAACCAGCTCAGCAAAAACCATGAAAAAGTTTACATAAGTTCTTCATCTGTACTGTACAGGTGCACAGAGGATGGAGTGAGGATGCACAGTTTTTTTTTTTCTTTTTTTTCTTTTCTTTTTTTTTTCTTTTTAAATACTAGGGCAATATTTTTCTTCATTTTGGAGCAGTTTCTGTCATTCCCTTTACCCAGCCCTTCGACCTACTCTTGGGCAACCAAAGGGCTCAGAATGTTTGGGAAAGAAGTTTTGTGTCCTTGCAGCTGGCTACTTACTCCTGTAGGCAAAGCTATAGATACATGGTCTCTGTCCTGCAGCAAGAGCAAAGGGCCATCTTCTGCCCTTTATCCAATAATGTTTATTTCCTGAGTGCTAATCTGAATTAAGCGTTTCCATAAGCTGTATTTGAAGAAAATCAGCTCACAAACCTTGCTTACAGGAGTTCAGTAAGCTCAGCTTTGAAACAGCAGATTCCTATAATGAAAGGTTAAAATGTTAGGCATAAAAATGACCCTTTGCATTGTGAGAACAGCCACACTAAGCAACCTACAATTTGTCCAGCTAACAAGATACACATGGAGCTTACATCAATAAGCCTTTAATCATACGTGTGTCTTCGTAGCTGTGCTGCGACATGTTTGGGCTGTATGAACTCTTCAGAGCCCCGTCCTTGTGTATTTGTGTGAAATGTCTTGCACACCTACAGAGCTCTATATAAAAAATAAATCCTAATCCTCATCAATAATCAAAGAAGAGAGCAGCTGCAGGCTGTACTTTGGCTGACCCTGGCCCAAGTGAGCTAAAGAGAAGGAAATAAAGACCCAGCATATGGCACTGCGAAGCAATAGACAGCGCCTCAGCTCCTGTCTGAAATGATCTGTATACCTGCTGGAATAACACTAAGGATTTTTCCTTCCATCAAGAATAGGATGCTGCACCAAATGGCTCCCTGGTCCTGCAGGTGTCTGCAGCCCATGCACCCTGCCAAACACCATGGCAAAGCCTGTGCTTGGGTTGGGGGACAGGCACTGGGGAATGTGGCACGGTAGCTCTGGGAATCGAACCCACAGCCTGACCCAGCTCCAGGGATGTAAGCGATGCATCTTTCATATGGGCATCACTACACTGAAGCCAAACTTCACGTGTAGCCTTTTCCACAGGCTGCTCATTCTGATGCTGGAGTTCTCAGGATGACACAAGGTGTGAATTTGCTCTTCTTTCTCTTTACTGCCTGCCAATCTTCAGCTGTTTTCAGCCCTCACAGGGACAGTAGATATGCACAATTTCACGTTTCCACCACAGCTGAATTTTCCATACAAATCCCCACTTTACAGCTCTCCTGTGCTCTCAAAGATGAGAAATGATGTTCTTGCCAGCTTAACCCATGTAAACTTCATCATAATCTGAGTTTGGGAGAGAATTAATAAATCCCAGTGCAAGTTTCCTAGGAAGGAATTCTGGTCTGTTTTCAAGATGATGATGCAATCTCACTGATGGAGTGAGAATAGCTTTTCCTTCAGTCCACACCTTGGGATACACATTAGTTACGTAGAATAAGTGAAGTATTCCCAGGAACACCAGCAGAACAGCAGTAATTTTCTTTCTCTCCTTTTCCCACCATTCTTAAATCTCTGTTCTCCCTTTCAGCTTTTACAATAGCATAGATCGCTTTATTTTAAAATCTAAATTTGAAATCTAAATGGAGATCCTTCCATCGAATCTCTTCTGCTGACTGTGTAGCCGCCTTCCTGCCGCCGGCTGCACTAATTCTGTGATCCTGACAGTGGGAGTGGATTGAGGACCAGCTTACAGGCCTGGATCAGCAGTGTGGGGAGCACTGAGGTAGCACTGCTACACTGCAGTGAGAAGTGATGCGAGCATCTTGCTCTTTTATTTAAAAAAATTTGCTTTATCTCTTAATGAGTGTGGAATGGCCTTTCTTGCCACAAGCAGTTACACCTGTAGTGAGTTTCAACATTTATCAAATTTTCTTTTCTCCATTTTTTGCTGTGTCTTTCCCAGTGCCCTTGTTTTCATTTTTCCTTAGGAGGTAATTCAACATTGACCTTTTAAGGTTGCATCCAAAATGCCAGAGATCTCTCAGGATCCACAGACAATCTATTTTCAGTTGAACTGATTGGGTTTGTGGCAATATTTATTCTTGGAGACTTAAGGCAGTGCTTATATGAGCAGTAGGTAAGTTTAGGCTGCTGTGGATAAAGAAGCAGGTCTCTAGTAGCATTGTGTAATTTTTTTTTCTTCGATGATCATAACATGCTTTTTAAACTCTATCACTGCTGTAATTCACTATCTGAGCTGAGAAACTGTTCTGTTGCATAAACGTGAAACACAACATGACTTTCTTTCACAAGTACTGTGGGTTACTTTAGTCCCTCTGTTGGGTGCTTTTGTCCTCTTTACTATTTCTTAGTCAGATCTGTGAGCTAGCTCTCACCTTGCAATAAAAACAAATTGTAGTTTTAAAATGCAGAAGGAAATTCCATGATTTATTTCTTCAGCTTACTTCTTTGTGATGAAGCAATTAGAAGTGCAGTGATCTTCAGTGTGTTCACTAATGAACACCCCGTTAGGTCTTCCTTGCTCACTTGCTTTTGTTATGTACTGTCCTGAGGTGCAAAGCCTGAAGTCTAGCAGAGACTTCTTTGTCTCTAAGACAGTCTTCATATCTTCACTGTCCATTTTTCTGGAGTGGCAAATTCCACCTGACCCATACGCAGTTTGAGTTTTACAGAGGCACAGACAAAATCCTGTCCTGTGGAGCTCACCTCATCTTGACAGAAATGGAGCTTTGTGAAAATAAAGGGAAGTAAAGATTTCACAATTGAAACTGGATTGAAAATGAAATGCAAATGTGTTGTTAACTTTTTGTTTAAAAGGCTGCCTGAAACATCTTTTGAAGCAGGCTATTTTGGGTTCTAGCCTAAATCAGTTAGGAATGGGCCTTAGGTGAGGATCAAATTCCAGCTATTAAAAAATAGTTGTATGTTTAACTGACCTAGTACAAACTTGTGTGTAGATGAATACAGCATAGGAAGTACAATGCAGGATGTCTGCTACTCTTGCACACATGGCATCACTAAGAGTTTAGCTTGCATGAGAGTAGATGTTAAAAAACCTGCCTGAATTTTGCTTCCAATCCTCATGTCTTACTTCTCCCCTTTATGTTTCCATCTAAGCTAATAAACTGGTGAGAAAAAATAAAAGCCTTTGCATGAAGTAACAAAACTGGACAGCCAGCATGCCTTGGAGAAGACACTGGGCTGCATTCAATAACTCATTAGAGTTCAGATAAAAAGAAATGAATTGAAATGGAAAATATGTTCCAAAATGAAGAGAAAGAAGTAGTTATTTAGACTGAGTAATGCAGACAGCTTCATCTGTTGGGTGAGCATGGCTGATAAAAACATTCACAGCATATAGTTTTAGTTGGAAGAAACTCATGTTGTTGTTGGTATTCTTTCTGTCATTGCATTGTATGACTGGCCTAGTGAAGAAGTGCATTTTCTTGGCATTGGAGCTCATGAAAACCATAACTGAAAGTTTGGTGATTTGCTAGAGTAGGTTTCAAATTAAGTAATATTAAAGTTTGGTGACAACGTGACTTTGAATTTAATATTGTGTGTCGCTTTGGTTTGGTCCCTGGGAATGTATAATGCAAAATATATCAGTGACCGATCAGCACTGAATAATCAAATTAATTTGCCCAACCTCTAAAAGCAGAGATCTGCAAATCTAATTTCCTGTAGAGGCTTTCACTATTGTTTACAGCTGTACCATAAGGCATATATGGATGTACAACAGGAGAGTCATCTGGCCTAAAATGTAGTTGATTGTTTGGCTCAGGAGTATAATAAAAGTGTCAGCCAAACTCTGCCATTGAACACTGAGTAATCTATACTTGTGACAGGAGCTTGTCAGTGATTTCCAGTAAAAACTCCTGGAGGCCTAATAATTGTAAAAATGCTGAAAGAGAATTTTCACCCTCATTAAGAGTCAGAAATGAGTTTTGAATCAGTGACCTACAGTCAAACTACAAACATTTCAGCTGTGCAGAGCTGCCCCTCTAGCTGAGTGTATTCCTTGCCTTGCCCTTCTGTTGCTTCCCATCTCTCGGCGTGTGATCCACCTCTTCAGAGACACGTGTGGTGCCATGCACCCCGAGACCTTCAATTTTCTCCTCGGTTTCCAGCAGGCTCTCCTGGGCTGCTTCAGTTCTTGCTGGCAGCACCCCCAGAAGAAGGACAGCCTCCCACATCTCAGACAGGTGCTCTGCCCACCAGACTAGCAAAGGGAGAAATGCATGCTGCACCAGCAGGTCTGGGAGAAGGGACTGGTGTCAGTGCAGTGCCAACATGCACGAGAGGATGTGGTAGTGAGCAAAGCATCTTAGCATTCTAGAGCAAAGTGTGCAACTCAGTTTGGGTCTAACTAAGAAATCTCTTTCTTGTCTTTTACTGTAGACAAATTGAAATGGTTGCTTTCCCCTCACTTTTGCCCTTCCTTCCTTGGTGTCTGCGTCTGGAAACGTTGTATTGTGCTGTTCTTGGGGTTGCAGGTTCTGTTAGATGCTGGGCTTTGGTAAGTCAGCATTATAGTGGTCTTTTGTGGATCTAATCCTTGGGAGCGTAAGTCTTTTTTTCAAGAGCTGTTTAAATGATCCTCAGAGTGCTGCAGAAGACCAGAAGAAACACTCCTTGCCCTGAGCAATAAGAATGCCAGTAGCAAATTTTCATGAGGAGATGAAAACAATATTCCTTATTTGCAGAGCTTAGTCTCAGCAGAGCAGAGAAGAGGTATGAAGAGGTTGGAGAGGGGAATCTGAATTTAATTTTTCTTATTTATTTGTATGTTGTCTACATCAGTAATCACTGGAGTATTGGAGTGCCTCTCAAAAATAAAAAGGCATTATTCAGAAAGATATCAAGGATAGAAGTAGCAGTGCTGTAAGAGTCATTGCTGTTTTTATGTTTCTTAATTAACCCTTAAATCTTTCTTCAGATTATGCATTCAGTCTTGGAAAGTCAGATTTTAAACTTGACCAAAGGACTTAAGAGGAAAGCAAATGCTTTCAAAAGAGGCTGAGCCCCGGAAGTGTCAGCTGTGAGTCATTAGTGTCTCAGAGATACATAACTGAGCTGGTGAGGACAAGGAAAGTTTCCATAACAGCAGCAGAACTAAAATGAGATTGGAAGAGTAGTCATCATTGTTTGAAAGAGACACAGCCCTTAAGCAGATTGCTATTATTTTCTCGATTCTGCAGTGCTCGAGGCATTGTGTGACTCAAAAAAGCCCCTCAGCCACCTCTTTGCCTCCAGTTTCCTCCATAATCATGGAACTTACATAGCTTCTTCTTAGACAATAGATTTGTCTTTCTTCCACCAATGCTATGGTTCTTATGAATGACATTTCTGCTTAAACAGAAGGGTCTTGATTCAAAGGGCAGCAGTTAATTTTCTTTACCAAGTTATAATTCCTTTCAAAGAATTAAACTGATTGCAAATATTTACATAACAGCCAAACTCATGTTCAGAGGAAATGCAGTAATTTCAGAAATAAGTGAGTTCAGATTTAATTGCTGCTCATCTATCAATCTACCTACCTACCTATCTTGTGAAAGGTTTTCGAAACACAGTTGTATAACCACAGTCTGTATGAATTTTGTGGCCTCAGAAACAAGGCACAAAGTTTAGTAGTAGGCTGATAAGGACACTTCTTTTTGATCTGGAGGAGCTAATCTTACTTGAGATACAGTGGTGAATATGCTTGTTGCTACTCAGAGGCTTTTTTATAGTGCTAATTGCATATATTCTCTTGCTAATGTTTCCAGCAAGGAAATAGTTGGGGATCTTGTGGAGTTGGGCATTGTGTTGAATTAAGTCAAGATAATGTTTCAGTGCCTCTGTTCTTAAGTCTGTTGGCAGCTGCACAGGGATAGAGAAATGGGAGTATGTGCTTTACAGCCAGCAGTCTGCGGTTTACGCCCCATAAGCTGTAGATCACCCACGTTTCTGTTTGAGGCAAGCCTCAGCAAATTCAGGCTTGCAGGCTTTCTTTGTATGGTTTGCAGTTCCAACTTGCCGAGTCCTGTTTGGGTGTTCAGGCTCCTGTGAACTAGGAAGTATCCAAATGATGTCAAAAGGAAACAAAAATAATTCATTTGGAATCTGATCCAAAGTTTAACTGAAGCCAGTGCTAACCGCTTTTTGGTCAGACGTGTCTTCTGGAGGGAAAGCAATGACATTCACCTCCTGTGTGTGCTGATTGAAGGAGATTCCCTCTCCTCATAGAAAAAGATCTTCCCAAGGCAATCTTCTGAGCTGGGAAGGACTGTAGTGGTTAATTTTATGGCAGCCAGTATCCTAGAGGAAGATGCCTAAAAAACTGATTAGAGAACAGGTTGAGAAGAGCCTATGGAGATCCCTTGGACACAGTGCTACAGAAGAGCAAGCTGGGAGCAAGACCTCAAGGTCTTCAGGGCTGGTAGCAAAATGCTACCTATACATAGGGCAAGCAGAACAGGAGCTGGCATTTGCCCTTACAAGCACTGAGTGAGGGTACTGGCTCAAGCAGTTCGTTGTGAACTGGGGCAATTGCTGTGTGCATCAGCATGGAGGAGTGTTAGAAGGGCTTCACTCTGCTCCTTGGTAGCAGGAGCACAGGAACACAACCTGTGAGCAGTCCCTCATTCCTTAGTACAGTTCTGACTCCCAGGCATGCTTGCTGGTGTCTGCTCTGAGTTCTGTCCTGGAGGTTAGTGCTGTAGAGGTTAGTGGCTGCCCCAGCTCCCCTTCCCACAGCGCGGCCCTGCACCAGCACACGGCAGGCCTGTGGTTAAGTGCTGCAATCTGGTCCTGTATGAAATACTCCTTAGGTCTGTGGTACAGTAACTTGAGCAATCCCAGCTATGTGCATCTTGTCATATGGCTTTATAATGTAGGAACGTGCTTTCCTACAGTTATTAATTTTTTCCTGCAAAATAAAAAATATGTTGAATCTACCACTAGAGTTCAGCGTTTTCAGACTCCTGCTGCTGAAGAGGCAAATACATTAGATGAGGAAATTCCTTCTGTCGGCAGGAATATATGAAATAATTTTTTCTTATATTTAATGTGTTGCCAGGATACATAGGAACATCTGCATTAAATATCAAAACAGAGGAGTCTTTTTTAGAAATGAGATTTTTCTCTACCACCTTCTTTAGTATGTCTCTAAATGAAATTGTTGTCTTTGTACCTGTTTAATTGCCTTTGAGAGATCAGTTATAGCAGATTGGAGAAGAGATCTACATTAAGCTGTGTATATGGATTTGCTCCTCGCTGTTTAAAATTACAGATTAATTCAACCAAGTATGAAGACGAGCAAATATTTCTGCATAATCTTTGTCAGTTGAACATAAAGCGTTAATGTTTGTTGGTTTGCTTCTCTCAGATCTGCAAAGAAGAAGGTTAGGAAATATCTTTGGTCTCATCTTTCCTGTTATGATAAATAACTGATCTGTGGTCAGAGCCGTAAAGTTCATAACCTACCCAGAAAAAAAACTTAGGAACAAACCACTGCTGCTGCAGCATTATGTAAAGTGGAAAACCTATTTTCCTGGGGAGGGGTGCTGCTTAAAGATGATTTCACGAAAGAGGAAGCCCTTGCTGTTTATCCTGCTTGATCCAAATGTGCAACATTTCCTGTGGCCAGATCTGCAGTAAAATCAAAGGGGGTAGCCATGTTCTGTGGTCTATTGCTTCCTATAGCACACCCATAGAAGAGAGGAAGAAATTACCATTTGTTATAAAACTACCCCCTAACCTTCTTTATCTGATCAATCAATTAAAAGCAACGATGCATTGATAATAACCTCAAAGCACCCAACTGGTAATCTATTATTTGCATCTGTCTGGCAGAACCTTAACCTATTTTAAGGTGACAGAAAGCAATTTTATACATTCTGCGTGATGGATTTATCCTTGAGACTTTTCAGAGTATAGATGGCTGATAAAATCTTTGCTTGCAGGACATCATTAAGTGTCTGTGCAACATCTTGAGTTTTAGAAAATCAACAATACTGGTTGGAGTTACCTAGAAATTAAGACTCTTGTCAGTTATCAGTGGACCCTATATTACAGTCTTGACCCAGGTAAAATCACAGAGCTTGGGAATTTTATTATATTTCTGTGTATTTCAATTATCTTAGAAGGCATATAGAGCCTCTGTATTAGACAGCATTTTAAAAAGCAGAATATGGACAGAATGACAGACAGACTTCAGGCCTTCCAGCAACTGCAAACAGACATGGTCACCAGTGAGCCACTGGCAGAAGTTATGTCATTTGAGTCCAAAGGTTGGTGCCTTGACTGACGTGTGAATATTCATGGCCGTGACACTGCTTGTTCCTCATCTGAACTGCAGTAGAGAGCTCACTTTGCTGTACACAGGTATTTGCCAGTTACTTGCAGCAAGCCCGTGGCAAATGAAGAAGGTTACAGTCTTTCAGCAGTGCATATAGAGCTACTACACACACACCAAAGTTAGCTTAGGGATAATGTATTTAGTTATAAAATCAAACACAGAAGAGACAGGAAATGCTGTACGTTAAATTACCTGTGTAACCTTTTGTCACGTCCCCCATGTAATAAAGTTACAGTCTTTAATTATGCCCTGAGCATTTTATCTGTGATAGGTCCTACCTGGGCTAAACAATATGCTTCACATCTGGAAAAATGCAGAGTGCTCTCTCGGTGGAGTTACTGGAATATCTCTAGAGATCTTACCAAGGAAACAAGCCATGCCCAGTGCACAGAGCTGACTTTGTCCTTTGTTTAGGACTGATGTTGCAGAATGGTGAGGAGAAGTTTCTGTATGAAGTCTGTATATGTGCAGTTACCCACAGCCCTATCCAGGGAATGCTGTTCTTCCCGTTCTTTAGCACTGAGGTAACTTTGCCTCCTGGATCCTGCAGCCCGGTGACTGGCACCCCCTAAATGCTGAAATGATTGATGAAGTCAGTTGCCAGCTTGAGTCTTGGGTGGGTAATGCTGGAGACGGAGGCAGGATTCCTGGATTCCACTTGTGTCTGACTCACTGTGTGATCTTAAGCAGTAAATGCAAGTCAAATCAGGGCATGCTCTAATCTGTCATGGAAGGCAGTTATGGGATTAATGAATGTTTGTCAAAGCTAGTTTAGTCAATACTGCAAAACGCAGGCACAGCTAACTCTCCATTTTATCAGGAACTGGCTGACAGACTCAGATTCAGTGAGAATGCTGCAGCGCAAGGCGATGCTGGGCACTGTTAATGTTAGTCTGCTGAGAATGTATCTTCCAAGTGCAGGGCTTACAGCAGTGTTCTCTGCCATCCCTTTCATGGGCCGCCACTCCCCGTAATTGCCTGAAATCATCCAGTGAACGCATTTTACCTTCTCAGCTGCATCCACAAGAGTTCCTCGACCTCTGAGCTGGGTCTGCATCCCTGCTCCATGATTTGCACAGCAAAGCAGGGACCCCAGTATCCTAAGGACAGAATCTATATCCGCATGCACCAGCTACTTCCCACTAAGCCCAGTTCTTTTGGGTTCAGATTTACTTTCCATGCTCAGAACGACTTACGGGACTCGCACCACATTTCCAACGTTTCCCTGAGGCATCAGACTAACTGCCGCTGTGCAGAACAATGGGGTAATCAATGCAGGCGCAGTGGTGCTGTCTAATTCTCCTGGAATGGAGACAAAACCCATGAAGAGAATTGGGCCAACATGCACATTCCCAGAGCGAGTGTCTACAGCACGCAGCTGGTCTGGGGAGCTGCAGACCTGCTCACTGTTCTCATTGGGAAGACACCAAAATGCTGGAAGCGTGTGTCCCAAACCTGAGAGAACCAAATGTTGGGTGCGTGTTGCAGATTATTAAGGAAAATGGCATTTGGGGTTTTATTTAGATGTCTAACCCCTTATATTTTCTTATCAATATTTTTTCTCAGTATGATGTTCAATTTCAAAAATGTTGGGAAGAAAATTTTAAGGCTGGAATAATGTTAGGAATCACAGAAAATGATGTAAAGCATTCCCATAGCCACAACTAGTCCAGAACTTAATTCAGTATCTCAATGAATCACAGCTGAATAGAATTATTTCTGTCTTTCACACTCACTGCTTTTGCTGAAAAGAAGTTCTTCAAGTTGGTTTTGTGTTACCTATTTTACTGTAGTTAACTCATCAGTTGGAAGTTAGTCAGAGATTAGGAAACATTATGAAGTTATCAAAAAACTGGCATGTTAGGATGAAATCAGTTAATCTTTAGCCTCACAGGATAGAAAGAGGAAATGTAATTGCAACACTGAACTGTGTTCTACAGTCATTATCACTTAGAAAGCCCTTCAGATAATTCTATAATTAGCATGGGACATGTAACGGAGGAAAAATACCTGACACGAGAGGATCTAGGTGAATGTTTTCATTCACAAGCAGGATTTAGCTGCCAGCCGGTGCAATGTGCTGAAGCAAGCACCTGTGTGTAACAGGTCAGGGGTACCTTAGGGCCGCAGCCACTGGGGCCATGGAGCAGCAGGCACAGGAACGGTGAGCAAGGCTGGCTCTAGCCAGGCAGCTCCCTGCCTTCGTCTGATTCTCAAAATACCTTTCAGTGCAATCACTGTTCCAGTCAGATCGCTGTATTAAAACCAACTCCGTTTATCACACATTTTGATGTTTATACAGGACCTGTCATCACTCGCTTAAATGGATAACAGTATGGATAGAGATTAATTTCTGCTCTGTATTTGGTCTTGAAATATAAACTGTGTTTTTAACTACTAATTCCTGAAGTGTGACATTTTGTGAAAGATCTATCTAAATCTTAACAGCAATTACTGGCACTTTGTTGGGAGTGATTTGCGGCAGTGTTACTTATACAGTGTACAGAGTGTTTCGGTGATTTCATCTCTGAGAATTTTTCAAGTAATGGAATCCCAGATTCTCACGTTGACTTGTTAGATAGATGACAGAAGAGAAGATGGCTTTGTGATTCTTTTAGCAAGGTAAGGGAATGGCCCTGGGTTTCTTCTGTTATTCCAAAGTGCCTGCCTACAGTGTTTGAATGGAAAACTGCTCTTCAGTTAAACTGTTGTGGAAAAAAATCTGTCTTTATAGAGAACTTTCCATTAAAAAGGAAAAAGCTATAAATGATATTTTATCTCAAGTATGGCAAAATGAATTTTCACGACTACTATTCATAATATGAAGGGCCTGTTTTCCATTTCCTGTAGGAAATAGGGGTGTGGAAGCTTTTCAGTTCTGGTTTCCAGCTTATGAAGGCAACTCTACCTTCCAACCCCACTCACATCTGAGATGAGCTGCTGCTTCCTGCTTTTCTCACTGGAATCCTATTCTGGTACTTATCCTCTCATCTTCAGTTATTAGGCCGAATATATTCATTCCTTGTTCTCTTTAATTGTCCATTAGTTTCAGTAGCTCCTGTATTATTTCTGTAGAGTACTTAAGGGTAGCAGTAGCTTTAATTTAGCCAGCAAAAAAAACCCACTGACACAAACAGATCCAAGCCCTACTCGGAACGGAGCAGATCATTCAAAATGGGTACATGTTCTCCTCCTCACCACTCTGCAGATACTTTGCAGAGTGCAGCCTGTTCTGCAAGCCTCCTGCTCTCCAGCAGTGCTGAGAATTCAGGTTGGCTGAGGTGAATTTTCCTGCTTGTGGAACATTCCAATGTAAGGAGGGGGCTCTCTCACGTAGCCTTCTCGTTGCTGAGTTATATCAATAAATACCAACCAAAAAATGCCAACAGCGTGCCATTATGACCGCCGTGGCTGCAGCCAGAATGCTTCCTGTGCTGCCAGAGCTATCAGTGGAAAGCTGATGCCCTGCTGCTATGTGAGGAGTCCTTCCAGAGCTGCTCACCAGCTTATCCCCTCATTCAACCACTGATGAGACATGTTTCAAATTTAACAAAAACCAGATGTTCCTTGCTGGTTGTATAATTGCACAGCTGAAAAGAGGTTACAAAGTGGCCAGATAGCATTAAGCAGTAAGGCAGGAAAGGATGCTGTGAAATCTCAGTGGACCAGGTTGAACATAGCTGTTCAGTGCAGTGTGTTTAGACATTCAGGAGAGGTTAACCCCTGTTTTGACTCACCTGTTACTTTTCTCAGTGATCTGTACAGTATGTCCCTCCCAGAGATGGCTTGCCCAAGATCCAGCATTCCCAGCAGGCTATGTGGGCCTGCACCTGCTTACCCAGCAGAACAAGGATGGCCAACCATTGGGCTGCACAGGAGCATCCACAGAGCTCTGAGCATGCACTGTCTGCCACGTGATGGTGTGAGCTTTTGGCACAGCCAGTCCTATGGAACACCAGGGGTTCTGGTCCTGTTTAACCTTTATTTCTGTGTTTTCTTGTCAAGTTCATGTTCATTTTCAGTGAAAATAGGCAAATAGTTGCAGTGTTTTTATCAGATCTGTTTGGATACGTGGAGCTGCTCTGCTAAAATAATAGTTTGTCACCATTAGCAACTGCTGACAGCATCAATAGTAATCTAGCATTATTGGGTAAATGGAATTTTTGATTACAGTGTATTTTTTTTCCCAAAGATTAGAAAGAGTTATTCAGCACTTGATATTCAGCCAGACCAGTTGAATTTTCACTAAAAGAAGTAAATCCAGCTAACACTAAGCAGGGGTACTTTGTAAACTCAGCCACATAGCTCAAAACCTTGACCAGTCCCAAAGTGCAGATAATTCACGATTTGAAAGCAATCACCACAGGACCCAGAGAAGAAGTTCAAGGGATGCAACATATTTCTTGTTAGAAGCGGTATAAAATTTCTCTCTCAGCTGATGACATGCTAATGTTTGTTACCTATCCAGATAATTCTATGAAATCTTTGCTTGAACTTGTTGACAGTGTTGCTTCAATATTTTACTGTAATACCAGTTGGACAAAGTCAGGGCTTTTGGTAGTGAATGGCCTTTGTTCACTGCCAGCAATTAACTCTTTAAATCTTAACTGGAAGCCCTTGGGTTTCACACCCTTAAGGTATATGCTCAGCGCAGCTGCTAAATGTAAAGGTTGAAATTGCCAACATTATCAGGGAAGTGTCAGCAGAATGATTTCCTTCAAATTTATCTTGGTGGGGGAGACTGGCAAATAATAAGATTGTGATTGATCCAAAAAAACAATTACATTTTGAACATGCTGCCAGTTGCTATAAATCGTGGAGCTTTTCAAGAGATGGCTCCATTATTAGCAGTGTTTTTGTGGAAAAATGAGAACCACAACATTGGCATTAGGAAAATCCTGGAAATTGATAAAAGCAAGCTTTTGTTTGGAGGCAGAGTATTGTTTTGATTCTCACCTCCTGAAACTGAAAGAGGCCCTGTGTGGTTTTACCCAGAGGAAGCTCAAGCCCAGCCTTGTTTATTAAAAACTTGAGCTACAATGTTATCTCCCCTAAAGAATCAGGTTCCACGCTGGCATGATTCACCCCAGCTGGAGCCAAAGGGCTTGCTGCTGGCCTCGCTGGGTGTAGCTCCGGTTTTGATGACATAGGCAGGGAGTGAATCTGCCCCAGCCTTCCAGAGTTTCACAGCCATAAGGACTTATGTCCTTATGTGTCTAAAACATGCCGTGATCGCAGCGTGGTCTGGCTGCCAGCAGCAGCTCCGAGAGGAGACCTGGATGGTGGGGACTCTTGTGAGCACAGAGACTGAGCAAGGGCAGAGCCCAGCTCTGGGTGCTGCATCTCCCTCCTCCTGCCCTTCTGCTGTTGAGAAGCCCTCTCCATGTCTGTGATAACTGAGGAATGCTTTCCAGAGAGGCATTCAGTGATAGTAATGAGAGAAAAATGGGTTGCACTCTGAGGCCATGCAGACTTCATTGCCAGCCCCTCACACTGCCCTTGATACAGCAGTCTTTGAAGCTGTCGATCTAGGTAGGGAAAGTCTCTGCAATGTACTGCATTTTCCCATTTTGTTGTATGCACAATATTGATCCCAAGCATGTCTTCCCACAGGTGAAAATTGTCATTTGCTTCAATGTGTATGGTAATGTTCAGAACACAGGAAAACAAAAAGCAACAAATGCACTAACATACATGACAAGTCCATACAAAAAGAAATCTGAAGCAGCAGTAGTAAGTCTATAAAATTCCTGGTATCTCTGGGATGATCTCAAGCTTCTGTTGAGTGGGAATGACTTGCATAACTGATTCCTGCTTGTGGCTCTCAGGATAACCTGGCTTTCTCAAAAACAGATCAGAGAAAAAATCCTTGTTTCACCGAAGTGAATGGAAATTTTGCTACACACACAGTCTCTTCCCCAGATTTTTTAACAAGAGGAGATGAAAATTTGGCTCCTAACTCACTCTTGGGATTCTTGAATGAGTGGTTCAACTTCCAAAAGCTCTGACACCCACTGATTTCAATAGGAGCTGCTGGAGCTCTGTGAAAAAAGGTTGTTCATTTCCAGCACTAAATATGGATGGTGGAATCTCAAAATTAAGCTCCTATTTTTGAAAATCTTGGCCCAAACCTTTATTAATACCACACTACCATGTGTCCTGCATCTATTAGCAAACATAACAGCATTCAGCTCCACATCTGCTGTATTCTTAAAACGTGGGAAACAAAAATGGTCTTTTAATCAAATTTAGATTAAAAGCTCTCTCTGAAATAATGATAGTCAGCTATGGATGTTCCATAATTTGCTATTAGTTAAAATATTCCCAAATAGCACAGAGGACAAGTGGTATGTGTATGTACTGTTCCCAGAGAGCTCTTGTAATTGGAGTAATTTCAGCAATTTCCAATTTTAGAGGAAGTAACTGATCCCAAGTCGTTACCTAAAGTAATTCTTACTGACAGTATTACAGGCTTGAAACATTTTCTGCTATGCCAATACCACAAACTAGCTGTGCAATTACAAATGTATTTGTCACTTCTGTATTTATGTTATTAACACTGGTAATTTAGAAAAAAAAAAAAAAAAAAGTTTTACTTAGGACTGTCTCTGCCTCTGTCCAAAGTAAAAAGAGGCTTTGATATGTTATTAAAATCAGTATTAAGTCAGATTTCCTCTGATATAATCTCCCCTGAATTAACCAGCTAAGTAGGGTTGGCTCTAATCTGAATTTGAATGGGAAACCTCTTGGTATAATGTAAACGCTGAAGGAAGCAGTGTTACTGGTTCTGGAGGTGGCTTGAGTCAGTAGCCCCACGTTGCTTTTATGCTGCATTGGGCCACTGTGGGCATTGGCTTTGTGCTTAATAAAAGTTGTATGGGCATTTTGCAGAAGAATTAGTCCAGATGTTTTAGCTAGGCTTCAATTTGGCTATCCTCTGCTTATCTCTCTAAAAACAGCAAGAGTTAGGGTTGCAAAAATTTTCCATTATAATCCTCGCTTTTAGCAGGCTCCTAATTTCCTGAACTTTACTTCTGTTTGCTGAGACTTCTTGAGTACAGCTTCTGTTGTGCAGTAGTTGAGCAAGATCTCCTCAGCCACTTCTGTGGGTGGGAGAGGAGCATTTTACACATTCCCTAGCGCAGACTGGGCTACCTTGTTGTGAACAGGGCTTTGGTGAAAATTTCCGTCCTCCAAAATGGCTGAAGTGCGAAGCTTAAAACCCAGCACAAACAGTGGTATCTAAGAAAGTTGTGGCTAAACAATGATTAGAGCCAGATCTTTATGCCTCTCATTTTATATGTTCATGTATAGCAACCCCGTGGACATCACGGGACCCTTTGGTAATTCTAGAAACTGCTGAATGTGACAGGGCTGATAGGATCTGGGTCTGGCCAAAGGAGGCAGGTGCTGCCTTTGGTTTCTACTCCATTGAAAATAGGTTCCCTTAATACTAATGTTGCAGAGCAGTACTAGGACTCTGTCTCCTCTGTCCCCTAGAGAGCAAGAGACAGGGGCAATGAGAAGGAAACCACACAAAAGCTTTGTTGCATTGCTACATCAGCTTTCTGCATTTTATTACTGGAGGCAGGGTCTGGCTGTCCATCTGCTTTTCATCAAGGCTGAACCCTGTGGTACCCTTGTATGTTTGGGCCATTTGAGGCTACTGTAATAAAAACAATAATAAATAACAAATAAGAGACTGGAGACTAAAGCCGTAGGATGAACTCTTTCCAGGTCCTAATGGTCTTCCAATGTCCTGGAGGACCAGAAGAGCCCCAGTTGGTGACTCCAAATGCTGAAGGTGTCTACAGAAACCCCTCCAGTCATGAGATCTAACAAAATACGCTGTGCTGCCAGGTACTTTGTGCTCAGCAGCAGTGGCTCAAAGAGGATTGGGCCATTGCTCAACGCCAGCTATCTACCACACTGTGTGCCCCACTTTCTACCCATAGCTTGAGCCCGCATGTTGCAGGAGATGTTAGCTTCTTGCTCTTCGTTTCCTAACTCTCTGGTCTCTTTGACTCTTACCTTGTGCTTGGCTTTCTAAGTGTTGCTGAGGGCATTTCTTTTGTGTGAATAATATATATACCTTGGTGACTCTTAACTATTTCTGACATTTTATTGTTGCGGTGTGATGCAGAGAGGAAGCATTTGCAGCTCAACATGTATTTTATTTCAGGGCACTGAATTTCCCTGCTGTTTCATAGAGAAATGAAGTGTGCCACTTTGAAGATGAATGTGAAAGCAGTTCTGCATTAGGGTGCTGGGTTGGTATTTCTTCTAAGTCTGAAGCTCACTTCAGCTGGACGGTTTTCACCAGCACTGTAGCAAGGAGCAGAAGAGCATGGCCCAGCTCCTGCCCTGCTGCTGTGTTAGCCTGCCCAGCAGTGCGAGCCAGGATTGCGAGTAACTCAAAGCAAAACAAGACTTGACACATAAAGGACTTCGGATAGGGTTTTCCATTGCTGCTCAGCAGTGGTCAACAGTTCATAGCCTCCAAAGTCTTGAAGATATCTGGCAAGTTGAAACACTGAAAACCATAGGCCACACCTTCATTGCCTGTATACATGTATAAAGCATCTGGTTACCCCAGTCTGGGAAGCTAATCCACAGAGAGCTGAAAGAATCTGGCAAAGAAACACTTCTTGCCTCAGGCTTGATTTGGGGAGAAGAAAAAAAGTAATATTTCCAGTTTTATAATTGGTCTTTGGCAGCCACGGAACACTGACTTACAGGATTATTATGATTATAGGCTACAGCGTGCATTGTAAATGAGGACGTCTGAATACCTGCTCATTGCCTGGTCAGTGTGGGGCTTACCTCAGCCCAGCACTGCTCACAGCTGGCCTGGCCACACGCTGTGCTGAGCCCGGGCAGAGGGAAAGGCCACATTTTTCTCCCAGTTCACCTATGAAATGTAGATATGTTCCTGTGTGATGTTATTGTGGGTTGTATAGCATGCTATCCATAATTTGGCAGCATGTTTTAGATCCTGTTACCAAAGTTTTTATAACTAGTAACAAGAATAAATGAAGAATATTAAGGTGTTTTGATATGACCAGATGATAAACAGATATAGCCTTTGTAAAATATGGTTTCCCAATTTCTGCTTTACCAAGGCTGATTCCCTCTTAGCTTTCTCTGTGTTAGAAGTCTGTTACTACCTGGTTTTTGTTTACAAGGTAGCAATGTATTTGAAGAAAATTCTGTTACGATTCAATTCCTTCAGTATTTACTACTATAAAGAGATCTTACTTTCAAGGCTCCTGGAAAGCCAAAGGTAGAACCCTTGCACTCAGCCACTGGTTTTCCAAGGAGAGCCTGCTCTTGGCAAAGGCTGAATATTAGGAAAAATTTCTTCTCAGAAAGTGTGGTAGCGTACTACAACAAGCTGCCCAAGGAAGTGGTAAAGTCACTGTCCCAGGCGGTTTTCAAGAGAAGGGTAGATGGGTCACTTAAGGACAAGGTTTAGCGGGCATAGCGGTGATGGGTTGGCTGCTGGACTTGGTGATCTTTGAGGTCTTTTCCAACCTTAACGATTCTATGATTCTGATACAGCCCAAGCTGATTTGTATGTTTTGACCATAAATTCCTGTGAGGAAATCTGGGAGGTTGTGCAGGCACTTTCACCAGGCTTTGAACTAATTCCCTGTTGAAAAAAGTTGAGCACCCAGCTCCCATCAGTTCCTCTACACTGTCCCCTTAACATGCTTAGTGAGCAATCAATGTTAATGAAGGGCCCATTTTTCTGCTGCCCACATCAGCATCTCCTGAGGAGTCCCAAGGGGGCTCTTGTGCAGGGAAAGATGCAAGTAAGATGAGTCTGACATGTAAAACCAGAAAATGTTATGAAACATGGTTTAGGGCCTCTGCAAGGTTTCCTCACAGGGGAACGCAGAAGCAGCATAGTGCGGTACTGTAACAGTTGATTGGCCATAAGCCACAGCTCCTTGCTGTTGCAACGTGCATGTTATGCTGTTGGGACACGCCATGATAGGAAGCTCAGACATAGCCATGGAGTAACAGCAGCAGACCCATGTCAGGATCCTTCCTATTTTTGAATGTGGGGTAAAAATGGCTGGAGGCAGAATTGGGAAACAGAACTGCCATAAAATACAGAAGAAGAGTGACATGGGTTGAGAAGGATCGTGGATTAGCAGAAGAGGTCTCAGCACTGAAAAGAATAAGAATGGACTACAAGCAAGATTCGCCTTGGAGACTGAGAGTATCCACAAGGCACTCAGTGATGAAGTACACATTCGTGTGCCACATGCACCATCCATCATTATTTCAAAGCCATTTCACCATTGTTTCTATTATAACCTATTGTAATAGTCTTAGATGAGAATTATATATGACACATTCATTCTTGAAATGCTCTGGGGAAAGGAGGGCACTGGCATATTATGGCGAGAGTAGAAGTGCTATGAATTCCAGGTGAGGCGGAGGGTGTTAGGGATCCCTTTTACAACTGCTATGACCAGAACAGGGGGAAATGGTGCCAAAACTTATTTTCAGCTATGTTTTAATGGTTTGATGGTTGCTAAGGGCTAAAGTTAGTATCACATTTAGAGAGCTAGGCAGTGTTTCGCTTTTAGAGCAGACCATTTTGCTTGCTTGTGTTAGTGTTCAAAAATCACTGCTTTCTACTGTTTCTAGGTGTAGTACCATGTGCTGATGGTTGCATCCAGCCTTTAATGAATATGTCCAAACTTAAAAAAAAAAAATGTAGTCAACTCCTAGCTAACCCATGCTCTTCAAGGATAAACACAATTAGATACCATTAGTTCATATCAGAGAAGCTACAAAGACTCCAATTTTCAGCCTAGACTTTGCCAGACTTCCAGTTGTAGTCATCCTAAATTCTGGGTCCAAAAGTTTTGCAGCTGAAATGGAGATTAGTGTTAGTAAAGTTGCTATAAAGATGCAGAAATTAATAATCTCATCTCTAGAAATAAGGACTGAAACATATTTAGGAACAGTGTCTCTTATGCTTTCTACATATTTGGTGAATAATCTGCTACCAGACTCTTAATCAGAATGGTTCTGGAGCAATTGGTTTGCTTAAAGCATCATGACACTTGCTAATGCGTTGCAGATCTCCTTTAAGGCATGTGATGTTTTCCAGAGCTGTTGAACTGCTGTAATTTTGTAATTTCTCAATGAAATCAGGGAGAAGCCGAGACCTACCATTATTTTCCAGCACTATATAGAAGTATCTTAATACAGGGTTTAATTAATGCTCAAATTAATCACCAAGTACTTTTTTTGTTGTTAACTCATATGCATTACATTTTGATACTCCAGTGGGAAGTGTTCCACTTCGTTTCTCTGCAATACTGTGTGTTCAGTTTTTATTGTCTGTGATAAAAGCAGCTCAGCCTCATTATTATCCCAAGATTTGGGTGACAGTAGGGAATGCATCACAGCAAAGCCAAAGCCTAGCTGAGAGCAATTTTACTATTATAGGCACAATTACTGTCCATTACAAATTCCAGAAATGAGCGCAACCATAACTTTAATAGGTGACTACGTTGCAGGAGCATAAAAAGAAAAATGGCATCTCTCCCTCTTCAGCTCAAAAGAACAAAGTAATAAAAGGCTCTGGGTTGCATGCTCTGTATTAAACCCAGGCAGTCCTGAAGGCATTTGGCTCTTCAATGGAGAGCAGCCCTGGCTGCTCCTTCGCTGCAGTTTCACTTGATTTGGAGTGCTATTAGAGGCCCTTGTCTCACACGGTGAGAAAGAAGCACCTGTGCAGAAAGCTGTGAACTTCAGGAAAGCTTGGAACCCTGGGCCCTGCTCCCCACAGAAGTGCCCATGTGCTGCGGTTGTGTCTGAAGGACGTTGCAGCTTCTTCTTGTCCCAGAAAAAGGGTGGGCATTTTTGTGAAAGCTGGAAAGTTTTAGGCTCAGAATGTAACTGAAATTGAAAGGGATTTCTTCTGTTGCTATTTAAAAAGCAACAACTGAAGTTTAACTAAAGCTGTTTGCATTTGCTTTCTTTCCAAAGTTCAATTATTACTGCTGTAAAGGAAGCATTTTTTTCAGTAGAAGTAAAACTCAGACCAAGACCCCATTTTGGGAAAGCACATTACCATCCAGGTAGTACTAAAGTAAATTCCTGTTTTGAGCAATTGCCAAAGTGCCACTGACTTTCTGTCTCTTAAGAGAATTGTTTGGGAAAGTGGGTGGAACAGATCAGAAACAAATGGAAAGCTGAAAAATATTGATCAGTTTATGTTGCCTGTAACCACAGAACAACACAAAAACTAAGAAAAAGAACAAGTGCTGAAATTTAAACTGATTTTACAACTCTTTAATTTTAACAAACTCGGAGTTGCAATTAGCATAAGAAGTATGGACACAGTACTGTACATATTCCCTTATAAATAGATTTTTACAAGAGTGAAAGAGAGTGAGCCTTCATGTCTCTAATACCTTAATTGACGAGGGTTCTCATTTTCTTGCAACTTCTGTAATTAATCCAGCTATTGTATGTAAAGGGAAACTGTCTATACAGGTTCTAGACAACATGAATTTCCATGCCTATATTTTGTAACTTTTTAATTAATTTGTGTTCTTGAAGTAGCAATATTAACATAATTTGTTGCTGAGATTTAATCACATATGACAGTTTAGCTACTCAGACATTTGTATTTGAATAACTGTATAAGGTTACTCATGGGAGCCCAATCTCCAAATATAACAGACTGGTTTTCCTTCCCAGACATCTGTCCTCCTGTCCTTAGCTAGCCTTTCGTGACTGCTCAGCAGCATGTTGAATTTATGGAACTATGACTCTATGAAATACAACAGAGTTTCTGAAGGAATAATGGAGAAATTGCCTTCTGTGCCTAATTTTCCAATAGAGGACTGGGAGCTCCATCATGCCTCTTCTCCCCTAAGGCTGTGAATGACCCTGGGCAGGGGTGAGCACACAGCCTGGATGGGCCAGGCACAGCCGGGGCAGCTGCACAGAGCTGTGCCCCAGCAGGGTGCTGCTGCGGAACTTTGGCCTCACAAGTTCATTCTGCGGCCACCACATACCCTCTTGAACAAGAACAGAGCAGAGAGCTGATGGTCATGGCTCTTATCACTGCTCTGGTCAGCCTTACCTGGGCTTTCTCCAGCCCTGTTGTAAAACAGGGACAACCGCAGCCTGTGGTGGTTTATGGAGCTCTGCTGAAGTATGATGATGTACTAACATTAGAGAATGTGGTGTGTAACACAAAGAATAAAAACTGTGCAAGTGCCAGGGACCATTACGATATCCTTTCTCTGGGTAAATTGCACAGCGACATAAGTGGTGATTTTTTATTTGTTTTTAATTTAAGTACTTCTATTAAATGGATTTTATACAAATGCATTTGCAGGCACTGGCTGTTGTCAGCATCTACATGTGTGAATGTGAAAGTCCAAAGCAGAATTCAGCAGTGCTAATTCTTATTTCACTTCATGGGAAAAAGAAACAGAACAAGGAGTTAAGTGCCTTTTTTTTTTTTTTTCTTTCCTCTTTTGCTGTGTCAATAATCCAGCCAGTTTAAATGTATATTTATTCTATGTTTGAAATAATGCAAACTATTCAGAATGCTATGAGAGCTATGAAAAACACAGGGCTTGGAAAACTGGCAGTTTTTGTGGTTTTGGGGTTTTGAGTAAAGTTTCACAACCAATCAGCCCAGAATAATGTCCGGTAAAGGCATTTCTGCTTGTTGGTCTATTTATTTATTTACTTTGGCACAGTGAGCAAGACAAGGCATATTTGGATGAAGGTCAGTGAAAATACTCCAGATTTGTCAAAGGTTCTGATCCTGCAGGGCGCTGAGGACCTGCAGCTACCAGAGAGGTGCCCGGCACCCTTTCCAACCCGCAGAGGCAGTGGGCTCACACAGGGCAGCCCGAGGTACAACCTGCCTGCTCAGGAGCCTGCAGCCTTCCCAGGGAGTTTGCACATAAAGGAAAACCAATATTGGATCCATTCGATGCTTTATTTTGGCGCCCACTGGTTTCTGTGTGTCTCCTTCTCTGCTGGTGGCCCTGATCTCATCTGCCTCACTGTAGATGTACCCTTTGCTTGATATTGTGTGTCTTCCAGCAGCCTTCCCACCCCAGCTCCCAGCCTGCCCCAGCACGACGCCTGAACTCTTAACCCAAGGCTGGCAGAGATGTCTGTGCAGCCTGTTGTTCACTGCTCCCCCTCCCCAAAATGTGCTAACAGGTTTCTTACAATTCTTTCCTCTTGAGCTTAGGTCCCCAGGATATTAGGAAGGCTTGAGTTCTGGAGGGGAGATCTGCCCAGTAATGTATAGGAAATGTGCCCAGGAATATATACAGGAATGTACCTTCTCGTGCCTTTGCTCAGCTCTTCCAGGGAATTACTGTGATTCTGGGCTCTCCTTGCTGGAGGCTGGATGGAGGAGGGCTCCTGTAGGGCTGGGTTTCTCCCTGGGAGTGTTAGAGGTTCACTGTCCCTCTGGGCTTCTCCTCCTGCTCTGCATGGTGATGCCCAGATCTGTAGGGAGCTTTGGCACACGAGGGCAGGAGGTGATGTGCCCAAGGTTTGAATCAGGCGTGTCTCATACCTCGGGTTTTGTTTGTGTCTTTAAGTAATGGACATTTTGCAGATAACCACTAGGTTTGACAGTGAAGTCCACTGCCTCATCCTGTGCAGTCGTTGAGCCCTGACCGTATTGGTCTGGCCTACACTGACATCCCCACAGACTCAGGTCTCCACGACAGTCATGCCTTGTGAAGGTCCCTCATGTCATGGTGACAGACATCAGCCCTTCCAACTAGCACTGCGGGCACATGTGCACCAACGAGACTTGTGGGCATGGTGGCTGGAAGCCCTGTGACTGTGCCGTGGCCATGTCATGGTGAGGTGACAGGGTGACAGCCATCAGTGGCTATCCTGGTTGGGAGAGATCCCGAAGGAGAAGCTGAGGCAATTTTCTGAGAGTACTGCCACCTTGTGTCAGTCCATCCTGCTCTGAGATGATGCCACATCCTGGCATGGACTGACCATGTTGTCTGAGCTCGGGAGATCGCTCTGTGCTGGACGTAGCTGTCTGACACCCCAGCTGCCCTCCTTTGTCACCTTGCATTCGCAGCTGCAGCAGCACAGCCTGTCCGTGCAGCCCTGCACAATGCCCACACATCAGCCTGGGGCACTTTGGGAGGCAGCTGTTCCCCTCTGAATCTCAGATTTCCATAGCACAGATTGGACGTCCAGACAAAAAATAAGCCTGGAATACCATCAGCAGTCACATCTGATAGCAGATTGCTCTATGCAAGATAGGAAGAGAGGCCAGAGGAATTTTTTGTTGATTTGTTTTTCATTTTTTAACCTGAAAGGTCAATTCCAGTTCTCCCATCCTTTCCTTTGGGCCCGAACAGATTGTTCAGAGCTGCATGCCTCCATCGTGCACATTCTGTACTACATTAGTTTAATGGCACTGTCACTCTGAATTGCAAACTTTCTCAGCTCCCCCCTGTGCTGGTGAAACATGGCAACATAAGGAACATCTGTTCTCTTACCCTTTGCTGGAAATGGGAAACATCATATTGCATTTTTGTTATTAGCCTTATTTGGATGCCAGTGGTTTTGTTTCTAAACACATCAAGGCAGCTGAATAACCTTAATTGAGTACTACAGAAAAAGCATGGTTCCATGCAAATACAGCTGCCAGCGTAATTATTAGGACAATACTGAACTTCTATTCCTGAGATCGGTTCCAGTTCCTCGGTTTTTATATTGCTCCCTTGCTGCTGAATTTCATTATAAACATCTCCACACAAACCGATCTATAGTTAGGCAGTAAACAAGTTAAGGTTCTTAATTTTTGACAGTAAAAAGCCAAACAGACCTAATGATTACAATGTGCATTTCAGCCTTTATTCATGCCCAGAATTAATGACCTAATCTTCACTAGGAATACTGGTGCACTGCAAGCAGTGCTGGAAACTACCTACCACAAGTAAATCTCTGTCTTATGTGACTTCAAACAGTCGCCAAGATTTCTAGCTCAAGTTCATTAGAGACAACAGATTCCTGCAGCTCCTATGGAAGATGACAATGAATGTAAATGGAACCAATTAATAATTCCCAGATTTAATTATAATGGATTCGTTGTTATTGCATGATCAACTACAGCATGCAACGGGCAATTAGGAAAATCATATATATGCAGTTCTCTACTCCACTCATTATATAGAATCACTTCATAATTGAACTTGAGGGCAGGTCAAAGACCAAGAGCACAACAAGGGCACAAAAAGTGGCAGAATCTGTTCCAGCAGTTTTATTGGTGTCTCCCAGGACTGTGAGATACACTGCAATGGGCTCACTTCTAATGAGCCTTAATGAAAATACTTCATTTTTATCACATCTTTGAGACTCTTTGACCAGATTACTGGAGCATTCCAGAAAGCTGTTAGCAAGGTGAGGCTTGCTCAATTTTCCATGAGTTTGCCAAGATTTGGAGCGGTCTTTGGTGAAGTCTGAAAATCTGGCTTCTGGCTTCTTTTCCCCCTGCAGATATAATTAGTTTTTTTTTTTTCCTTCTTTTTTTTTTTTTTTTTTTTTTTTTCTTTTAGACCCACAGCAGAATTCAAGGCTGCTTTGGATGGCCCATGAAACATGTTTGGTCTAATTCCTCAGAGAGATGTGCTCATTGTCACAGAACAATTGGATTTAGCATCACATTAGTAACAGTTTCTCTTTAAGAAATCCAGACTGTAGAGCAGCAGAGGTTTTGCAGGTCAAGATTGTGTTGTATCAGCAGAACTTTTGTGGGGAAGCTTGCACAGCACGTGCCTGCTCTGTCTGGCACAGTCCGTCATCTTCACAACTACTAACATTTACTCCAAATTTAAAGAGGCTCAAAGGTCAGCAAACCAAATTTAGTCTGGGGGTATCTCTACCAAAGCCAGTAGGGCTGATAAACTTGGCCTGGTATTTGGTGTTGGAAGGGCAAATCTAAGAACAATTCTGAAAGTGTTTGTTTGCATTTTTATAATCACAGAACGAGGCAGTTTGCAGCAAAACATTGCATGCAACTCTGCTCTCAAAGCGTAAGTCACAAAAGACGCCAGAACCACGTTTTGATCTAATGAATACCGGAAATTTCTACCATGATTGCATTCATGTCTGTCTTCCCCAAGTACATCCTCTCAGAAATGGACTCCGTGGACAATACGATTAGAATGCTGATCTGAAATCTGAACTGGTGGTATGTACCATGGCAGTGGTTCTTCGTAAAACATATACCCACCTAAATCTTTATCAGATCTCCTTGTGTTACAGAGGTCTCCCACTTGGTGTGGTGTAGTTGTGGTCTTGCCTGTGCCTCTAGCAACTAAAACAAAGGCAGAGCTGCATGTGAATTTTTGGATGAGTTGATATGATCCAGGATCAAAGAACAGGCATATAAAAAGAGGCAAAGGCTGTGAAAATGAAGAATGAGCACCATCCTTTTGAGGAAAACTTGCTGTGGCAGTTTGTTCAGCACTTTGCTCAATGTATTTTACTCTATTTTAATGAATTTACTTTAGTAATTCAGGGGTGGCTTGTAGTTTGTGTAGCATGTATAATATGTTGCAGTTGTGATTTGCTATTAGTAAATCGTCCTGAATGTGCTATCTGTGTGGTCTGAGTTGGGAACATGCTTTCTGTGCAGTTCAGCATGGTGCGTTCCCCATTGCCACGTTTGGAGCTCTGTTGAGGAGCACACAGACCCGTGTCCTGTTGAAGTTAGAGGCTGTAGGCAGCTCTTTTATACACTGAAGAAGGAAACTCCAATACAAGAAAAGCACCCCAGTATCCTGAGACACCAAGCTGATGGAGAATCCCCATTTTTAAAATCTTTCCAAGCAAATTAGTGTGTTGAGAGTGAATCTGAGACCCTTCTTCTCCTCTGACCAAGCCAAGTAGTGGGAGTTTGCCTTGGCTGTGACTCATGTGCTTGCAGAGCAGTGTATGTCACATACTCACTGCATGTGATACCCAGGGTACCCACACTGCCCAGGCTGACGGCAGCCTCGGGGAGCTGCCCGCTCTGTGTCCGGCAGCACGCTGCTGCTCCACGCTCTCCCTTCCTGCTCTGCAGCCCGGAGCAGCAAGGTGCCCCACGAGGGGAGCAGGCTGGCCGGCCTGCATTGCTCCATCACCGAACGGGGAGAACAGGAAGCAGTGGTGACTCAGCCAGCTCTCCTCTCGCTTTGCTTTTGAGGCAGCACAGCCCCTCGCCTGGGGCGGGCTCCTCAGACAGCCTGGTCCTCGGTGAAATGCACTACATCTGGTGCTGTTTGTTTCCTTTTGGTTTTTATCTAGTCCTTCTGGGCTTCCTGTTAGCACCTAACTCCAGTCGGGACAGCACAGTATTCATGCATGCTGCGAGTTGGCTGTGCAGAAAGCAGTAGGAGCTAGTGGGTACAGCAAAGGGCTGCAGCGCAGCCAGCATGAGTTTTGGGGTGTCCTTCTTGCACTTCTGCATGTCCTTGCTCTCCTGTCCTTGCTCTCCCACCAAGGTGATGTGTGGAGGAAGAAGTGCTGGGGTAGTGAGGGACCTCATCTAGCCTCATGTAGTGCAATGGATCCTGCACTTCTGCCAGGAAGGGCTGTGGGAAGCAAGTGGTAAAGACAAGAAAGTAATCTTTAACATGTGGATTCTGGTTTTTCTTTTTACATATCTCCCCTTTGATTATCTTTTACTCTCACTGATTTTATAACTTTCCCCATCCTCTCTTTACTCCCTTGAATCTTTCCAGCTTTTCTCTGGCCTATGAGCTTCCTCTTTTTATAGGGTGAGCTTGTTTGCCAGGCAGGTTTTCCTCAAACTCTCCCAGTGCCAGTAATTAAAGGATTACTGTAATTACCTTGCTGGTGGAGATATGGAGTATTAACACTTAGGCTGAATGTGCCCACTTTGATTTCTCTGCAGTGATGCTCTGTAGGCTTCATGCTGAACTCTGCTCTAAATGAGTACAAGTGCAGTGTCATTAACGACAGCACTCTTACAATGGGCGTTTCTGTGCTTAAAAAGTTGCTGTACCTTAATGCAACCTGATGCTAGCTACACATGCAAATGTATTACAGGTACAATTTACTTTGTGGCATTAAAAAAATATAAAAAGAGATTCAGGCTGCACTCTGAAGCATTTAATGAGCTGTGGGTCAGGTCCCTGGGGCTGGCCAAACTCTGCCAGCTGCAAGTCGGGACTTAATGCTTTCCTTTCACTGTCCTTTGTCTGGCACCAGCCTGAGTGCTCTGCTCCTCCCAGGTTGGAGAGCTCTTCTCGTTTACACTAGCCTTAAGGGTGCACAAGGAGTTGGAAAATATCACTGATTCTTTGCGGTCCTTCACTCCACATGGCTGCAACAGGGACAGCATGGCATGCTGCTGATGGCCACTGCACTGTGGTGCAGGTGCAGGAGCGTCTGCAGCCAAATGGTGCCAATCTGCATCCGAGCGGATGCAGCACCAGCAGATGCGCTCCTGTGAGTGCTATGCAGAGCCCTGCCTCAGACCAAAAACAGCTCTGCTGAAGCTGCTGCTCTGTGGTTGAGAGCACCCAGCACACCCTCCTTCCAGGCCGGTTCTTGAGGACTGCTGTGCCTTCCCACATCTGGCTGTTTCATGTTTGGCCTGAAATGGCCTTTCTCTGAATGGCAGCTTTTCTCTCACATGCGAGCTCCCGAGGTGATGATAACGTTATATTTTCCTGCAAACTGTGTCTGAGCAGCTGTGTCTTGTTTTCATTGCTACAATTAAACTAGCGATGAAAACATTCAGGACCTGAATATCCTTCCACTGTGGTCCATACAAAGTTCTTACACTCATGGGAACAAAATCCAATCCTCAGTTTCCACTTCAGTTCATTATATTTCAGTCTGCATTGTGCCCTACTCCCTTTCTAAACCAGCTATAAAAGCACTGGCGCTGTCAGAAAGATTGTGCATGAGCTGCACCAGGAAAGAGCCCATGTCCTAAATAAGTGCTCCTCATTCACAGGTGACCAGCTTATACTCAGAAATAATTTGTGCTTTTTCTACAGCCTTTAGTTTTTGTTGGTCTCTGTGCCATAGAGGCAGTATGTTATGTATGCCATCTCCGCTTGCTTCCTGTTCCTGGCCAGCTGTGGATTGATGATAGCATCTTCAAGTTGTTGGACTTCCTCTTCTTGTCTTTAATCTCTTTTGGTTTCAAAATGGCCCCCACATTTACGGTTACCAACCACAGCAGTCAGATAGCAGCAGCTGGTGGCCAAGTAGACAACACAGTAAATTTTAAAAAGAAAAGAAAAAAAAGTTCTATTCTTTAGGTGGTATAAGAGGATTTAGCGCTAAGGTTTAGCCATGCACAGCGTAATCTCTGAAATGCTTGGCAGTTAATATCTTGTGTGTGCTAATTCTTGACATTTTCAAGTTCGCATCAGCTGTACCTGTAGAAGTAGTGATGACAAAACCATGTTTATGCTGCATAGTCTCTAAATTCAAAATGTAGCAAATGGAAGAGAATGGTATACTTCTTGAATGCATTTGATTTGCTTGTAATCACTTGTAATTACTTCCTATGAAGTAACATGTTTCTTGCCCTAAATCTCTAGGCTACAGATCAGTAAAGCAACCCATCTTATTTAGTTAACACCTGTGCTCAAAGCCAGGCTAAACCAAGCCTAATGTAACCATCCAGTTCTTCAGAAGCAAAGCCACAGGTGATTTTACTTCCTCTTCCTTTCCTTCATTACAGTCTGGTTTCACAGGGCACAGAGCCTGGATGAGCTGCAGAGCAGATGTTTTGAAGAAAGCTCTGGCCAGAAGCCACTTTGTGTCTGTTGTTGGTTGGTTTTGTTTTAAGATAGAGAGGGAAATGTACCTTATTATACATAGGTGTTTCTTCCAAGACGAATGAAAAGTAAGAACAAGTTAGGAAGTGCAGAATTTCTTCAGCCAGGTGCTGAGATCTCCCCAGCTGGGAGCACCGCCAGTGCCTTGCATAGCTGCATCTTTCACATGTGTCAAGATTATGAAGATAAAAGGAATCGATCAGGGAGCCACTGCAGCAGTCATCCACTGAGACAGGCTGCTCAGAAACTTCATGACTTCACCTGGGAAAGACATTATGGGTTTGGAATTTTATAAATGCAGCCAAGTGAGTAAAGCAAGGAAATGTTTATGTAGTTTGGGATGATCAGGAGGCCTATGGAAATCATGGAGAAAGTCTTCCTTAGGAACAACATAGGTAAGAATGGAAGGGTCAGAGGTTGGATGGAGAGTTTTAATTTCAAACAAACTGAATGGTTTTTCAGTTTTAAGTGTGGTTGGTAGAGATCCCAGGTGGGATTCAAAAGGATGTAATGGGGAAGAAGCAGGCCGTGGCATCAAAGGCCAGGTCTCTGCTTCCCACAGCTGCTATAGTTGTATCTGCACTGGAGACTGCTGTGCCCTAAATTGCAAATACACACAGGGAACACAGTTATAATTCTATGTGGTTGAATTCATAGACTAGAGGTTCAGCGGTGGTAGCAATCTTTGCTTCTGGGTCTGTGTACAAACCTTTTTCAGCCATTAACTTTTGATGTGCCTTCAAGATGCTTCAAATTGCTGCTCTCCTTTCTCCAGTCCTAGATTGAAAGCTGTTTTATTTAATTCTGTTTTATTGTAATAGTTTTATTTAAGACTTTGATTATCTGCTCGGTGTTTCATTGTGAGGGAAGTTGTGTTTATCATTCAGGAATCATGACCACAGCCGGGAGATCTATATTCAGTTCATGATGTTTCCCCACACACTTTATCTTAGGCTTTAACTCTGCAGAGTCTGAGTGCCTTGAGCTAAAGCCAGTTGGAGCTTGGTGTGATCAGTATCATGGACCGAAGGAGGACAGCAGTGGGCTTATCTTCTTTCATCTACTATCTCCTCATATCTCTTGCTTCATTTATAAAATGAAGACTGTGTCATAAAAGATCCTTTATCAGCTTGACTTTAGGATTGTTCAAGATATTCTGGTCTCAATCATCTTCTGTTGAAACCTTCATACTTCCTGGGTTCAATCCAAACTCAATCAGGACAAATCAGGACAAACTCTCTCAGGCTCTGGAGAGAGCCTGGGAAAGATTATTCTGTGCAAGTCTACTGGCAAAGTTGTTCTTAAACTGCCTCAGAGCTATGCTGTATCTGGTCCAGCCCCAGTGTGCCTGCAACATAGCCAGGCTCCCATACTGATGATAGGAGATCCATCCTTTGCAACTTGCACCTGTCTACTCTTTTTTTTGATTCCGTGGGCCAGGATGTAGATTTCACATCCTACACCACATTTTGCAACAGTAGTTTCCTCTTGTCTGACACTGACTTCCGGCAAAATAGCTCCTGCATTCATTTCAGCTGTCCTTGTAGAGCTGCCCACCCAGCAGAGGGGGCTGCCACCAGGTCAGCATGCAGGGTGACCCCATACCACGCACCCAAAGTGAGGCCAGCAACTCTGGCGCAGTGCTCTGGCACCCACCTCCCTTACTGCAGTGCCCTCTGCCCTTAGACCTTGTGCGTCAGGACAGCGATCCAGGAGGTGAGAGGTGGTGCCTGAGCTGCTGTGCCCCGCTGTGTCTGCAGGGAGGCCAATTAGCACAAGTATGATGGCCGCTATCTCATCAGTCTAGCCTTCAGTAAACAAACCCGTGTGTTACACAGTCTTTTCATCTCCTGACTTTACAGAACCACTCAACTGTCCAGGAAGCACTACAACTGCTAGCCAGGAGTGGCCAGATACTGCCTTTGAGCACATTTGGGTTTTGTTATGCAAAGGACTACTTCCCACTCACACCCTCAAACTCAGAACAGGGAGAAGCCAACCAAGGGGGAAGGAGACAGAGCTCTGCCTCATCTCATTGGGCTGATACAAGCACTCCCTCTGCCCCCACCTGATCTCTGTGACCTGCTGATGAGAAACAAACTGTCATTGGCAGCAAACCGTGCTGGCCTGAGAGCCACAGATTAGCTTCTGAGAAAGCCTGACGTAACTTATTACAGAGTCTAGAGGGAAGACACCCCCCAAACGCCTCCTCCCTCCCCCTGAATCAAGGATTTCAGTTTTCACGTAGTAGGTGGTAGCAGTGAACACGATACACGTGCTTCAACAGGCACATTTATATGTGAGCCAGGTCTCGTCTCCAGGCTGCCTCTTTTTTTATTTTCCTTTTGGGACTGTGCATATGAATATCAGAGATGTTGAACCAGTGCAAGCTGTAAAACCTCAGCATGCTTTTCAGCCCGTATGTACTTTGGTTGCCACTGAATATTGCATCAGAAAACTATTGAATGTTGGGGAAAGAAACAATATCCCTTCTCTGATATGAATAGTATATACCAAGAGTCCAAATTTGCTACCTTTGCTTAAGCTAAGCAATACTCTCGTATGTTATCAAAGGCTGAATACTGATTTTTGCCAAACTGGTTTAAGTCCAACATTTCTCACTGGCTTCAAGAAAGGCAATCTGGATTAATCTCATTGACTGAGAGTTTCAAAGCAATCACGGCTTCACGCTTCCAAAGCTATTACATTTAATCTCATCAGTATGAACTGAACATGCACGCAGTGTAGGAACAGTAACAAATGGGAGAAGACTGCCCTGAAAGCCCAGCAAGACCTGCCCTTATCGGCCCAGGGCATATAAATCACTTTCTTTTCCAGCTCATTTAACCTTGGCCAGTGTCTTTATGCCTTGGTTTGCTTTGTTTCCAAAAATATGTCCAGTTCTCTCTTGATGCATGGCTAAGGATCTCTTCTATCGCTGACTCTATCAACTGGGTAGAATCCCAGCCCTAGCTAATTGTGTAATTCTGTCTCAGTTTAAACATATTATTCCCTGTTTGCTTTCAAATGAGTTATTTCAGAAACTGCACTGGCGCAGTGAGGTTCCTTTGGCTTTCTGGTTTCTGCACACTTCCCAAGTACTCTAACTTTTCACTAATTTTTGTATCTCCTTTCTGCTTCCTGCCATCAGCGCTGGAACTGCCATTTGAGTCTGCCTGACAGACATGCAAGAGAGAAGGAGAGTTGCTTTTTAATATGAAAACCCCAAAATTCATTATGAGTGGTGCTAATGCAGAGGGGCTGAGGAGGTGCCTCATGCTATGGGAGAGGGGCTCTTGTGTACTCCTTTAAGTCATGCCTTTGCTGAGCTCTTCAGCAGCAGCTGAGGGCTCCAAGCTGGAGCTCAGGAGCATCTGAAGTACACCTTAGGGGAACAGCAGCAGAGTGTGCAGAGTGTAGCAAAGGGGCTGAAACCAAAAGGGATTTTGAGACAAGCTGCTGGCATAAGCTCACAGCAACCACAGTTCATCTGGGTGAGATGGGCTGGTCCAGGAATATTTCAGTGTACAGGCTTAAATAGACCAATTACCATTAAACCACATTCTTGAAAATTAAATCAGGGCACTCTGTATAGTGACATTACTTCCAAAAGGAGATAACTTCTGCCATGCTGAGTCTCAGATTTGTGGTGACTGGTACACAGTGCTGCTGTGTCACCCCCTCACGTGCACGGGGGGTGATAGTAGAGCATGTGTATGTTCTTTTTGGTGCTTATTCCTGTGTACCAAGTGTGAGAAGATGCACCAACTAGTACTAATGTGTTTTAAATGGAGCCCAGTGTACCTTAGGTGATCAGCGCACATATTCCAGCGCAGTGGGCTGTGCAAAGTAAATGGCATCATGTAGAGTGCAATTATGTAGATTTTTCATAATGTATTGCTGTTCCAGAAGACGTTGTATAAATCACTGGGTTTTTTTTCTGCAGAAATGTCCATTTTTTGTCATGACTGCCAGCTTGCCAGACTGCTCTGTCATCTGCTCAAAGCTTGTTAGGGCTTTGGAGCACTGTGCAGGAAAATCTCTTGGTGAGACGTGCGTTGTGAATTACAGCTTTGACAACTATGAGAGGGTGCATGCTGAGGTGTAGCATTAATATTCATATGGGAACAGATGTCTTGGCTATTAGCCAGGACACAACCTTGTTGTGTTAGATGTTCCAAGAAAAAAGCTGTGGTCCCTGCCTCTAAGAAATCACAGTCTCTATCTTGCAAGTAAGGAAGATCTGCTTGTTTTATTCCTCAGATAGAAAAGCAGTCTCTGTGTCCATGTTGTTGACAATCCAACAGAAAGCATAGAGAGCAGAAGCTTGACTCATTGGCATGGGTGCAAGAGCTGTTCTTTGAACCCACTGCACTCATGGGAACAGTTTTCTTGGAGTGGTGATTCATCTCTGGGGAAGTCCAGGATGAAGTCTGGACACTGCCTTCTCAAAAGGGACAGCTGCGATCTCTTACGCAGGCTCCTCCCTGATTGTCGTAGCACTGAGGATGACTTGCTGCTTCTGGGAATGAGCTACGTGGTGCAGATCTTGTGGACATGCCTCTGTGCTGTCAGTGCTGAGTTACTAAAACTGGGCCCCTTAGATGGAGGTCTTTCTCCGGTGAAGGCTTGCAGACAGTTTAATGAGTCTTTCTCAGGAGACAAAAAAATACTGCATGGGAATTTCCAGAAACAGCCAAGGTTTTTGTCTTTTGCACATTTTTCCAGAAATCAGGTGTACATTTGATCCACATAGTTCAGGAGTGTACTGCATGGCCCAACCTTGGTTACACAAGGTAATAGCACCTTTTGGTGCTATTTTTTAATAGATTAATCACTTCTTGTATACAAGGCTGATACAAATGACCCAATTTTGAGGGGGAAATTACAGTAATCCACTGAGATTTTGGAGCACTCACTGGAAAACATGTCACCAGCCCTGGACAGAGAGCTGCAAAAAGATGAGTCAGAAAGAAAAAATGCAGGTGGAGAGACAGAGGACAGTATGTGAAACTTGGGACCAAAAGGTTCTGCAGCAGATTGTAGCATGGAAAAGTCAACTTTCCAGTGATGGACAGGCCCTGCAGGTTAGCTGAACTTTAGACATCTTCTTTGGCTAATGTGGTAAAGTTTGAGGAATGAAAAGAGGGGAGAACATAAGACAAAGAGTGGAAAATTTAGCTGGATGGTGTAGACAGGCGAATGTCCAGCTATCGGAAGGACAAATAATAAGAGATCAGAAAGAATACATCTTGAAAGAGCACAGAGATTTGGGGAAACACAAAGACTTTTGAACGATGCGACTCAGAGCAGTTTACAGAGCTCTAAGCACACAAAACCCATCCTTGGCTGCAGAAATTCCTAATCTGGAGATGGCTGGAGGCTGGAGAACACTCAGGGGAAAAGCTGTATGTGCTTACCCTGTGTTCATACTTCTCCCCAGGCATTTTGCTTTTGCCACTGTTGGAGACAGGAGTTAGATGGACCTTTGGCCTGGCTCAGTGTGGTGACTGTCATGTTCTTGTGCCCCTCATGTTGTGAAAGAGTTGGAGTCCTTGCGGTGAGTCGTTCTTTAGCAGAAGCTGTAGGACAAACTGCGCTTAGTACAGCGTGTTGCTGAGTCAGGCACAGGAGGGACCTTGTTGGCATTCCTCAGTGCTTTGTGCATTACATACTGAACATCTCATGAGGAGAACACTCATTCTTTGTATCCCCAAAACACCTGGACTCTTCACCAAGATGGCTGTACAGAGGTTCAGCAGGTCGCTGCTGGTGTTCCCACCTCCTGCCTGTGCTTCAGCAGGATGGCAGCACAGCTCTCCATCTCACAGCTGCTGTTGCTGTTTGAGCTGAGCAGCTGGGCTGCGTGGCTGCCTGGGGACTTCTCCTGGGGCACTGCCCTCACCCCTGGCCCACTGCAACCCTGGAGCCTCCACGCTTTGGGCTGTCAGCCACAGCGTTCTTGTGAGACTGCTCTTGTCTCTGGGGGCAGGGAGGCCTTGGTGGAGCTGTTGTTCCTCTTCCTTGGCTCGCATCTCAGTGGCTGGTGACATCTCGCTGAGCCCCTGCTCTTGCCGTTCTGGCTGCCTTGCTCCTCCCTGCTTCCTTGGGCTTGGTCTTCATGACTCTCTTGAGGCTGTAATTATCTCCCATGAGTAGTGCCGGAGCTATCCTGTTTTGTCTACCAGGAGGGATCTCAATTCTTCCAAGAATACTGTGACAGTTTTTAAAAATAATTGTCTCCTGAGGAGGTAACAGTACTGCTCACCTCCTTTCTGCTTTTCCTCAGAGAAAGGCTCCGTTCCAATCTATTAACAAGTAGGAATAAGGGGAATCTGCATCCAGAGCAAGTGGGAGGGCAAAGAGGGCAGAGCAGCATTTGTACACATACACAGTAATTTCTGCTTGGTGTGTGTATACATATGCACGTGAGCAACATTTATCAACAGAACATTTTTTCTAAGGTCAATACTTTTCTCTGCTTGGGAGAAACAAGCCTTGCCAATAACTGGATTCAATTCATAAGAAACTAGGTGGAAATAATGATGAGGAAATGAGAAAAATAAGCTTTTGATGAAATAATTAATGACTGGTTGTGACACAATCTCACAGCAGCAATCCAAGGCTCAGGGAGATCAGAGGAGCCCATCCGCTGCCAGACAATGCTTACCATGCAAAGCCAAGTAGCCTCCTGTTTGCAATTTAAAATCATAACCATATACATGGACTGCAGTTGGTGGCGGCTTGTTTGTTTTAAGTTCTCCTAACAAAGTAACAGCACTCCCTTCGTCTCATCTGTAGGAGGGGAGACCAGTGGGTTCCAAGCAGCTTGTAGCGTGTGAGACAGGTCCATCTCCAAGCAGCTGAAGCCAGGAGATGAATGTTTCAACATGTGTGAATTATTCTATTGCCACCAAACTGAACAGAGCTCAGCCGCTCACAGATCTAGTCCAAAAAACTGAAACCAGTGATTCTCAACTCTGGATGCCTTGCAGAAGGGTGGGATTTTGACTGCCAAAGGTGCAAAGGAAAAGCAAAACCCTTTATCAGCAGGCTTGCATGTGGCTTAATGGAGTCCTCACCCCCTTATAGCAATATTTTTTTATGGACCCACAAGTGGATTAAGTTGAAAAATACCTGGCCTAAAATTAATAGTTCTCAGAAGGCCAAGAGCTGACATTGCTTATGCCTGTCACATGGAGCTGGTGGTGGTGGGTTGGCTTGGTTCAGGAGTCATCTTTAAAGTAAATCTCCCTGTTCTCCTCCTCCCCCGATTCTGCTGCATGGTCTGTGCTGAGCAAGCTGGATTGCTCTGCCTGAAACCAGGTGCTCCAAACAGGCTCTGACTGCCAGTGGGTGGCTTCAGTGCACACAGCCAGGTACAGCTGGTCTGACACCCCCAAAATAACAATGATGTTGAACGCGAGGATTCTCACACCATGCATTTCATGTCACTCTGCTCTGCACAGCACTACCCTCCAGGGCTAGCAGAGCTGTGCTGCCATCCTTTGCTCTGCTCCTAGGAGAAAGGTGAGCAGTTGGCTGGGCAGAGAGCTTCCCTGCCTGGGCTGCTCAGCACTGCTCCAGTCCCGAGCAGATGAGGTGAGAGGCAGGAGGGGAGGCAGTCCACTTCTAATCGCCTCCAGAGGTCCTGTTTTCAGCTTGGTCGAGGCACTGCTGAGTCATTTTCATGCAGAATGAGTTATGGCTGTGTTTAAAACCTCTCTATTATCCTTCAGTAATCCAGAGCTCAATCTTGCGTTCTAATGCTGTCCTTCTAAAGTGCAGATTTATATGTAAAACACTTTGCACTTTGGTTTCCTCCTAAATAATAACTAACGTTTTTCTTCTGAAGGCTTTATAACATTAGCTAACTAGTCCTGACAACACCCTGGTTTTCCACATGCACAGCAGAAATCTTGGATGAGCTTCTTAAGGCTGGTGTTTTCAATTCTCATGATTTTATTGTGAGTCTGGGGTGGGCTTTTTCTTCAAGTCTCAGCTCCTGGAAGCACATGATCACATGACTATCTCACTTTTTTTTTTAAACAATAAATTTCTAATTCTTCAGTTGCAGGGAAAAGCTTGACAAGGTTATCCAAATGCACTGCGAGGCTCAGAAACCAGATGCCAAATGCTGAGAAGCCAAACTGGATTGCCATTTTTAAATCTCTGAAATTTTAAGGCAATCTAAGCCTGCTCTGGGACTTTGCTCATGTTTTCAGAGAACAAAGGAGCTTGGAATTAAATAAAGCTTCTCTTTACAAAGAGGTGAAGGAAAATAAGAACTTCAGGGATGCTAATATTCTCTGTTGCCCATCTCCTCCATATGCTTTCTGATTCTTATCCTGCATCTGCTTAGCTTTCCACATGGTGACCAGTCGTGTTCCTCACAGTGGTAGAGAACAGCACACACATAAATCTTTGCTGGAATGGAACAAATTTTAAATCAAATTTTCACAAACAAATAAGATCAAGGTTTTAAACTCTTCCATCTGTGACTGTGTGCTCAGCATAGGGTGCAATGTGCTCTGGGCCTGGGCAGGCAGTTTGTGACACTCAGTGCTACTGTAACACAGCAACCATTGCTGCTGCAGCTACTACCAATAAAACAGATTTGTTAATGTTGTGATTGTGATCATCTGCTTAGAAAGGTGCATTAAAGCTTCTGGTAGGCTCTTCTTGCACTGTGGTGCTGCAAACCAGCTATTTCCACATTGTAAAAGGAACTGGACGGCAGAAAGTGATAAACATTACTGGTTTTGTGTTTCTTTTACTTCCTTATTGCTTCTGCACTGACCCATTTAACTTCTGCCATTATTTCCCACTGACGGTGTGCTGTGTCAGCCTGCAGCTGGCTGACGATGGGATGGCATTCAGGTTTTTCTCACTGCATTCTCAGTCTTGTGTAATCCTTGCTGCTGTAAAAGTGCTGCTGCTTTTTCATCTATACATTTTGCATGAGGGGAATCTAATACTATTTTAATTACTCTCTGTGTGTTTATCCCTTAGCTATGAGAAAATCTCTGCTAGATTTTAAAGTCCAGAACTTCCCCGAGGGAAATATTTCCCAGCTTGCTAGATCTTAGTGATACAAGATCGTTGTGATATTAATTATAAAGCATGCTTTTCTTCATTTTCTTCTGTGGCATCTAGACAAATATTTCTGTGGCTCCCTGCACAAATCCCTTGTCCCTCCAGAGCTGCCTCCCTCTCACTTCTGCTCAGCCTAACAATATCTTTTTCTCCTTTCTAGTGTTTCAGCCATAATTGCTGCTTTTTAAACCATTCAGCCTGTTTGCTCCCATGTTTACATACGGAAAAAAAAAAAAAAAAGAAGTATTTGAGGTAGAATCACAAGCAGCAGTGGTTTCTGCCTTGTGGTGTGCATTAATACATTACCGCACCTTCCCATGCCGTGCTGCCAGCAGCAGCCGCAGAGGAGCGCTTCGTGCCGGCCACATGGAGCTCTGCCATGTTGTAAGAGCTGACGGGAGGGCCAATTGTTTGTTTCAAGTGTTGACCACAAACTCCCTTAGACAGGTTTTGTCTAGGAATCTAGAGATTCCTGTATTACAGTCTTCCTGGGACCAATTCTCTGCCCACTTCCCTTAGAATAAATCTGCACAATTGTGTTAATTTTGCAAATCTTTATTTTTGTTTCAGTTTGGCATGTTCCAAGGCAGATGACCCTGGTTTACATTTGCTCATGTCAAAGGCACTGCATGCTACAGACAGCAGAACGAAACCAACAGAGTGCTTCACAAACAGTGATGGAGAGCGAAAATGCAAAAGAGCAACTGCAGCATCTAAAGGGAAGTTTTCCAAGCACGGGAGAAGGGGCACACTGGAAAGAGAAGAGCCTTTGTAAGTAAAAATAATTCTAAAATGGTTGTACTTTACAGAGGAAAGCAACTAAGACTTTAGGTAATGAATTTGCTGGTGAATTACTATCAAATATGTGAGAACTGCCGCAAGGTCATACTTGGCAGGGAGCTGGCTCCCTGACAGACCCTTTCCTTTCCACTTCCAAATGAAACAGTGTTTGCCCCTTCCAGAAGTGCAAAAGCTGAGCTGAGCAGTGGCAGCAGTGCAGGTAACCGGGGTGTGATGGGGCAGTGCCATGGCAAAGCTGAGCTCTGAGCAGGAAGCATGCTGCCACAGCTCTTGGGCAATACAGTCAAGGAGGGAATATATTTATATTGGGATCATTTAACATTGAAATTAGGTATCTAATCAGATGGGCACGTTTTTCACACACTTTCTAGAATGGAAGGAAAGATGGGGTACTATGTCAAAAGGGTTACATCACAGGGGGTTACATAACAGGGGCCCATAACAAATTTATGGACTTCTGTGTGTCATGATGAATTTATCTGCATCAGATGACTGATTGCTCATTTTGATACGTTTATGTTCAGTATAGGATATGCAGGAGTTTGAAAGATAAGTGGATGGAAATATTATTCTCCAAATCCAAACAAGTTCAGTCATTCTAGAAGAAAATTTGAAGGGGAAGTGTCAGCTGAAGACAAGTCTACTTGAATTTTGGCAATTTGTTAGATCCCATTTGCCTATGTAAAATGGGAGACAGTGGCACTTCTGCATCTCAGTTGGGTTTCTAAAGAGAACTGCATTAAGAGATGCATGGGCAGTTCAGCAAAGGAGGTGGTTTGTATACACAAGGTGATCAGACAGTTTGATAGGGTGCAGTGGCAGAAAATATCTTGCTGAAGTGAGGCATGGGAAAGGGACAGCTATGATACCAATCCAACCAGTAGAGCTTCTCTGTGTCCTTCCTTGATAGATTTACCATGCCATTCTGGTTTGTTTTCCCTTCTGTAGCTAGCTTTTCAGATGGTGCATCCTGTTGTGTGTGATTTAACACACACCTTACAATACAGCAACTCAAGGTGGATTGAAAGATTTATGTTGCTGATTCTGCAACAAATATGTCAAGCTCCAAATGGGCTCTCAATGACTTCCTGTGTTATGCTGAGATAGTTGGTTGGAGGCATCTTGGTGAAAGACAAGGCCAGCCTACAGTCATATCTGGGCATGAGTCTGATCTTCCGCCTTTCATACAGTTTTATTTATTGCAGAGACAATGTGTTTCACTCACAGCTTTGCTCCTCTGACAACTATTCATGCAATTTAAATAAGCTGCACTCCAGTGTTTGGACATTGCCCTGCTTTCTACTTGTTTGTTTAGTGAAACTGCCGCGTAACTGCCCCAACAGAGTTATAAACAAACTTTGACTGCAAATGTGTGTTTGGTTTGGTTTTCACCTTGACACAGAGCCTTTGCTTTCTGGAGGAGCAGAGACACTCTCCAGAACACATCAGCACACTGCTGAGCATACACCAAGAACAGCAAGCACAAACTCCCTTGCAGTAAAACATGGCTAGAGAAAGGCAGCAAACACAAACATAGCATGCAGGGTTTGTATTTAATAGAGTGCATGATTAACTTTACTGTGTTAATTCATATAGGTATTAAACTTCTTCATACTTTTGTGATAAAGCTGCTGTGAGCAGACTGGCCTAAAATCTCATTTATGTCACTCTAAATCTGAAGTAACTCTCCTGACAATAGCAATTGGAGTAGATCTCCATCAAAGTCTCTAATAATTAATTTGTCCTAATGTGGGTTTTTGATCTTTCCACGTGCAGGTGCAAGCCTGAATGCTTATAATGTGTGATTTTTTAATTTTATTTTGGGGCAGCTATGTTTGCTAAAGCTATAAATACTGAAATCCATTAGGTATCCCAGAACACAATCTGTTCTATTAAATATTTTAATCTGAATGCACAGCACTTATCTTGAAAATGTAATATAAAGCTGTTCAAGACAGTCCAACAAAGGTAGGACAAAAACATTATTCTGAGGTCCATTCTGTGATCTATGTGACAACTGTGACTGAATGACTAATAGCACTACCAGGAAACAGCCATCGTCAATTCTGCACAGTTAGCAGTGTCTTTCAGAAATAGATTTTTCAGGAATGTGTGCAGGCTTTTCGTGTAGTGACGTGAGGAAGTTCTCAGTGGTACCGCTACCTACTTGGAAAAATAGGCAGATCCTGAAAATGGTATGTTTGCACCACTGAATTCATTCAGACTTTTTTTCCTAAAGGGATTCCCTGCAGGGGAGCTATTATACATGTTCTAGTCTGAAACTTGAGCTGGCCAGAGAATGGAAATTGTGTTTCACAGACAATTTTGAGATTTTGAAATTTGTTTTCATTCCAATTCAGAACAAAACCTCAAAATGTTGAAATTCTCCACAAAGGAAAATTCCACAAAAATAAATAGTTTTGGCTTATTTGGATTATTACAACTTTTAAAAATGCATATATTATGTAAAATCAAAAATCTAAATGCTTTATTCCAAAAATTGTTGGCGTATCTTCCTCCAAATGCTCTGGGTAACAGTAATAATTCCTCAAAGTGTTGTGATTCATTTTTGAAGGAAAGATGCTCCATTAATTTCCCGTCTAAAGTCCATTAGACTTCCTATTGGCGTGTTATCCAGAGGTCTTGCACTACAACTGTAATGCAAAAGCTCTGTAAACATTCTACCTCCAGAACCATAATCTACAATATGCAGCATGTGGGCTTCTCATTTCGTATTTGTGCTGTGGTGAGGACCAGAAAGTCGCCACTTATGTGAGAGAAGAGAGAACTCAGTTTCTGAGGAGAGCTCTGAAGCTGTGAGACAGTTGATGTGAAGCTGCTCTTGATGCCACCAGGCCCCTGGCACTAGAAGTTTTCTCCCTGGCAGCAGAGCAAACAAACAAGCCGCTCAGTGGCATCACCACTGGCTCCTTCCATTGAATGGAAATGACCCACAGGAGGAATTGAGCTCCTTGTCAGTCCCTAGCGGAGCAAAGTCCATGGTGAAGAGATTCTAGGATTCTTTAACAAATACCAGTGTCAATAGCCTGTATCCCAGAACTCCGAGGAGATGCTAGTGATGTGCTTTCAATGCCTGTGCTGAATCTTGGAACATTTTTGTTGTTCCAGGGTTATTGAAGAGAATTGTGTTTCAGTTTTCATCCATGCCCAAGTAGAAGCTATTTCCTGTGTTTTCATTCTGTGCTGTTTTTCTTTGTGATTTCTTTTTGGCTTTGGTGCATTAATTGACCATAATTGGCTTGGTGCTGTGAGTGGGGGTGATCTCAGGGACTGCAGTCTCTTACCCTGCTCAGGGAACCAAAGTTGTGAGTACATTCCTGGGGATAACAGCTGTGATGCTTGCCATCCCACCTTGATTACCCGTATCTTGCCTCATCTTGCTGTTTTTTGTTTGGTCAGGGAGCCCCACAGCTCATGTGCTAACCCAGATTTGGGCCAGGCATCCAGCCTGCCTCGTAGAACCCGTGCCAAGTAATTATGGTTATTCCTTTAAAGCCTTATGTCTGGCAGGGTAAACTGTCAGTGCACATCCAGAATCCCTGTATAGTAATGCAGATCAATAGGCCTTTCCCACCATGAATAACAGGAAGATGTCTCTCCAGCTGAATATTTCCTAAGGAGGAGTTTCAGATAATATGATAAATAATGGCTGGAGTGTGATATGTCAGCCCAGCAGTCAGGGGTTGAGGAGCCTTGAGGTCCAAACTGCATTAGGTGCAGAGACAGTGAAGGCAAATGCCCACCCGTATTGCCTGTGCTCCCATCCCTCCTGAGAGGCACAGAATAAGGGAAAGGGACTAAAAGGCTTTGTGAATGCTGCTGCCTCTTTGCTTCTGAGAATCAAAACATACTTGGTTGTGTGTCACAAGCAATGACAGTAGCAGGCATGAGGTTATTGGATGGCAAACCTGGTCGTGCAGGTCTAGTGAGATTCTTGCCCTGTGTGCTGCACTGAGGAGGGACAGTGTTTGGGTCCCTGTTGTAGGTACACAAAGCCAGAATGTTGTCTACAAGTGGCACATTTGGGCTCAGTATAATTCTAGAATATGTTTTTCTCTTTGGGATATTTCTGAACTGCAGTCAGCATGCTCCCCACTAGAAAGTGACATGTAGGAGCCACCCTCTGTTGTTGAAAAGTTGATAGAACGTGTGTACAATATTATGGTCACCGAAATATGTCTAAACCTAATTGGTTGCATGTGGGATTGCTTGCTCTAATATAAAGAACTGAATGCGCTGAAGACCTGCCAGAGGTTGCAGAAAAAAATCAAAGAAAGTCAGATATAAGGCCAAATGTAGCTTTAGCAACTGCTGTTGTAGCACTTCGGTGGAAGGGCTCCCCCAGTGCAGAGCTGTAGCTGGGATCTGTCAGTGGGAGCATGGAGATGGGCCTTGGCAGGGCCTGCACTCATAGCCATGTCTATCCTCTGGTGGCAACATGGTGGTCTGGGCAGCTGCATGGTTTCGTTTTCAGACAGAGCCAACAATTCAGTGCAAGAGCTCAAAATGTTTCAGTTCTTTGGGAACTAAAAATTTCTCTTGAGAAATTAATGCATTTCATGTCTTAAGCCATTGTCAGAAACTCTACAAAAGCATCCAGAAAAAGGCACCAACCTTCCTGGTAACGCTGCAGCACTTCAGCTTCAACAAGGACTAACCACTGCAGAATTTGCACCATTACTTTGTGCCCCTATACTATACCTCCACTTTAAGGCAGGAATTCACCATATTACCAAAAGGAACCATTGCAGCACTTGTACCAAACCTAGCCCCCTGGTGCTGAGCTCTCACAGCCTTGCACAGGCTCTTGCTTACTCCTAGAGCCTGCTAAGCTGTAATTGCATGACACATCCCCCCTGTCCTGCTCCATCAGGTGCAGCCTTGTTTAGGGAGCAAACCCAGAGGCTTTCTCTTAGAATATTTCATTAATGTGAGACATATTTCTAGGGCGAATAAATGCCATGAACTTCTTTTTCTATCAGTTAGTTGTGTCATCTGTTCCGAGATACCATCTCAAAGCATGAAAAACAGCTCTGATGATCAGTGTTTAAAAGCAGTGAGTGTTGCTGAGGCTGGAGCAAGGACAGCTTCAGTGAAGAACTGCCATGGAGTGAGAAAAGCTTCACCCCAAGCTGAAGGCAGTGCCAGGAGAAGCTGCCCAGCTGTGTTACCTGGCCAAGGATTGATACAACACCAGGAAGCACTTCTGAGGCTCAACCTATTCCATGCAATATGCAAGACGGAGCTCATTAAACAACAGAAGATGTTGCCATTGGGCACACAGAAGGCAAAGGATCAACTTCCACACTTGGATTTGACCTCCATTTCAATCTTTGCAGAGAAAGCTATGCTGGTCCATAGCTATTAAAGCTAAAGAAAAGAAGTACAACTCTAAGCAATGTAGTTACGCTGGCAAGGAGCCATGTGTAAATAGTCAAATCTCCTTCCTTCTGTTGTGCACCCACCAGTAGAGCAGTGATTGTCATTCAGGAGCACCCCCTCAGTTTGGTACCTTCAGCCTCACCAAGGTGTCCCCAGCTTGGGCAAGCAGGACTGCACTGGGAAGCTGGAGCGACAACAGGGCTCCAGCCTGAGGAGTCTTGCCAGCAGGCACAGTAAAGACTGCCAGAAAGCAAGTGCAAGGAACAAAGGCAGAACTTTGCAAAACATCAGGTTTGATCTGCAACTGATTCCCAATTGCTTTCAGTGGCACCTGTGTGAAGGGCTCTGGCCCTGGATGGTGTAGGGCTGGTCTTCTCTCATGGGATCCAGATGAATGAGCTTCTCTTATTACATGTACAAGGAACTCTTGAGATATGCCTAAACACAAGCCCTGTAATTATGGTGCATGTGTTAGCAAATTAGACCAAACTGAGCCAAAGGCCTTACCAAGGTATTGGGTGACGCTGTGCTGCATGTTTGCTGGCTGAAGCTGCCCCGTTGGAGAGGACATGAGGGCAGCTGTCTGTCCATGCAGCTTTTATCCCTGCCCAGAGCCTAAGGGGATAATGTGGACTGGGGGCCCCTGGCCACACCACTAGCTGAATTCATGAGCATACTTAAAGCCTTTTATTTCCTCAAACAGCAGTGTTCAGACACCTGTACAAAGGCTTTGTCCCTTGGCACTCACTAGCCTGCAGCAGCTCACTGAGGGCTGCTGGGCTTCTGGCAGACACAGGGCCTGATGCTGAACACTCCACATTCCTCTTCAGTTTGTTTTGTTGTCTTTGCAGAACGAGCCACCTAAAAGCCACCTTCTGAAGGGCTCTGTGTTAAAACCCACCAAACACTGCATGGCTGAGTGGTGACTCAGTGGTGCTTCACTCCCATGAGGACAGCAGAGCTCTGACCCATGCCTGGCCCATGGCTCTGGCTGCATATTGGGCACATGTTGGTGCCTCCAAAGTACTGAGAGTCCATGACAAACAGAATCTGTGAATTAGTCAGACCTTTTTTTAATTAGCATTTCATTAATTAGTACTAATTTAGCAAACGAGTGCCCTGATTAGCTTGGTTAGAGCAGGAACAGATGGGGAAGATATGGGATATCAAGGCTCTGACCAGAGCGAGGCCTCAGCCCTGCAGGGGCACACAGGGCTCCAGCAGGCACAGCTCCCCTTAAACACATCACCTCCCTGCGCCCACCATCTTTCACCCAGTCAATGTCCCCACTTTCATCACAAACCCTTATTGCAATCGAGTGCTGCCTCACTGATGCTGTCTCTGCTGCAAAGTCCAGTTGAACAAAGACATTTCCAGCTGCAGCAGAGGCGCTAAGGAAGCAGCAACCGTATCTACTGTCCAGTTGCTGCTTTTCTTGAAGCAGGGATGACTCCTTGACATTAGGCATATGGAGTCTGCCCGTTAATAGTAGTTTAAAGTGGTCAAGAGGTTACGGCAGTAAGGAATGTTAGTAAAAATGTCTCTGTGGAGTTTAAACAACCAGTATTTTAGGCAGGGCTTGGTGGGTTACTGTCCCTGCACAAACAACTAGAATGTGAGAGTCTGGGCTGGGAAATACTTAAACTGTTTGGAAAAACTTGTTTTGTGCAGCTTGAGAGTGTCCCTGGAGGCTGTGGCCCGATGCCATGACTCCTGGTAAAGGCTGGGCTGCTGTAACAATGAAGCTTTTATGGGGAAGCTGGAGTACAATCAGAAACTTTTTAGTCCCAGGGGATTATGGGGAGGGGAGTTCCTGGGTTCAAGATGTCTGGCACATTATGCACATTTCCACCAGGATTTGGGGGTGTTCTATGGCATGCAAGGTATGCAAATTGCTAAATGTGTTTTCAATTTCGCTGTGTTGTGCTGTCTTTGTTGGGTGATCATTTTTTCACCAGTGTAGCCTGAAGACAACATGGGTTCATAGCACGAGTGGAAAAGCGTTGTTGTCTCACAAGCAGCACTGACCTATGAAGAGCTCATTATATTTTCATCCTCCAGCAGGCTCCTAGCTGGGCGGCTCCAGATTATTCACTGGGTAATCTTCCTCCAGTAAGAAGTGTCCTGAACTGGGAGGCATCTTTGATCGACCACTCCTTACCGAAGTGATCAAAACTGTGTGCGTAGAAACTGTCTTGTTCCTTATTGCTATTACTTAACCTTGATCATTTGCATGCTCTGTATGGCAGATGTCAGCAAGAGGTCTAGCAACTTGCCAGACTCCACTCAGTCAGCATTACAGTGTCACTTCAGACCTTCTTCGAAGGCATCACAACACCGCTAATTAATTTGAGGGCTCTGTTACAGAAGGGAAGGCATTTCCTTACGGAGAGAGGCTTCTTTTACCAGTGGTGTTTTCTGGAAGGTGCTGGGCAGGATGGTCCCAGCAAAGGAGGAGATAAGGGGCTGTTCCTGAGGGCACAATTAGCACTGCCACCATGCATCCATGCAGAGAGGTCTAACCCTGACCCCATGCCTGCTGAAATCAGTGATAGGATTTCTGCAGACCGTTGAAGGGACCATCGAGAGGCTGAGGAGCAGCTAACAGCCCAGCCTGGCATGAACAATTTGTACTGCAGTATCCACATGTGCCACACACTGGCCTGGACAGATCCTGAGCTCTGTGTGGGTGAGGGGAAAGGGCCTCACACGATCAGGGCCTGGTGGTTGAGAGCCTGGTGGTCAGTCTGTTTTTCTTAGATGACAAAAACATAGTTACCAAGCTGAGACTGCCCAGAGATGCCCAGGCTTGGTGGGTTTTATTGCTGGAGCCTCAAGGAAGCAGCTCAGTGATGAGGGGTCTCCCTGCTTTGTCCCCCATTTTGTGCATCCTCTCCCTTTGCTTGCTGAGGTTTCACCTCGGGCCTGCCTCCAGTTTGGAAACACTGAATGGCTCTTAATGACAGCAGCACAAACAAAACCCTATAAAGACAGGATTTGTGATTTATGTGGGGTTAATTACCACAACAAGTATGTTTATTCACTTCTCTAATAAATCCTAAAGACGGGAACAAGTACTAGCTTGACCAGATTCATCCTGTGCATACATTTCTTCTGTCACCATTTTTGCAAATCTATACGAGCAGGATAGATAAAAAGAGACAAAATATCTCCCATCATGTAGGTGCTAGCCCATTGCCCATGTGTGCTTTTCATCCTGCCAATGGCATCAGCATTTACTTCAGATCTTCTTGAGGAAAATAGGCTCTTTTATGACTTTTGCGGTCTTTTTTTTTTTTTAAAGGAAATAAGTGGATCAGAAATGAACATTAGCTACAGCAGTGCGATCTATTGCTCTGACACCTACTTGCCACAGGAGGAAGGTAAGGTCTCCGTTTGTCTCTGCTAAAGGAATGCGGTATTTCTAACATGAGGTCAGGAGACTGCAGCGGCAGGAGCTGGGGCATGCCCAGGCCCTGCTGTGCGAAGCTGCGCTTCGGCGAGGGCACTGCATAGCCCAACACTTGCTCACTAAAAGAATGACTTGGTTCCATCAATTTGATTTACAGGAGAGGGAACTGATGTAGAGAAATGAGCAGTGCCATTGGGAGCGTGTGCTTTTAAGTGATAGATCACGGAGTGACTTCGCGTAGACCAATGTTATTCCACATTGACCTGTTTGATTGTATTCTGATACATGTAGGTTGCAAGAAGGTTTTCTTGAACTGCTGATTCTGCTTTAGCCGTCTTCCATGTTGCCAGCGTCCGTGTCTGTGTTGGGCAGACTGCAGTCCCTGATTTGCTAGAGGAGTAGTTGCCATGGCTCGGCGCTGTGCCAGACGGGGCCCCCACCGCTCTGAGGAATTTGTGTCAGATAGAACATTTCGTACGATGCAGAAGGTTCTGTCACCTTGATTCGAAGGAAGTTGTTTGTGTTAATGCTTAAAGGTAACGTGAGACAAGGCGAGCTCTTTACTTTGGAACACGCGCTGTGCCATTGATGTGCGCAGTACAGTAAATATAACAAAGAGTGCACTGTGGTATTTACACCCACCGCAAACACGTTTGCAAAATAGGATTATTTACAATCCAATAAAATAGTACTGCTTTTAAGGCAGAAACCCTGTGTGTTCAGTGAAGTGTGCTCCTCAGCTTTTCTTACCGTTTATCGACCCAACACATTCCTCCCCATTTTTTTTAATGCCTTCCATTAATAGTTAAGAAAAACCTAGGGAAAACAAACACTCTTTTCCTGATTGTTTATTCACCAGTCTCTTAGGAACCATAATTACGTCTCCCAGGAATTGTGTGTTTTATCATACTGTATATCTTAAAGAGCCACTTTAGGTAAAATAACAAGGAGTGCCTTATGAAGGAAAATTGGATTCGTTTTAAGACTTTTTTAACCCTCCAAAGAATAGCTCTTTGTTTACTTCTTTAGTGCATGTGGCAACTTGCCCAAGTAAATACTATGCTGCATAAATACCAGAGATTGGTATTTATGATATTACATAAACATACTCTGAATAATGACTCATTGTTGCAATGAAGATGAACGCAAGCAATATACATTGCAGTCAGTGCGTTATTTCTTGTCACTTTATTAAGTGACATTGAGCATTGTAGGACAAAATGACAGTGATTGGAGAGGAGAAGCCTGATTGCATTATTTAGCAGATCTGAGTTTACAAAACAAAAGAGAAAACAGCCAAAACAGGAAGGTTATGAGGATAACAGAGCAGATTAATTATCAATATGCAGGATAAGTAGTTAGGTGCATGCTGGGGTTGACTGGAAAAGGGTTTATTCTTTGAATTGAAAACTTATGCAATGCATTTATTCCATTGTCCCAGGAGAGAGCTGAGCCCTCAGGTTCATCATACTACCTGTGGTGATGCTCATGTCCACTTGTGACAATAGTATTTCCCTTATGGAGCCGCTCTTTTGGTGGCTTTGTTTCTCAGAGCCTCCGTCTGTCCACTTAGAGTTTTGTTACACCTTTACTGCACTCCAAAAAAATTGTGTGAGGAATTGTGTGAAGGGAAAACATGGCACCCTTTGCAGTGCTGCCAAATGATGGAGCTCAGATCTGAGAAATCAAAATCCCAAAGGGAAGGTGCATATGCCAAAACCTCTATTTAAAGCCAGCAGGGTATTAACAACTTATTTATTTTTAAAGCCCATGGTTATAGCCTGTCTTGTCCAAACAGCAAAAACAGCGGACTCTCAAATTCTCAAAGGACCACTGAACCATCCCTTTAAAAATGATGATGAAAATTATCACCCATAATAATGGACTAGCCTGAAAAATACGATTTTTTGGAAATTCTACTCTTTCCCTGAAGCAGCCCTTCAGGAACAGCAGAGAAAGTCTGCAAAGCGGGAGGGTGATCCTCATAATACATGGAGGAGTGGGATGCTCAGCTGTGGGAGCACTCTTCTCCATGACTGCAGGCCTGAATGCTGTGGTCGAGGTGAGGCTTTTGGTATTTGATGGGGTTTATCGCCAGCAGAAGAAATTTTCTTTCTAGGTGTGAATATAGGAGTACCCCAATTTTACTACCTAAGTGAACATCCCTCATGCTTGCGTGCTCAAGAAGATAGCAGTGGATGCAACCTCTGCAAAGTGCCCGGGTTTATGGCAACTACTGCATTACTGCATGGTCAGTAGCTGTTTATTGTGGTTATTAAACTGTGCCTTTGTCCTTTGATTTTAACCATTTCCTTCCTGGTTTTACTTCTTTAGTCAAAACCCACTCTGTGTAAGGAGAGCTGTGTTTTGATGTACTCTGGGTGCCATGTGCTGTTCCATCCCATGTGCAAAGTTGTACTGAACAAATGTTGACTTTTCTCCCTTGTGCTTCACATACTTTGTACAGGTTAGGAGGGAACACAGAGGACAGGACAACAGAAGTCTGCTGGTCTGCAAAGACCAATGATGTCTCCTGGTCCAGGACACAGCAAGCTCAGATAGCTCTACTAGCAAGCTTAGGAATGACAGTGATAACACAGTTCCTGGATAACACAAAATTTGTGCCTAAATCCCTAGTAGACAACACCTCAAAAGACTGCATGTCCAAGTAGAAAAGAGGGACATACCTCCCACATATGTCCCTATTTTCCCAGAAAAAGCAGAGCAGGAATGTATATTAGCAAAACTGAGAGGACAAGAACTGTGGTCAAACATCAAATTCAGCCACAATTCTATTTCTTCTTCATACTTTTATTAAGTCACACTGCCAAAAGCCTCCACATCTGCTGTGCTTGGTGCTCTTCAAACACAGGATATCATGCTAAGGCATCACTCCTTTATTTGGATTTTGAAGCCATGCCTCACTGCTGTTTGTGTCAAAACAGTTACCTGTACCAGGTGGCCTTAATCCGTATTCTTACCTCACATTGACTGGGGTCTGCTGCTCTGTCTTTCTGGGAGCCAGCGACATAAGATGACAGGCTCTGGACAGCACTGAGGCCAGATAACACGCAAGCCCCATCCCAGCCCCACAGAAGTCAGTGGGAAAGCTAGATGGACAGCTGTGGTTTTGACTCAGGCCCAGAGATACTGGAAAATAACAAAGGGGACAGAAGGAAAGAGCTTGGTCAGCTTTCAGGGTTATTCCTCATTTCTTTTAAAAGGAATAAATACATGTTTTTTGTTATGACTTTCTCAGAATAAGCTTGCGCTGTCAGCTAGCCATGTCTCAGCAATGTGCTTACATGATGAAGGCAAAGCAGTTCTGAGCTTACAGGCTTAACATCCTTTTTCGGTACAGTTCATTGCAAAGAAACCTGAGTAATGCATCTTCCCTCTGAAATGCTTGTCTGCACTGCATAGAGAGCATTCACACACTTTGCATAAGCCTGAGGATCACACTGACAAAGAAAGATAGCACTGCTTAAGTAGTTAATTTGGTTATTTATTCATTTAAGTGTATGTGAATCAAGACATTTTTTCTGTGATCTAAAGTGACTGCCAAACCTCTGATTAGTTTGTAGCTTTTACTGTGTCTTTTCTTTCTTTTGTTACATAGGATGGATGCAGACTTAATTCCACTGGCAAATGCTTTGAAAAGGGCAGCCTCTGTAACACCTCCCAAAGAAGAAAAGACAGAGACAGACTGTGTCACTCCTTCATTCCTGTCTGCCCGTATCAGCACTCACTATGCCTACAGAAATGCACAAGAATCACACAGTTCTAGGCAAAATGCATTTGTGTGAGCACTTGTTCTTCTGTGCAGAACAAAGTACGTCTGCCCTGCAGCTATCCTGAGGGGTAAGAATGGCTCAGAGTAAGGATTCTACACTCCACTGTTAATATTTGTCAAATGTTGTAAGATCCTCAGGTTAGAGTGATGTATGGACCACACCCACAAATGCATTACGTTGAGACGCACATAGCTATAGATGTATGTAGACAGAAAAAAAAATGCAGATTGACCTCACTGAACTTTGTACAGTTCTGAACAATGTTAAACTTTGTTAAACTTCAAAATTACATTTTAATTCTTCAGGTCAGTGACCCAGCAGCGAGGCACACTGTGCCAGCACCGGAGAGTCACCAGAGGAGCTGTGAACTACCCCAGACAGAAAGCAGTGGTGTGAGGTAGTGGTGGTAAGGGAGATGGCACTAAGGCTGGGAAGCATGCATGTGTGAAACTTGGCCCAGATATGCTCCTTTAGCTGAACACACGGGAACTACGTCCTTCTTGTCCTCTGTTTCAGGAGTTGGAGAGCAGGAGTGTCCCCTGTCCTGCCATCCTCTGCCTGGGGGCAAAGCAGGGCTGAAGAGACACTGGTCAGCATTCAGGTTTTGTACTGGCTTCATACAGTTGCCACTTGACCTGTTCAGCTGCAACAGGAGCCACAAACACATCCATGCTCATTTCTACACTGTTCAGACTGGTGGTCTCCATCCCACAGTGTGGGATCCACTTTGTTCCCTGCAGGCTGCTGGGTTTAGTTAGCATCTCTGTGGTCTCTTTTCTCTTTGTCACAGCCAAGTATCTACTTGCATGTAGGGCTCAACAGATCTCAGAATATGAGTGAAAGCAAAACGAACAAGAGAAGTTCCGTGAGGAAGGACAGGCTGGTGACCATGCTGTCTGTTGTTTGTAAATAGACAGCTTTTCTTGGCATTGCTTCTAACTGCTGGGTTATGGTAGGGTTGTACTCTTGAATTTCTAAACAGAAATAAGGTGAAAAATACTACTTTTTCACCTGGTGCTGTGCAGCTGATGCAGTTGTCTGTGAAATTACCTCTGTATTTTAGCATAAGACCAGATAAAGGTATGTGGTTTCATACCTTTATTGTCCATAGAAGTTTCTGTTGCGCTGCACTCAGGACTTGGCCAGTCCCTGTGTTGCAGCTCACCTGTCCAACTTCAGTCCTTGGTTAGCAACTTCATAGAGAGGATCTGAAGAAAAGCTCAGTAGAAAAGGTGCTCATTATCTCCATAAGAGATTTTGTCACAGTTGGATAATAAAATACAAAACTGGCCAGGATTCTCCCATTGTGATGTACTGGTGTTAGTGGTGAAAGTACCAGCCCTCCCAGGCTTTTAGCTGCACTCAGTAGTTAGGTGCTGCGTCATGCAGTACCGCATTGTATCAGCGGATCTAAAGATAACAAATTCAGGTGTTTGTGTGTAACCCACACAGCGTCTCTGTAATGTAAGAGTTTGTCTTAGGAAAAAAAGAAAAGATGCCAGTGGTCTTGTCAGATATCTCTGAGTGAATCACCATCACTTATGCTCACTGGAGAAGGTGACTGATCATTTTCTTCTCAGCAAATGCTCTAAGTTCAGCCTGTGGTATGAAGAAAACAGAGAATGTTTTTTCATTCATTTGCATCAGTGTGCTAATATAGGTTTTGCAATCGGATTTTATCTGACAAGGTGATTAATTGTATTGCTGCATGAAAGCAAGTGGAACTGAGGTCCATCTCCTGTCACTGTGTTGTAGTAAAAGCTTTTGGAAAATTTTTTAATCTTGGCTTTTGTCAAGCATGCAGTTTTGACTTGAAACGAGATCTGTTGATTGAATTCCATTTATCAGCCACTTTATAAGAAAACTGAGATCAGCTTCACTGATGATAGGAGCCAGAGTCGTGTAAGGGACTGGAAGTGCGATAGCCGTTCTCCTACAGCCACAAGCATCCAGCTCGTATTATTTATGCACCATCGACAGTGGGACATGCTCAGACTTGAAGGACTGGTGCTGACCTTCCCTTGCTAATCATTTATACACTCCTTGTTTTGAGCGCTCCACCTTAAGGTTTCTCATGACTCACTTTCTCTCTGGAGTGAACAAATAAATCCTGAAGGACTCTGCATGCTTCCAAGTGTGTAACCTGTCCCCTTGTACTGGTCCTGTTTTCAGCAACAAAAGCTCTCGAAGTAGCAGTGCTATTTATTAAGGTGTGACCTCGGAGCCGTAGGACTTTGAGAGCTGAGAGGATGGTGGCTTCAGCTTGGCTTAGGCTTATCTTAAATATCAGTCCATGGCTTTTGTGGGTGCCACGAGTGAGGAATAAAACTCCTCTGCAGTCTCTGGAGGCAGGAAAATTGGGCATAGAATCATAGAATGGCTGGAGTTGGAAGCATGTATAGTTCTCTCTCCAAAAACGGGAGCAACAATTCTTGTCATCTTCCTGAACTTCTGTAAGGCTTTAGGCACGGCCCACATAACATCCTTGTCTCTGTATTGGAGACAGGGGTTTGAATTGACTGTTTTGTGGAAAAGGAATTGACTGGATGGCCACATCTGGGGAGTTGTGGTCAGTGGCTCAGTGTCCAGATCTGTGATGAGTGATGTGCCCAGGAGACACATAGCTGTTAGAGCAGGTCCAAAGGAGGGACACAGAAATGACAAGAGGGCCGGAGCCTTTTGCTTTCAGATATCCTTTGATTGAAAGGAATGGTAAATTGAGGACTATTTCTGAATTATTCAGAATAAAAGATGATACTGGACACTGAAATGCTGAGGGTGCTGCTGATAATCCTTGTTCTCTCTGTATTGATGGGTCCATCTGGGAGGCAGGTTTGACATCCCCCCCTTTACGTTGCACTGCTTCCAGAAGTGGTAAAGCTGTACTTAAGCAGCAAATGGTTGCAAATGCTTTGAATATAGAAATAGTGTAGAAAGGTGAATATCAGAAATAGTATGTCTGTATTATGGAATATAGGAATAATGAAAAAAGCACCAAGATTGTCATTAATTAGATGTGCAATTAATGAGCAGAGTGTTGAGCTTTGAGGAGCAGGCAGGGCTGAGAAAAGAGAGCAGTAAGAGGGTACAAGAAAATACCGCCTTGTCTTTGTCCCTCCCTTGTGTATCCCTTCCCTAAGAGGAGCTGCAGGGCAGTAGAGTGGGTGAGAAGGACATCCCAGCTGGAAGATCTGCTGAGAGCTTTGGAGAGCTTGTCCATGGGGTCAGGATTGGCTTGGCCATGGGGTCAGACGTGGAGGGGAGGGAGGAACATGCTTTGGCTTATGTTCCAGATTGTGGGACTGGATTAGGTGCATGCACTTGGGATAGGCTAATGAGAATGAAGACATGTCAGAATGTCATTGTGAAGGAGAGAGGCTTGATCTGCTGTGCCATGAGCGCTGCTTCCCTCGTGGTGCATGGGCACATCTGACAGGACAGAGCTTACCACAGCACTCACAGGAGAGCGATGTTAGGCGCTATGGGTTGGTCCAGCATGAGTAACTCAAACTGCAGGGGTGTGATGCAGAGAAGGATGTGGTTCTTTTAATTCCTTCCCCTTGTCCCATTGTTTCCTTCCCAGGCGCACGCAAAATCTTCCTCTGCCTCTCCCTCCCAGCCCAGCTTTTCTCCTTTCTTTGGCTGTCCTTTTGTCCTTTCCCTCCTGTAGAGCCAAGCTCTCAAGTGTATACTCACACCCAACAGAAAGGGACTTCTTTTGGCAATTTCTCCGTATCTGGGACCCATATGTCAAGCAAAACAATTGTAAATGGGCTTAGTTGGCATTCCTTTGGCATGGGATGGCAGAAAGCACGGACAGGAGTGGGTTCTTCAGAAAAGCTTGGATTTCAAAGCTGTGCCCATGATAGGCACTGGGGGACATTGTATGACCTCAGAGAGCCTGGTCCCGCCAAAGAGCTGCAGTGGGAGCCCAGGTCCCGACTCCTTCACTGCAGACTGGAGGTTGGGAAGGTCGGGCTGTGAGCAAGCAGGTGCCTCCTGTGCCCAGGACGTGGAGGACATGACCTACCCTGCCATTAGCTGTTAGAGTCATGCTCCCCCTGGCTTCAGAGGATGCGTTATGTCTGTGTGCAGCACCACACTAGGTCAGGGTTAGATTGCCTCACATCACCAAAACACAAATTCATGTATTTGTCCTAAAGCGAGGCTGGTGCAACACGACAAAATGGAATAATGTAACAGCTGGGAGCCAGGGTGTGCTGCAACGTCAGAGGAGAAATATCCCAGCAGCCCTATGGGAAAGCAATGGTGACTGCCGGATTAATCAGGCTTTTTCTTTTGCCGCAGTCACGATGTCAAAGCTTTTCTCTGCATGCTGAAGATGCCATGTCTGGCACTGGGAGTTGCAGTGTGGTGGAGCTACATCTTTTAATGGAAGTTCCCAGGCTGTGTGCCAGGACACTGCAGACAGACACATTTATGGTCTTTCAGGTACAAACACGAGTGATTTGTGATCAAGAGGAGGATGTGGTTCTTTGCACTCCTTCGCCCTGTTCCCTTCTAAGCCATCCAAAGCACACATGGCTCCGCGATGCAACCTTCCCAGGGCTGGTAAACAATATTCCTATTGTAAATTACTTCAGTATCTTCATGAAAAATTAGTACAATCCCCACAAGCACAGACTATTAAAATACTCTGTAAATTACGTGTCTGGCTTCACTGGGGTAACTCAACAAGTCCAGCAGCTGTAGGGCTTATCTCACATCTCTGCTGCTGAACCTGTGCTCTTTTGTCACTGACTCCAATGTATAACTTTGTTAACACTGAACAGCTTGCGAATTGGGAAAAATTCATCTAAGAATTTGAAATTTATATTTCCTTAGTGATCCTGAACCATAATAGACAGTACTCACACTGAGAAGGGACCTGATGGTCAATGCACATAATGTGCTGAAAAAGTGCATCTCTGCAGGCAGCTACAGGCAGCCCTGACCTTGCTGTGCCCACGCTGTGCAATGTTAGGCCACTGCTGGCTCCACGGCTGCTCTCTGCCATCAGAGTAGGAAATGCAGAGCAATGTTTTTCAGAAACCTCCTTGGGTTTGACAGTGAGGAACATGGCTGCTCTGTGGTCTTGTGGTGCATGTGACAGTATGACTCTGTTTGGATGTACAAAGCCAACTGCCATCTGTGTTGCAATGTTAAGAAAAGTTGAAGGCGTATTATGTCCAGCAACAGCCCCAAGGTGTGCAGGAGCAGGTGTGCTGGATGCAGTGATCTATGACAAAGCAGCAGTTTATGGCCTCACACTGCTGCTTTCTGTCAGCCTACTCAGAGAGAAGTATTTGTGGCGTTGTTGGTCCTGTGCTTCATGGCGTTATTTCTCTGAGACCGTAAGCAGGGGACTGCTTGCCATCTCAGGCTGGGTATTGCCTGATGTTTTCCTTCTAATAATAATATAAAGCCTTTGTGCATCAGTGAGAGGGGGTGAGAGATGCAGGAACTGCTGCCTATGCAGCATTATTTACAGAGACCTGTGCTGGGCTATTTCTCCTCCTCCTTCACCTCCTCCACTCAAGGGCATTCAGATGCTTTGTAGACAAGATGTGTGGGGAGCAGTAATATTTTTACTAGGCCAACTGATAAACAAACATATTTTGGGAGCCGTTCCCAGGGCCACGCAGCAGTTCTGTGAAATGGAGGAAGTCCTGGTGCAGGACTCCTGGGCTTTACCAAAAGTCCAGAAACCACTGTTTCTCCCCTTGTGGCCAGTCCTGTCTCAGCAATATTGTGATTGTTCTCCTATAAAAACTTTTTTTTTTTCCCCTCTGGGCTGTTAATGTTACCACATAGATATTTTCTATCAACCTACTCCAGAAAATTTAAATTATTCTGAAAAGGGAATTAAGTAAGGAAGATTTACTGCAGTTTAAAAAAGCCAGCGCTTGCAAGACATGTCCCCCAAGGAATGCTCTGTGATCCAGAGGATCATTTCGTACCATTGCACTGGCAGTACTTCATTGGTCAAAGCCTTTCCGTGTTTCTTCCTGGGATATTAACATGAATTTATTCATCAGTTAAAACATCTAGCAAGATAAAACTTGTTTCCACAAGTGGTTTGATTGGAGTAGCATCAAGTTATTTAATTTCCATTTTTAGTGGCATTTTTTGCAGCACTGATTATCAAGTAGTCATTGGTTTCACTCCCTTCCTGATAACCAGGGCAAAATTTGGAAGCATTTCACACCAACCTTTGCAGAACAAGAGCAGGATGGTTTGTTCCCCATGTGGGATTTGTTCTACATTTGCTGCATTGCCAGGTGTCCTCACCTGGCTGTTTGTGCTGCTGTCTCTCCGACTGCGTTTTGTAACCTATAGGGGATTAGAGATGACTGCAAGGTGACTCCAGCTTTACCATCTAAAGCTGTGTTAATGGAGATAATGGTGCTTAGATTTCTGATTCTCTCAACAGAAGGGCCACTTGCCTTTATGATGGCTGGCACTTAATCACAAACCAAGGCACTTCCAGTCTGGTATTCATCTCTGGGCTCTGCAGAAAGAGCCATGGCTGTGCTGGGCAGGGGCTGCTTGGTGGTGCCAAGCCAAAGCAGAGCCCCCAGTCACCATCACCTGTGATCAGCTATGAACATGGGTGGGACCAGGCCTGCTCCATGGGCCTGACAGAGCGGGGTGAGCTTTGTGCAGCACACACACATCAGATGCCCTTCCTGGCAGGGGTGGGTCCCTGTAACATCAGCAGGTGTCACAGGGCGAGATGAAGCTTTAGTGACACTTTAGAAATACGGGGTTCAAGTTACTTGTTCTCCCAAGCTTACTGCCTGCCATGGACAGCCCCAGCAGGCAGTCTCCTCCAGCACTGCCATAGATGCACAGAGCACTGACCTGGCTCACACGTGGCACTGCCACTGTCACAGCATCCAGAGCTCTCCCATGCAGTGAGCAGCGCTCCTCTGCGCACGCTTGCACTGAAGTCACAAAGCAAGGTGAGCCCACTCCATGCCAAGGGACATTTTTGTGTCTCAGCAACTTGCTGTGGCAGCAGCTGTGCTTCCTGCGAAGGACGCCTTTCCCTGTTATGGGTTTCTTTCCCTGTTATGGGTTTCTTTCCCTTTCTGGATGTGCCACACAGGCACATCCCTGTCCTCTGTCCCCTTGGTGATGGACCTGCCTGGGGTGCTCTGAGCCAACCCCAAGCTTTCAGCCGCTGCCAAAGCCCTGGCAGCATCCCACAGAAGCAGACATCACCTTGCTGCCTGCCATGGCCACTGAGTGATGCCTGGCAGAGGTGACTCAGAAGCGGGGAGCCCTGCTAAGGCCCTGGCATATCCCTGCACTGAAACACTGCCTACAGCCTCCTGCCTCTGCCCAGCTCGCCCTTCCTGCCACCTTTCCCCCCGGGGTCCTAACTCCCAACTTTGTTGCTCTATAAACATAATAACAATAATTATTCTCTCATTGGACACATAGCCATCTTCTTTGTTTGCAGGCTTAGATAAATATCATTCAAATCATGGAGTCTGATTCATGACTCAGGATGATGGCAGCCCTCCAAAACCTCCTTGCCCATGGAGAGTGTGTTTGTGTGAGAGAGATAGAGAGTTTCACTGTACGAAGAGTAAGAAACTGGAAGCCAAGTGAATTAAATACAAAGCAGATAATTATGTGTAATTCATTTACTGACTAATGATTGCACCTGGTACAGAGGTTTATGAATTCATTTCACTCTGCATTTGTTCTCAAAAACAATCTCTCTGCACAAGATAAATAGGCCTGTGTTTACATTGGTGTTATTATAAGATTCTGTCTCTCTGGTTCATTCCCCATTTTTTCTCATGATGTTTCACTTTTCCTGAGTTCACTTGGTGTCTCTTTGGCAGTGACAACCGTGCAGGTAGGGGCTGGGTGCCACAGCAGAATGGAGCCTTTGCTTCTGTCCTGGAAGCTGTGTGGTGTGATTACACACAGGGCTTATCTCTCATCTGCTGCAGCCAAACTTTGCCACCAAGGCTGTGCTTGCAGTGCGGAGCAGCAGGTCACAGCCTCCCTGCCACTCTGCTGGGAGGGCTGGCAACTTGCTGCTCTTTACGTGGTGTCACCCAGCTGCCCCTGCAGCCTGGCACCATCAGCTCCTTCCAGCTGAACAGCAGCAGGCGGTGTCAGCCTTCACCTGCTGTCACCTGGGTTGAAGACCCCAAAGGAGCCTTTGGCAGGGTGAAAAAGCTCACGCCATGATGGCCAGCAATGCTATCAGTGCTGATGTCAGACTGAGGACTGCAGCCTGTGTGACTGCTTGCACTATGAGTTTGGGAGCAGAGCTCTGAGCCTCACTGGACCTGAGGCTTTGCTGGCTGTGGGCAGCAGCAGGGACACTCCTGAGGTGAAGCTCTTACCATGTGGTGGAAACAAAAGACCTTTTCCAGCTATATCCCATGGGCAGTCATCAGGCATCCAGCAAAGCCCCTTCTCCCAGTCCGTCAGTGTGTCAAAGGCGCCTCACCTTAATCATCCCTCACCCTGCAAATAAATCTACACGCTCAGTTCATTGCTCAGGTCCTCAGTGATGGCTGATGCTCAAAGCACGAACTGCTGTTTCCTGGTGAGTGTGCCAGCACCATCACACAGCTGGGCTCTGTCCAGTAATCTATCCGTTAACGGGGTGCAGGAGAGGTAAGTGCACAGCATTCATGCAAGTGGCAGAGGGCTGCATCTGCAGGCACTGGCTGAGAGCAGATTTCTGTGGGATGTCCTTTAAGACCAACTCTGGGAAAGGAACCAACGGGAATGACACAAGGAAGAGGGAAGTTACTTAGCAGTTTGAATAGAGGCTGGTTAGTAAATCGTGACATGCTCAGACTGAAAGAACATGCTGAGTTCACCTACGTACGCTTTCCAGCATTATTTCCACTGAGTCTTTACTGAAGCGTAACAGTGAAGCTGAGTTGGTGGCTGCCAACGAAACAGCTGTAGCAGCAAATCTAACCACCAATGCTGCACAAACACAGTGGGAGGTGTCTCCCTGCAGCCACCGCCAGCACTGCGTGGTGCCAGGAGAGCATCACTGCCGCCCAGCTCCTCCGCTCCCAGCACTGCCCTACACCCTGCAGCCCTCCTGGGGAAGTGGTGAAAAGCAGTGGAGGTGCTGCTCTCTTCATCTGTGGCAACCATGGATAATGAAAGCATCAGCATTAAAAAAAAAAAAGCAACCCTAAGCTCCAGTATTGAAGAGATTTGTCATTAGAAAAGCCAAAACCAGCTCATCTTGTTCACAAGTGCTCCCACTGACTAAAGCGGCAGTCAGCGTGCGCTTTGGTTTTGAACCCATGCAATCCTTTTCCGATGAAGACCTGACAAGCCAGGACAGATTGCAGTCCGTGAGATACTCGTGGAGTGATAGTACTTTACCTGTAGGTGGATCCTCATTTTAGATAGCGTGAAGCAGAGCCAGTGAGCTGATTCACTGCTGTACTCCAATTTTCACCAGAATAACACCACTGAATCATCAGCAAAGTTGAAATAACAAATGATAAAATGGGACCATTGTGTTTATGTTTGCAGCATGTGTATGGAAATGACTAGTTTTCTTGCAGAACAATTACACTGCATGGATACTTTCTGGGTGCTGTTTCCCAAACGTATCACAAAGATGTCAATGTGACATTTAGGCAGCAGTTCTACATGTCAAAAAACCCCCACCAATTAAAGTCAAAGGTAACAGCTGGTGGGAACAACCTCAGCATACCTTATGTGGGTTTTTTTTAATTATTCAGAAGAAAAAGGAGGATGAGATGGACTTCAACAGCTTCTGAAAAGACTCCATTTTGTGGTTCGTGTATTTCTGCACACCAGCTACAGCTTAGAAACTGCAAAGTTAAAAACATAGTCCTGGTTTCTCTTCTATTTATGAAAATACTTGCTGAACAATTGAAAAGAACTGCGTAACTGTGATTTTTTTGCAAGTAATACTCTTGAAAAGCAACTAAAGACAACAGGCAAGCTTGCAATTAGTAGTTCTAATTATAAAGTGTATACAGAAAACAATGTAGCATCATAAGTAAAGGCCAAGTTCAAATGATGCAATAGGAGTAGTAGAACACCATGTAACAATGGGCAAAGCATCCAGCAAGAGGAATACTTCTAAATGAGCTACAGTTTTGCTGTCAAAGCAACAACAAAAAAAAGAAGTGAGAAAATAATAGCACAGCACTATATTCTATGTAACTTCTATGGTAATTCTTTCTCAGTGCCACTTGATGCTCGTGCTTCTGTTGTAGCCCACAGTCATCCCTGGATGACACAGCCACAGAGTAAGACCCAGCAATGAGCAATTATTGCAGACTGGGGGAGGGGGAAGGGGGGCAGAAGCTCCCCTGTATTGTTTGTTTATCCAGGAACCACTCTGTGCCTTGCTCCCATTTCCATGACTGACAGCAGCTATCAAATAATGTACTTCCTACAGGCAAGCCACATTTCTGTCACATACAGGTTAACAGGTGTTTGAAAACAGGAAAAACTTACTTATGATGCAGGGTCTTTGCTGCACAGTCTGGGGTGCGTATGCGTGCGTCCCCTAAACATCACCAGTCTCTGACAGCACCTCATGTACTGCATGGGAACTGCGAACCCTCAGCGTTCTGAGCGCTCAGAGCCCTCTGCTCTGCACCAGTGTCTGCAGCAGCAGCACAGGGTTACGTGCTGCGCCAAAGAACTGCTCTCAGAATTAAGTCCTGGTGCAACCAGAGAAGGTGAAGAGACATAATACCTTAGGGAAATGGTTTTATTTATTCTGCCTGGATGCATATATTGCAATCATCCATGCAGCATGATCCACAATGCTGAAAACCATTTCATTATGTTCTATAAGTAAGAGCCTGATGTGGTTCAATTGTATCAATTATGCAACTCTTCTAAGTGGTGTAGTCAAGGGTAAATGCAGGCAAAGGGCACTCCCTTTGTACCTGCTTCTACTCTGGGCACTTCTAATATTTACCTGCTCCTCATATACCACAGATAGATGAATCTGCCCACTTCTATTTACCGCTGTATCACTGACTGCTCTTTGGTCAAGAGCTTTTCCTATGCACCGATGACACAATGAAACAGAAAATGGAAGTCAAGACACTTCTATGTGTTTGTCTGTTGTGCAAGATCTAAGTGTGGCTGTAATTTTGAGCAAAGCATTTGTTTTAAACAATGTTTAAACTGACACTATTATTATGCAATATAATTAATTATAGCTAGGAGGGCATTTGAGGTTATTTGGCGCTACCTTTGTCCATTTCATAATTATACCAAGAGAATGACTAAGTTGTGCCTAGGCTAATTGTATCCATTTGGTTTTTATCCCTACTCTCTGCCATCCTAAGTCACTTACATTCTAATCTGAGAGTTTTTTGGAGGAGTTTGGATGTGTTTGTGCCGAATACAATGGAGCCCAGGCTGGCTAGGCAGCCTCAGGTAATACTGCAATTGAAGCACTAACTATAGCAATAATAATTACTATTAGACAAAATGGTAAGTACAAAACAAATGTCACTTTTTTCAGTCACTGTTACGGTTACCTACAGAAGATTTATCCTTATCTGCTCCTGCTCTGTGCATTCTAGGACGTTTGTGTAGCCAGAAGATAAAGCAATGTGGCATGATGTGACACCTTCCCAATGTATTGGGAGCCCTGTAGACACCTCCAGAGAGGAGCTGAAGAGCAGCAGCAGCAGATGGCTGCAGCAGCACGCAGTGCACCAGCCCCACTGCCCTGTGTATCACTGGGGTTCAGCATTCAAGGGATGCACAGCGCAGCTCAGAAGCCTGGGCTGATGGCACTGAGTGCTGTAATGCAGACACAGCACTGTGCAACCTCTCTGCCCCAGGACCTGCAGTTTGCTGCTGGTGTTAGGGCTGCAGTAAGGATGGCAGCTCACCCGGCCTCTGGAGCCAGGCTGGCTGCCCAACAGCCCAGCCACAAGTGCCGTGCCATACTGGAGCTCAGCAGCTGCCCCAAGCTGGCAGGCTGTGCGCCAGCCAGACGAGCTGCCCAGAGGTAGCAGTGAGTAAGGCATCTCTTCTGAATGCTACTTGGCAGCGTCAGGATTAAAACCAAACAACCACCACCAACAACAAATTAAAAAAAACAACAGTGATAACAGTGACTTCCCCAGAAAGGAATCAGGTTAAGAAATGGTCTTACCTTAAGAAAAGGCTCACTGAGGCTTTCCAGAAGGGAGCTCACAAGTAGGAGGGGGATCAACATTTTACACGGTCAGACAGACAGGGCAAAGGAGAACAGTTTTAATCTAAAAGAGGGGAGATTTAGGTCAGATGTTAGGAAGAAAATCTTTACTCAGGTGTGGGGGGCAGAGTGGCAAGGCCAGACTCTATTCAGCAGTGTGTGGAGACAGGACAAGGGGAAACGGCCAAAAGCTGGAGCACAGGAAGTTCTGCACAAATGTGCACAAGGACTTCTTTACAGTGAGGGTGACGGAGCACTGGAACAGGCTGCGCAGGGAGGTTGTGGAGTCTCCTTCTCTGGAGATACTCAAGACCTGCCTGTACACCTACTTGTGCAACCTGGTGTAGGGAACCTGCTTTGGCAGGGGGGTTGGACTTGATCTCTGGAGGTCCCTTCCCACCCCCACCATTCTGTGGTGAGGCCTGGCACAGGCAGCCTGGAGAAGCTGTGCATGTGCCATCACTGAAGGCATTCAAGGCCAGGTTGGATGAGGCCCTGGGCAGCCTGATCTGATGGGTGGCAGCTCTGCCCATGCCAAGTGGGTTGGAACTAGATGATTTTTAAGGTCTCCTCCAACCTAAGCCATCCTATGATTCTGTGACTGTTTGGCGACAGTGAAAGGCTACAGTCTTCAGCTGGCAGCTAGATTGCACTTGTAAAATAGAACTGCCTGCAAGGGCTGAATACCATAATTAACAGGCATTTTTCAGAAATTATCAGCTAATGCCATGCAATAAAAATACTGCCAACTGCTGTTGATAAAACTTGGTCTGTTCCTTTGGTGGTAACGCATAATGACTCAACTTCATTCAACTAAAATGGGAAGATACCTCTGTCTGTTACATATCACTACGTTCATTTTTACAATGGTTTATGTGGCAAATAATAAAAATTCTGAAACCTAAATACAGCTTCAGAAAGTAACTAGAGTGCCAGCTGTGTCCTGAGCAATCACAGTACTGGCAATACAAGGCCTTTGTATCATATGGCATTAATGATCCAGCCCCACTCCCACAGCAAGCAGTGTGGCCTTTATCACCAATGCTGATTAAGCAGGACTAAGCTTAAAGGATTCTAGAACAGGGAAACATGCTAATGTAAGTTTCACGTCCATCTGGTACATTTCTCATGCAGGTTATACATGACCACCCAGAGCACTGCTCCACATTTTTAGTAACAAAAGATATGAGCCATACTGGGGAATACAGGTTGTGCTGAGATAATGGGCTCTACTCGTATGATGCACCTGTCTTATCACCTAAGAACATTTTCACAATATTGCAATAGTGACCGAAAGGTTATTTCTCAAACCTTGTCTGTCACCCAGTAGGTACCAGCTGAGAAGTTTCTGTTTGATTGCTAAAGAGTAGAAAGCAATGAGCACACATTGGCAAACCTTAGATCAGGCATGATGTGGATGTTGCACACCTCAGACTAACGCCCACCTTCACTTCAGGGAAAGGAGAAACCAGACCTGCAGACACACTAATCGCTCCTGCTCTCAGAGTTCCCACTCACCTGTTTGGAAATGAACAGCAGAACCTTGCTGCTTTCTATTTACTGCACTGAGAGCCAGTGATTGAGTACTGCCAGTCATCAATTACATGGCTATTACATTACAGCATTTTATGATGCAAAATCCTCCTCATGTACAAATTAAAAAAATGTAAGTAGTCTGTGCTGAGACTGACAATTCTGATACAAGAAGGGGAGGTGAAGTCCAATCTCTGCTCAGCTGGGAGGAGCACGAAGGTGATGACACACCACTTAGTTTTGGGACAGCTTGGAGGTGTGGGCGTATGACCCGCCAAACCAGGGTCACTTCACCCAAAGGAGGGCAAGCAGCAGAACTGGGCTGTCATGCACAAGACTCAAGTTCCCAAAGCCTGGTTTCTGGTTGCACCCACTGCTGAGCAGAGACTGCGCATCCCATCAGGCACAGGAGGTAATGCCCTTCAGCTGTTTCTAAGGGAAGGCGCTTCAGAGCACACAGGCACAGCCACTCAGCAATGCTGGTGGTGGACAAATGCAGACATGGCTGAAGAAAGCTAAACAGGTTGCATCAGCACCAAAGGGATTCGGGCAGCCCATCCCACTGGCTTTCAGTAGCACTGAACATGACGGGCTCTTAGACAAACCTGTGGATCCCAGCCTGCCACGTGACACTGGTAACTGACTCTTGTCAGTAGAGCGTAGCAACTTGACTTATTCCCTTTCACAGAGCACACTCTGGCCTGGCTACTGCCCAGGAGAGCAGCAGAGCCTCAATTGGAAGGCAGGCACCAGAAGACACACGTGGGGCTGGAAGCTGGACAGTCCCAGCACTCCGGTCAGAAATAAAGCTGCTTTTATAGCAAGGATTTCAGTACATGGTCTGGCTGTTGCTGACCTTGTCTGAGAACCTCCCCAGCAGCAGTGTGCCCATTAGCTGACATGCTGCAGGCCTGTATCAGATGACACTGCTATTACAATGTCGCCAGAGGTAGGGAAGCTCTTATGTTAACAAATAACACTGAGTGAATTGATTCCTCCTGCCTGCACTGCAGTTGCTGTTCTATTCCCTCCACTACACTGGGCGTTAGGAGACAATTTATTCCCTTTTCCAGACCCCATGTATCATTACAGCTGCAGTACTGTTGTAGACCAGCTAGAAAAAGTGGAGTTGTGAATTCACCTTCTCTTTTGAAATGTTACTCCATCCACCCACACCTCTTTCTTCTTTGCTAACTCCAGTCATCCATCCCCAGGACCTACACCCACTCTGATCCCAACTCACTGATGAACATACATGGAAACAGACCTTGCTAAATAGATTGCAGCTCCTGTTCCATAGCTGTGTTTATAGGATCATTCGGATACTAAATCTAATACATAAGTGAGAACCCACTGGTTGAGTAAGGTCTCTGGATTTAGTGCTCGCTTTATGAAACAGGTTATTCAGCACAGCAGCTCTGGGTGCCCCAGGACACAGGACGGAGCCAAATGGAAGCCTGACCCCAAAGAGGTTAACACGGGTTCTGATGCTGTTTGGGAACTTCTCCCTATAGTGAAAGGACACTCAGAACCTGAGTGAGGAGACACCTGAACCATTCGGAGGACTCCATCCAACAGAGGCCCCATCAGCCAAGCTGCCAAAGGTGCCCTAGAGTTTCACACCTCTGTCCCAGGGAAAGCCCTGCATGCTGGGAACTGGGACCCTATGAGCTTGGGCTTGCTTCAGTTAAATCTTCCCACTTTATATCAACAATGTCCTGAAAAGATGGAGGATGCAGAACAGAAGACTCAGCATGGCACACTGATGCACAAAAGGTTTCAAAAGGTCAAGAAAGGGAGAAGTGGACTAACTCTGGTATTTTAACAGCTTGGCATTGATGCCATAAATTAAAATGAAGTCTGCTGGATGTTTTATTTTGTGTGTGTGGTAAACTGTACAGTTAGAGTCTGAATAAACCTCTTTTGTCAATTTTACTACCTTTCTGATATAAAAATAAATAAACTTAAACAAAGAAGAAGTGGAGACCTGCCAAGCCAGCCTACTTTGGTAAGAACTGCACTGACAAGGGAGCAATTGTGACTTAAAGCTCAGGAGCTGAGACAATCAGCTTTTGGGAGCTGGCAAAGCCCTTCTGGAAGGAGCTGTTCTGTATGCAGTAGGAGTTACAGTGAAAGAAAAAAAAAAAAAGAAAAAAAAAGACACTGTTCTGAAAGGTAACAAAAGAACATCATTAAAATTTTTGCTACCAGAACTGCTTCCCTGTTTGATGGGAAGGCTGCATGTAAATAGCTGCTGTGAAATATACCAGGGTAACAGCACCTAGGAGCATTTTAATGATGATATAAAATTCACAAGTAAATGATATAATGTACCAAGTAACTTACTAGGCTTAATATAAAACAAAGGCTTCAAGAGTGATGGTTTTACTCTGTAGCGAATCTCAGCAATGAGTTCTAGGCTTACCAGTCCAATGCCAAACATGGGAACTTCCAGTAGGCAGCAACACGTAATTACCGCTGGGTGGAGGTGAATCAACCACTTTCCGTCACGAAGCCAATGAGGGACCCTCAGACAATCTGCCAAAGGTGGGTGGGTGAATGAGTGTTACTTTCTTGCTAGGCTCCCATCAGGGCACCACACCTTGTGATATTATCTCTGTAATAAGCAAACAACTTTAAATGATATTGTGTCACTGCAAATGAAGCAGGAGGGTGACCCAGCAAGTCAGATTTCATTAGCTCATGAGGGACTGCACTCCAGCATGCAGGTACACACACACTTACCTTCAGAACTTCAAACCTCAGCCTGCCACGCAGAGCAATATAAACCTTAGCCATACATGCCTGAGACTGTGTCTCCTTCACAGATGCACATGGACTTGCACATGCACAGCAGGCTTATCACTACACCAATGTCCTATTTGCTTTTCTGTGTGCTGCTGTCGAAAGTTTTCTAATGCTCTAGGTAAGAAGATTGCAAATGAGGCAGACATTCAGCTGCTCAATCACATTAATATTGGTACAGTAAAAGATGACAGTATTACGTATATTTTGTCTAATTACCAAGCCATGTGCAGTGCTGCCTGCCCAGGTGTTCATGCACTCAGGCTCGCTGCCTCCCACCACTGCACCTTCCTGCCTCTTTCCTCAATTGCAATTACCTGTTCTAGTTCTAGTCACAGAGGACATATCTGGTCTGCCAAACTTCCCAGCTGTGAACACACCAGTGACTCCTGCCAGCTCTCCACTGTTCTGAGTAGCATTACCAAGAGTTTTCCATACAAAAGAAGTGATTCAGAAGACTTCAGACTGTTGTACTGGCTGAGAGCGAGTGCTGTTATCTGTCACAAGGAGAGAGCTTCAAGCCACCCAAGGGCATGCCAGATTGGTTCACAAGGGCCTGAACTACAATAGCTAGATAAGTATGATGATAGAAAGTAAGAAAGAAAATGGTTGGAAAGTCACCAGGTCAGACTGCAGGGCCAGAGCAGGAAAAAGGCTTTGCCAGAGTTGTATGTAGTGAAACTCAACCGTCTTCTGTGAATTCAACCTGCCACAGGCCATTGTGCTGGTGTGTATTTTGGCAAGTGCCTGACCCTTCCTGTTGACTGAAATACTCATGCTCTCTAGAAATGACCAGGCCTGCACCCAACTCTCCAAACAGCTAACCTTACCCCCTTCTTTCTTATTTCTTCCTCTTTCAAAACCAGTCAAATCCCTGCTGTGTGCCAAGGTCAGACAATACCATACTCTACCATCTGTTGATCTGGTTCCTCCTCATTTCCTGTTTCTTCCATTTAGAACTGCCTTATGGTAACACAAAAGCCATAGCAACAACAGTAGGATGGTTGCTCTTGGTGGCCAGGCTGGGAAGAAATGGACTCCCAGCAGAGGAGCAGTAGGTGTGTCCTGCTTAGGCTGCTGAATTTGACCTGCTCAGCCGCTCCCTACCAAAAATTCCCTCAACCAGCACATCAGGCTCATGCTGTAGGTGTCACAAACTGTACACATGTAATCAACTGGCTTCTTCTGAAAGGGATTAGCCTAAGCATTAGCAAAGAACTAGATGTCATTTTTGAGGTATCAGTACATTTTTTATCTGGGAATATTACCAAGCAAATCCATTCGGAAGCCATTTCCAAACACATGGACAAGAATGCAACTCAGAACAGGCAGTGTGGATTTACTAAGATCAAACTGTACATGGCCAGCATGGTTGTCTTCTGTGCTAAAACGATGTGCTGGATGAACAAGTTAGGGATGCTGTGGATGTCACTTACTTTGATTTTAGCATAGCCTGTAACATTGTCTCCTGTCCAAAACAAACTGGGGTGGTAGAGACTTGATGGATGGTCCACAGCATGCCTGGAAAAAGCACATGAAGCTCAAAAGGCAATAATGGTCAACAACTAGACTTTTAATTAATTGGCATTAAGAAATGGCATTCTTCAAGGGACATCACTGGAGCCTATCTTCACTAGCATCCTGGATGAAAGGGTGCAATGCATGCTCTGCATGTTTGCACATGACATTGCGTTCAGGGTGTATGAATGTTCATTATGCTGGAGGACAGGACAGCCATTCACACATTCTTCAGGAGACTAACCTGACAGAAATCTCTTCAAATATATCGGAGAAAGACAAAATCTGCACACGATACAGAATTAATCTGTGCAACAGCAGAGGATGGGAGCTGAGTGGTTAGCAAGGAGCTTCAACGAAAAAAGCACCTGGGGTCCCAGTGGACAAAATGTTCATCATGAGTCAGCTGGGAGCCTGTGCAGTGCTGACGGCCAATTGCACCTCACTGCACAGGAGATAACGGAACCAGATGCTCATCAGCAGTGCACAGTACAAGGGCAATGACCGCAAGCTGAAGTAGGAGAAACTCCATTGAATATAACTGGAGAAATGTTTCAAAATGAAAGGCGACATGCACTGAAATGGGTGCCCAAAGAGGTCTGTAAAATCTCCACCCATGCAGACTTCCAATATTTAACAACAAAGCCCTAAGTAGCCTAGGCTCGTGCTGAAGTTAGCCCTACCCCTTTGAGGAGGTTGGCTGCAGCCCTCTAGATGCTCTTTCCAACCAAAATTATTTGATTTTTTTTATTATTATTATTTTTTTTTTTAAACAGCTGTTGATCCGGGAGACCTGGCTGGAGTTAGTTACGGATTCCTCGAAAAGAATGAAGCTGTTATCTCCACAGCATCACCTGCCAGTTATTACTTATTTGTAATACGAATGAATTCAGTGCATACATCACAAGTCCAGACAGTCAAGAGACTTCAGTTCTGAGATTTTATCTCTGAGGATCAAAGAACTGAACTTTCTGATCTTCAACCTGAGCAAAAAGAGAGGTCTGTCTTTAAGGTCAAAACCTCTTCACTTCAGAGGCAGCATGAGAAAGACTATTTCTGGGCTTTAGTTTGGATTTATGCAGCTCTCATACATTCCTGTGGTGCCAAGTGCACATGTTGTGAGACCTTCTAATAAAATAACTGTTTTGGTGTGAAATGTTGTAAAAGCAGTGTATAACATATGGCCTCCAAACGCAACACCTACTTCAGTATCTGCATCCTATCATATATACATGCACATTTACATGCAGCAATCCAGGGTGCCAAAGGCTCAGAAAATCTGCTAGCTACCATGAGAAATGGTGGCTGGGTCTTCTCAGAACCACACAGCAAACGTGGGGTGTGGATCCGTGAGGCTGTGTCTTCCAGGAGCACGGGCTGCAGCGCCAGGTGTGCTGGCACACCAGGAGAAGCTAAGGACAGAGAACTTCCCAAAAGACACTGGTGTGCAAGGGTATTTTTACCTCCCAGGCTCAGCAGACACAGGTCACCACAGTGAGTCACAGCCCCAGACGTCCCTTGAAAAACCGCAGCTGACCCAGGCACTTGCTGTCAGAACCACAATGAATGCCCAGAAAAAGCAACAGATTCAGCCCTAATCTCTGCACCAGTTCGGGTCTGTGATATCAACACAAAACCTGGACCAAAAAGCAAAAAATAAATAAATAAAAGTAAGAACCCGTACGTATTTGAAAGCATGTCCAGAAACAAACAAGCAAAACCTCTTATCCAAACAAATCATAGTTAGATCTTGGGTGAGACCATGTTTATGAAGTTTAGCCAAGAAGCTTGCTTAGAGATACCTCTCCAGCCTTAGCATAACACAACCAGCCTGGACAAGTGCTACCAGAAAACACTTCATTAAAATGCTGTTGTGGTATTAATTTATAGGTAGCAATTTACATCACACCCATCATACACACCAATCTGGCAGCTACGATTGTCAAATCAGACTGCTTCTTCCACAATACCCCCTGCCCCCAGCCCACCCCTCTCTGACCCGACTCTCACAGCAAAACAACTGCTTCCCTCCTGACACGGCCATCCCTCTGAATGAGCCTTTGTTTGAACGTATTGAGCCTTATGTGTTCCAAACACAAGTAGGCATCAAAGATGCAACAGTCTCAAGAGCCAGGCACACACGTATGGTGCTCTGCAGCTAGGTATTCTTGGATACAACTGGTGACCGCTGCAGAGCTCTCCCCAGGAGACAGCTGGCAGCTGCATTCTGCATCTGCTGGAGAATCCAAGTGGCTTTGGACATATCAAGGGCAATACCAGAGAAGCTTCTCTGTGTGCTGTGGACACTGGTGGAAAAGCGTGATAAAGTGTGATAAAACACCTTACAAGAAAGCACTGGGTGTGTCTTCAGTGAAGGGAAAAAAAAAGAAAAGGAAGAAAAAACTGGCAAAAAAAGAGGTTAGATGAGGTAGCTGGGACTGCCAGGGGCAATCTGAAATCAGTTTACATTAGAGCAGGTTGCTCTTGATTTTGCTACAGCAGTTGTCACGCTTGGTAAGAATAACAAGCTATTCATATGGCAGCCACCATTGTGCAGCTCAGCACATGCAGCCTAGTGGAAAGAAATCCAAGCAAACGCAGTGACTAGGATAGGACATTAAAAAAATGGTTGTGTAAATAACTTCAGAAATCTGTAAGAACAATTGATTCCCTGTAAGAGGGCTTCATCACTGGAGCACATGAGGCTTTACCCTAGATCTGCACTTTGAAATGCCCACATATACAGCCTGCTGCAGCTCCCAGATTCTTCCCACTGTCTGTCCCTTTCAATCTCCTGCTTCTTTTTAATACTCTCAAGTTCTTCAGCTATCTAGAGTTCCACCTTCATGCATGCCCAGAACTGCCCCAGTCTTGACAGGGCCAAGCAGCTCAGCCCATTTCACACCTAACTCTGATCAGGATCCAGAAACTGGGCGTTGCTTTGCCTGAACCCCCTGAGGGCTTTGATTGGGGATTATATGTTACCCGGTGACTGTTCCACGTAAAATGCATAAACAGTCCTGGGAGCAGAGTCCAGACTCACAAACTCCCATGTGAATGCTCAAACCAGTAGGAAAGGCAGCCACGCTCCCTCGCATGCGCTTGCTTTGTGGCCCAGTGATTCAACAGCACATTGCTGAATGCAGGCAAGCAGTGCCTAGCTCCCCACTGCATCGTCCGGATGCTCTGCAAGAGATGGAAGGTGGGAACAATGACCCCAAGGACAACAGCAACCCAGTTTGTCACTTTCTGCTTGCCAGCAATCGATGTTTCAGATTAAATATGTTTGCTGTGACAGAAAGGCTGTCTGTACTCACCTTCCAGAGGAGCTGTTGGGCTGGGTGCCTGCAGAATTAAAAACTTTTTTTCCCTGCTAGCCTCTCTGGTCCCAACACGGATAGTTTTGGACATCATGCAGAAGCATCAGGCTTGCCTTGGGCACATGGTGTGGACTGCTGGCTCTGAAGCTGGCAGGCGGGCACTACAAATCAAAAAGCACAGAGCTTAATACTGAGACATCAAAGCACTCCTGGGTATAACTCCAAAAGTTTGTATCTGCAAATGGTTACACCAGGAAGTTACTCAGCCCAGGCATTCAGGTCTCAGAGCAACAAATGAGGAGGTTGGTGAGGTAGCACGTGCTAAGGCATAAACACCATTGAGAAAATCTGTACTGCTGCTATTGCTTCAGAAGCAAAGTCCTACTTACCCCAGCACTGCACTAATTCCCCCCTGGGTAAGGCTCTCCCCCTGACACACTTTGGCGCACGTCTCTTAATTTAGGAGGAGGGAAAAAGCTTGGCTTCTTCCAAAAAACAAAGAACTGCATTCAGGTAATTATTAAACAGTAAAATGCTCTCTGTGTCCGTTTGCATTGCTTCAAGAAAGATTTTTTTCAAGAATTATTTATTGTAAAAATGCACAAATGATAACATTTCTTTGAAGAAACATCACACAAGCACAAATGCAGAACAAATGCCTGGAAAACACCCTATTTTGCACACAAAGCAAAAGGTGCTTCTAAGTCTCACTTACTGCAGCAACTGCTTCACAGCCAATTTCCCCATTTGCTTCAATGCTCAGAAAGGTCCTTTGGAAACCACTCAGCACACACACATGAAACATAGGGAAGAGCCAAGTCACTTCTAGCAACTGCTCTCAGGTACCAGCATAAAGAACAGAGCTGTTCAGATTGCCCCCAGGCCATGATCTGGGGGCAACGCCTTCTTCAGATATCACAGAAGAACCTGGAAAGAAAGCTTTGAAAACTCTTCTCAACTGTGTAACTTGGTCCAAACTAATCCACTGGGTTTCCATCACCTTTGGGTTGTCACTGCATTCCCTACCCCAGGCAACACGAGAAACTCCCAGCCAAAAGCAGAAGCAGCTGCCAGCCGTGCTGCACGGCCACTGCTGTAACAACCTCATGCCCTCCACAGCTTGGCACAAGGCAGAAGTTGAGATGCTGTCCCTGCTGGGTCCAGCCCCAGGACCACCATTAGCTACAGAGCCTAAGGGTGCTGCAGGGCACACACAGCGTGCTGACAGTTGTCACAAAGGTTGGTGGTTATTTTTACTGTGCCGCATGTGTCTACTGGTCAAAATACAAATGCAAAGAGGACTGCAGGCAATGAGCACTTTCAGCATTTCATCTTTAAGACAGCATGAAATACTACAGTGACCTGGGGCTGTAGCTCAGCACCTGAGCACCTCTAAATGCAGATATGGCAGCTTTTGAGCGAGGCCTCTGTTAGGTCACAACAGGCTACAGGAGCTGCATGGAAGAAGGCTGGCAGGTGAATGACAGGTGCTCCCCTATCAGGTGCAGCAAAGCCCAGGGTTTATGGGAGAACAGAAGAATTGTGTCTGAGGCTGATGACTGCCCAGCATGTCAAATGCTCAGGTGCATGCTGAGGAAGCACGTCGGTGTGCTAATTCCTGACGGGGAAGGCTGCACGGTCCAGCAGCAGCAATGCGGTGCTCTGATCCACAGCACTGTTTGCAGGGCACTAAACATGCTATTCTATGGAAATCACTAATGGCTTCGGGAGAAAATTAACAGATGGTCATGGGGGAAATCTTCCAAGGGTTTTTTTTTCCCCCCTTCTCAGTGATAATAGACTACTTACCATTTTCTGAAACCACCTGCACAATTTCCCAGGCATCGTGGCTGGCTGCTGGTTAGAACAGAGTGTGACTGAGTGCTGTTTGCAGCACTAAGCTTGCTTTCCATTATGCGCCTCTCATGTGTCCATGAAAGACTGCATAATCCAGAAATTCACCATCACGTTACCATCGAGACTGAGGGGGGTTGATAACCAATGCTCAGGATTAGGTTCAGGGAACACTTAACATTTTCTAGCTAGTCACATTACTTCAGGTACCAGATACGCCAGCTTTCCCATTGATATTAGGGGAAGAAACAAAATCCTGACTGGTCTTTGGAGGAATAGTGCAATGTATCACTGTTGCTAATGACTCCTGAAACCCACTACAACAGAAACAACAGATGTTACCCCAAACAAAGAGCAGCAAGAGGAAACAGGAACACATCCAGGGACAGGCACAGAAAGCTCCACCACCCTGGGTGTATAATTCTGTGGGAAGGTGGGGATGGGCAACAAATACGTATCTCATGAGTAATGAACACGTGTATTTTCATGTGGCATCACCATTCTGCAAGGGCTGCCAGTTAGTAATGCTTGCTGTCCCTGCCAGGACATGTGACATACGGCATGGCCACATGCTCCTTCAGTGTGGCAGCACAAGACCTAGGACTTCATGCCACCTTCCTCCCAGCCTCGCTTTATCTAGAAGGTATTTGCTCAGATTCTCTGCTCAACCAGATTTCATAGAAGCAGGTATCAATTTCATTACAATCCCTGCTGCCCACACCAGGTGTTCTGGGATATACATCCTCAGCACATCAGATCAATTCAAGAATCTCTGTGAACTGTACTGCTTGCCAGCCATCCAGCTGCAGCCAGTCACACAGGTACAGACACACAGGTACAGACACACAGGGCAGCACCAGCCACGCCAGCTTCCCTGGGCAATGCGTGTTCTCCCCTTCTTCCTTCCCCTTTTCTCAGTATCTCAGAACAGTCGGGCAAACAGAAAGGGCATCCAAAATACCCCTTTCCTGGCAGCCAACAGTCACTGACCCCGTTTCCCAATGTGTGTGAACACTCAAGCTGCAGAAATCCTCTTTCCATCCCACTACAAAGACCCTACAGTCTCCCAAGCGTTCTTCCCTGTATGCTCCTCATCTTCCTCACTTCCACAGCTGCTACACAGCCTCAGTCCTCCGCTCACTGCCAGACAGAGAATGACTCTGCAGAAAGCCCCTCCACACCACTCCCCTGCCACTGTCCCGCGGGGGCAGGCCCAGGAGCTGCAGAAAACTTTGGTACGGCTCTGGTATCAGACAGATGCTGAGCTCACAGCCAGATGTGACCTGCTCTGTAGAGGAAATCCTCCCTCACCAAGCTCGTTCCCTCCCACCTTGGTGAACAGGCATTTGGAACCGGGTTGTTGATTTGTTAAAGGATCACTGCCTCCTGAAATCACATTTCAGGAAGCCAGAAACTGCAGTTTGCAATCTGCGTGGTTCCTGTTTCCAAAGGTGACCTCATGTGTATGCGCACTTGCGTGTGCACCCCAGCTACCTTCCTTCAAGAAATACCCGTGCACGTGGCAAGGCCCCTCAGAAACCTGTGCTGTGGGTGTGTGGTGACAGCGCCACGCTGCCTGGGTGTTGGAGGTGCCTGCTCTTGCAGTGAGCACATCACAAGCTCTACTTCAGGGAATAGCTGTGTGACACCTAACGTGCCTCAGGCTGGTGCAGCTGAAGGACACGAACATTAAGAGTTACAAATGAGAATCTGTGGTTAGCTGGCAGCTGGCACAAGTATTGCTTTTTTTTGATAAGCACTTTAAGTGTCCCATGAATAGGAAAACCTTTCCTAATGAATCCTGCCTGTGCTCGGTAAGTGAACCACAAAGGACAGAATCCAGCCCTTTCATGATAATCAAGACAACTGATGCTTGGACGACAACCATTTTTTTTGGCAAAAGCCCACGACAAGACAGAGGTTGCAATGCACACATGCTCAGCTCCTTGCATGGATACTCTCAGACACACATATCTGAATTTTAACTGTTGCCCATGGGTCAGGCTCTGAGATGACATAGGTGGTTTTGTAGGTTACATCAGTACCTTCGCAGGGTGCAGTAAGTGGGCCAGCTACCACAGCTCTGGCCCGGCACACTTCCGTAAGGAAGATGCACAGGTCTGACTGAGTCTAGGGGAGAATTTCCCAGGAGACAAACAATGCTCTAATATTTCATCCTTTGCTCAGTTTCCGAGACAAGCACTGGCAAAATATGGAAGGTTCTTTTGCTGCTGCAGATCCCCAGCTACAAATCCTCTGCACAGATATTGAAAATAATCTGTGAGAACACAAATTATTTCTAAACAGGCATTTTCATCTAGAACTGTGTTGGATATAATGGCGATGGAAGGACAGCTAAGCCAGGCCGATTCGTTACAGTAAAGCTGTGTTGTACTTCAGATTACTTATTAACAAACAGCAAATGGGCCTCTGCCTTGACCTTTTTCATTTAACAAATATACTCTTCCTGCCCCCTGTAAACAGCAGGTACTGGTAACTCAGTCACGTACCCCTCACATTACCAAAGTTAGCTTTCTTCATCTGTGGCAAGGAGTTCAGTCAAACGGAATTCTGCCAAGCTCACTGAGGTTATTAGCAGCATTATTAGCCTTAATAATACCAGCAGTAATAATAATTCTCTGGATCACCATAGACTTGAGAACATCTAAGTAGTTCAAAAATATTAATTAGAAAAACTCAATAGGAGGTCTGAGAAACCAACAAAAATTGTCAGCTTCACTTCAGAGCTAAGAGCTGAAAACAGAGCCACAGCAAGCAGAAGCGGCTGTTTGCCTGAGGAGTTTCAATTAATGGGTGTTTCTTTGGTGTCATGAAATGTTAGGTGCCCGGTGCCTCTGGCAACACTACCAGGTTAAAAGCAGCAGCCCACAGTACGTATCTGGAGCAGCAGCAGGTTTGGGAACTGCAATCCAAAGGACAGTTCTGCCACTGAGACTTGGCCTTAGGATGCGCTCCAGGCATCTTCTGCATTGGAAATAATGGTCCCTAGGGCTCTTTGGAAAATTCCAGCCCTGATGATCTTTAGTGTAGTTGAAGACTAAGAACATGCCTAGAACCCACACATGCTCTTATGCCAAGAAGTCATCAACATCCAATCCTTTTATATTAAATCTTTTTGAGTGAAGAAGGCAAAGTGTGACAAACATTGCTTTGCAACAGCTAACTCTATTTCCTACCTAATTATTTCCCTGCCTTCTCTCTATTTCTATTAAAGCTCAAGTGGTGGCCAAGTCAAGACAATGGCACCAAGACATTTGCAGTGTTCATTTTGGTTCTAGGTTAATTTTTCCTGCAGATATCATCCCAATCCACCTTGAATCACACAGCATGAAGCACTCAGTAAACAAGGTGAAAGTTTCATCTAGATTCTTAACGAGTGATGTTGCAGAGTCTTTGCAGCAAGGGGTAATTACTTGTATTAATTACAGGCTCCTCTAGGGTACATTATGCCACTGCATAGAAAGGATTGGACATACAAATTGGAGGAGTGACTCTTTTTGCTTTCTTTGATTTGTTCAAAAACCTTACCATTTGTAGGCATCAGAAGGACACAGGCAAAGTCAATCTCAGTGTTTTGTTTGCAGTCCGGATGACGCAGTGCCAAGAGCAACAGCTTCACAATTGAGAGATCCAGGTGCTGTTTCTCACTCTGACACACACTGCTCATGTGACCTGGAGCATGTCATATAACCTGTCTGTCCCCATCTGTAAAATTAGGATAATGGTAGTTAGTTCATGTTTAAGCCTGAAAGATGTCAAAACATAAGAAAAAGGAAGCTTCTCTTCACCGAATCTTCATCCATCAACGCCTCGAGAATCACAAAAAGCACTGTGTCTAGATTGATGCCATTTTCCTGCTTATGGTATGATCACTGCTATCTGCCCAGTGGGCAGCTTTTCATTCTGTGACTGTGCTCACTCAGTAAGGCTGGCTTTTCACCAAACATGTCATTGCTCTGTACTGCTCATTTCTGTCCCAGGTTCTTCTACCCCTTTCTAAACCCTGATGCCCTAAGGTGCTTCACACTCCTGAATCTCATCAGCAGGCTGCTTTTTCTCTAGGTAGCACCAGTCAGAAACATCCTCTTCCAGGTGCTCACCCCCAGCTGCGGGGTCCCAGGTCACAGCCAGCCCCAGCATGTCTGCACTGCCGCTGTCACAGCACTGTGCCAGTTCTCACTGTGCACTCGGCCACCCCCAGCTACTACCTTCTACCACTGACAGTCAAAGTAGGTTAAGATAATGTTGCCAGTCTGGACACCAGCACAAGAAACCCTCAGAAGAGTAACACCAAAAAATTTGCACGTTTCTTCCCTCCTTACCAACTTGTAATCATTTGGTGGATGTTTTTTTTAAAAACACAGCTGCTTTCTTGACTATTCATTACTATACGAGATAGTTACTTCTCAGGGAAATGTCTTTCTCAGAGGATCTTCTCTATTATCTGGAAACATGGATGACAACTTAATTGTCTAACTTCACAGTCACAAAATTCACTTCATCCAATTCCCTCAGATCCTTTACACAGTTAGATGTTCTCCAACTGCGCAATGAACTTGAGGTATCTGATTTACTGATAATAAATCCTAATGCCTTAGATGCCCCTGTACATCTCCTGTGACACCCACTGTAATTGCTCCTTACATACAATTGCTAGGTCTGACATGTTGTGAGGTGCTGCTCCTGGGGGAATGGCACAGTCCATTTTCCCCTCACTTCCCTTTGTCTCAGAACCTCAGAAGCAGCATCTCCTCAGCAGAAGCACACTCAGAAGTTTTTGGTTGTATGATGCCTAGCAACTTCAATAGAAGACTCACAGCTGCCATCCCACACAACCGTTTGAAGATTCGGGCTGTGTTTCATCCCAGACAGACTATTCACAAAGTCTCAAATACAATTCAGGCACAGCCACTGACTTGGCCAGTTCTCATCACTTACACGCTATCTTCTGGTAGAAGCACCACCCAGGCTGACACTTGGGCACCATGGAAGTAACACGGCATCTCTTGGCCAGCAGGCCCTAAAAAACAAACACAGATCTACCAAAGTGAGGGCTCTCAGCACAGCCCTCTGGTTGCATTTTCTGGCATAACATTTGGCAAACATCAAATAACTGCAGGAAGAACGTCCCTAACACCAGGCAGGCTAGAGCTCCGTGGGGCTCCTAAGGTCCCAGCCTCATCAGCACGTGGATCCAGTGCACGTATCAAAGAGCAGGAGCTCAGCAGGGGCAGACCCACCTCACAAAGCCCACATGTACAGGAGCTGTTCTGCACCTGCAGCAGTGCAATGGTGCAATAGCTCACGTCCTCACCTCACCTCTCCTTCCTTCCCTTCATCTCAGATAACTCCAAACGCCTGCCACCAGGCTAGTCAGCAGATGCCTCCTGTACTCAAGAGCATACCTGGCTGCACTAATGGGAGAAGAGGGGACATCCTGCCGTCACTCAAGCCTCTGGCTCTCACACAGCTGATGCAGGTATAGGATGACCATCCTGGGACAAGCCCAGAGTCCAGGGCAGCAGCTCTTTTCTTCTGTGCGGTTCCTCTGAGGAGGGCCCCCTCGACTGCATGGAGGGAACAGGAAGGATCTGGAAAGCTCTGCGGCTCTGTGCCGTTTTCATGTTTGTTTACACGCATTACTCCCTGAATGGGCAGAGGTCTGTGAAACTGCTGATTCATGAACATCCCTGCCATCTGTGGCCTCTTCAAATGAGAGCTCACCCTGACCCAAGGATGATTTACTTTTCTTGGCTTTTCATCTCAGTAAACTGATTCTGTCTCCATTCCCTCAGACTTCGAGGGATTTGGGTAAAAACAAATATTATTGAATGTCTTCAAGCTGCTGAGTTAACTCTGAGCAGTTGAGCATTCAAGGCTCTGACAGGGAAGAGAAAAATGGCAAGAGCCAGTGCTGGGAATGACTTCTCCCAAGCTTTGTACTCCGGCGTTTTTTTCAAACCTACCGGTCTCAGTCCATTTGCCAAGTCACAGTTTGGAGACCACTGAAGACAGGAAACACTCTGCCATCCAGCACCTGGAGCTGGGTCTGAAAGGGGATCAGAAACACGTTAAGTTGCTGGGCACCACACATGTCCATTCCAGATAGGATACAGACACCTTGCCTCATCACCAAAGAAGCTTAGTTTCCTTCTTCCGCACTCCAGCCATCACCATGATGTACCTACCTGCTTTTTGCAGCTGTCTTCGGCTGTCATCCTATTTCACTTCCTTCCTCTCTTTTTGCTCCCTGCTCTATCTGTTGCTGCCAATCCACTTTCCCATTAATGGTCACAGCCTCACCAAGCAGGGCGAAGCTGTGGTCAGTAAGATCTCCTGTCAGGGCATGTTATACAACCCTATTACAGCCAAGCAGCTGCCCCCTTCTTCCCCCCAGCTATGTCTTCCTACTTGTGAAACCATCCCCTCAGAACCAGAAGAACCCGCTCCAGGGGAAGGTGCCTGAGTGGGGCCCTGAAACTCAGTTATTAGAGCTGACACTGAAGTCCAGAGGTGCTCGGCTGCACCACCCACAAACGTCATGCGAGTGGAAGGTGCTGTGCATGCCTCAGAAGCAGCCCTGGTGTTATCGCAGGACAGATCATAACCACCATCATAAAAGCGTGCACTAACGTCAGTTTAATTAATGGTGAGAAGAAGTAAGTCTTGCCAGGCCAGATGGCAAATTCGGAGTTTCTCACGTGATGACTGTCAAATTACTGTCTCCACAAAAGAACGTCAGAGAGCACATTTAAGAAACCTTGGAAACGTTTATCAGAGCAGCAGTAGAGATCCTGACTGACCCACTAGGATCCTGGAGTGCAGATCCAAAAGCAGAGACAAGCTTCAAGGAGTTAGCACCAATCAAGTACCTAAAACTAGACATTCATAAACCTGACTTAGGCACTGAATTCCAGTTTCGGCAAGGTCCCCCCCCCTCAGTCACCTGCACTCTGTGGCCTATCTCTGATTCACATGCAAGCTTTCTGCTCCCACACCAGCACAGCATCTCCAAGGAGCTGCATTTTTCCACTCTCATTCACAGGCACACAAAGACAGAGGGATGTCTTCTCTGAGTGCCCAGAGGAGTGGGGTCTGGCAATCCAGCTCCCAGTGAGATAATTGTACCCTGAGGTTCCTCACAACACCAAGCCCTGACCATTTCACTCTGAAACAGGCTGCTGACCAACAGTGGGACAGGAAGCAGAAACACCCCATTACTGGGAGGCATGGTTTCATGCTGAAGGGTTTCACCCAGAATAACTGGAGGCTGACTTTTAGACTGTCTCATGGGAAGTGAGAGATGAGCAGATTGAGGAACGCACTGAACCCAGGTCACTCACTTCCCCAGTGAATGCTCTAAAATAAATGATAGTGACTTAGAAGACTGACACCAGCCAGAAGGAAGGAATAGCACTCTCTTATTTCAGCAGGACTGCTGTCTCTGTCCCTGGGGAGACCCCGGAAGCCCTCAGAAGACACGAGCATGAAGCATGCATGAAGTTTCTGTTTTCAGATGAGATGGAAAGGGAGCTGAGAGTGGAGGGAGATTGCAGAAACAGCTGCATTTTCAGGCTGCCTTCTAGACATCAAACACACTGCTTGGGAAGCCTCAGAACATCAGCTCTGCACTTGACTTCAGGATCTGGCTCTTAAGGCTGCACAGCACTGCGCCCAGTGTTCACATCCCTGGTGCTCCTGGGCCAGCAGTCAACTAGCACTACGATGGGTCAGGGTAATGGGGCACCCAAAGCCACCTGAACAAGGTTCCTTCACTCCATCCGTGCTCTCTGGATGAAAGGATGTGGTTTGCTGAAGTTTTCTAAATCTCCAGCACATTGCCATTGACTAGTCAAGGGAATTTTATCTTCTAGTGAAACGCTGGAAACAGTTTATTCCTCCTTTGTAAAAAATAGGATAAAAACCGAAGTGACACTTTCATACTGCAGTAAAACACTCTTTCAAGCTAAATAAATTCTGCCTCGTCTGGATGAAAGCACATTGTACTTCCATGGTCTTATGTGCTACCTTGCAGTACTAACACAAAAACAAGCCTTCCACACAAAGCAATCAGAGCACACATTCCAAGTGCCGGCTGGAAGTTTCGTGTACAGAATTTTTCAGGTCTGCTATGAAGAAGCATCATCATACAACTTTTACAAGCTGCTTCTCTTGGCAGATAGCATTCCCGTTTTCAGTCCAACTCAAAAGGCTGAAGTGACCAACACCACTCAGCTAAAAGCAAACCCCTGCCATAGCTGCTGCAGCCACTGCGGAGTTCTGCTTTCGTGCCGCTGTTAGCAAAGGGAGTTTCAGAAGAATTTTGGATTGGCTTGGAAACAAGTCTAGCAGGGTGCTACAAATAGAAATAGCAGAAGAAGGTAGCAGAGTAAAAATATGCAGTGTTAGATTGTGGGTACGGAAGTAGTGCAGACATGAAGCCAACGCGAGGGATGGGCACTTGCTACGACTTTCAGTGGGTCCCATTTCCAAATTCCCAACAAAGCTCCCGTTTGCACCAATCTCACCTCCCTCCTTCACACTGACACACAGTCATTCTGGATAAAAACACAACATCTGGGTGCCTACAGCAAGGCGTTGCTCACACACCCAATGGCCTGGTTATTTTCCAAGGTGCAGACCACGTCCAGTTCCTACTGACTCCTGCAGGATTCGTCAGCCTCATTTAGGCATTCAAATATGGATTTAGGAGCCTAACTTTTGGCACTGGGGGTGGAAAACTCTAGCCAATAAGGCTGTACAATCCTATTACCACGACGGCTTGGAAATGTGAGAACTCAGCAGTTTGGAATAAGGCGCCACATTAAAAATAGATTAAACTGAAAACAGCCCATGCAGCCTCCGGCGCCTCGGACAAGTGTCTGCCAGCTGAGATGCCTCGCAGGTAACTGTTCGCGAGTGAATCAGGTGCTGGCTGGAGGTGCCCACAGCTGCCTCAAGACACAGACAGATTTCTATTCCAGAGACACTGTTTTTTCCTAGCACCATATGAAACTCGGCAGCCCTAACCCTGCGGGGATCCGTGTAAACCTCCCGATTGCTCTGGTTCCCATGGCACTCACATCCACCAGCTTCACTTTGAATTTCAGGCTCACGAATCCCCATTCTCAGCCTAGAGAGACAAAGGCTGCCAAGCCAGTGCTCTAGCAATGGAGCAGGACTGCTCCCCTTCCCTGTGACACTGAAGGAGCAGCGGAGGAGCCAGGCTGCCCTGTGACAGCACGCAGCGCAAGGTGCTGGGAGCCTGGCTGCTGGCAGCCTGAGGGTGAAACAGGGAGAGCTCGTCTCCGTGCCTGGTGGCTTCCTGCTGGCCAAGGACAAAAGTCACTTGTCCCTTTGGTTCCCCAAGACCCGCCCAGCATGACCGCAGAGATCTGACCTGCTGGCGGGCACTCATGGCAGCGGGTGGGGTTGCATTTCAGCGGCTCGGCTGCTTCTCCTCCAACAGCTCCCCGAGGAACATAATGCTTTTATGCTTAACATACGCTGTCATATTCTATTATATCTTTTCTTTGGAAGTAACTCCATAAAAGACCAAAACAGAACAGAGACCCAAACCCCAAAAATCAAACCAGCAAAGCGAACTGAGGATTGCTGCAGACACCACCGATGAATTACTGCCCCTCCAGCTGACAGGGAGTCTAGAGAAGCCGTGGCCTTGCCGCCTTCACAAGAGCCATCTGCCGTGCCCTGGTGGCTGCTGGTCACTAACAGCACTTCTCTGGATTTCTGCTTTTTCTCCTCTCCATTCCCATGATGTGGTGAGGCCCTCAATAGCGGCTTTTGCTGCCACATCAGCATTTGTGGCATAAAAAAAAAAATAATTCGTGACAACAGAGCAAACCTTTGGATTCCACAGCTGGCTGCCTGAGCACAGAAATGACCGAGCACAACCCCAACTCCTGGCTGTCCTCCTCCACAATCAGTCCTGCCATGCCTGATCCACACAGAGGTCCCAGACCGCCAGCAAGGAGCACAGCCTCGCAGCAAGGACCGGCTCTGGGCACACCGGGTGTATCTGCATGTGGCTCAATGAGCTGCAGCCACATTACCGGCATACTCCGTCCAATTTCATCTTCAGCTGAGTACAGTAACTCACTGAATACTGCAATACACTTGACAGATTAAGAAACCTTTTGTGTTTTATTATGGTTAATTTCCTGTATCTCTCTCTGCAGTTTATTTTCCCTGCAGGACTGTTTGGGAATGCCTTACAATAACAGGACCAACAGTACGTTACCAGGTGTGTGAATGAGTAACTGCCCACAATAAAAGCTCTGCCAAAACTTTGGGGGATTTCAGAGTATTCTATTTCTGTAGATACAGGTCGTCTGAAAACACTGCCTGGTTTTCAGTGGAATAAATAAAAACAGGTGATTGACAGATGGGGATCCATCTCCTCCAAGCCTTAGGGTTTACAAAGAACTCCCCTACTCCCCCGGTCTGCATACAACCTACGTATTTCGAGATCCAGAAAGCACCCTTTTTCATATGTAACTCCAAAAATTTACACTACGCTTTGTAATCCTAAAATACCTCCATGGCACAAAGCCACGTTTGCAATACGTGGGTGGAAAAGCTGTCAGCATAGCGGAAAAAGAAATATTCTGCTGAAACTCCAAACTCTGCAGAAACAGCTGAGTCACTCGTTTGCAGTTAAGGTAGCCCGGGCTTGTTGCCCTCTGTGCCTGTTTGGTGCCTGGCACACACGCCCAGCCCCTGCCTGCCAGGACCCAGCACACCTGGGATGAGTGCTCCCCTCACACGCGTTTCTCACCGCCCGCTGCTAACAACTGTGTGATGCTGACCAGCTGGAGGCTCACAGCCCTGGGGTATCCGCAGCTCTGCACCCAGATGCATGCTGGCCAGTTCACAGCCATCAGCTCAGCCCTGCCAGCAGGATGACACACTGCAGTATCGACAACTTACAACCTGACTACAGTTCTCAAGGCAAACGATGCCTCCCCAGCCTCATGAGAATCAGTGTGTTTTTATTAAGAAGCACAAACATCATGAAAAACTTGAAAACCCCACTCAAGTGCACTAAGCTAGAAGAGCAGAAGATGAAGTTCAACAAAAAAGATCTCCACATTTCATTCTCTTTCATTGTCTCCTGATTCTTTAGTCAGTACTACTGCCTTGGTTGGTAAGAGGGAGCTGCCCATGAGCCATTTATTAGCACATAAAATTAATGAAATTGCAGAGCTCTAGCAGTCGTAACTGCCAACAGATTACAGACTCTACTAATGCAGTCATATGTGAAATCTAGAAAGTTGCTTACAGGGCAAGTTTGCTACTGTAAGATCAGAAGTAGCTTTGCATTTTAAACTCTAACTAACAAATTGTCTATAAAAGCTGACGTGCCACACGGTGGTGGTACGTGCCAGCAGCCGCACGTGTTGGTGGGGGTACAGCCCACACAGCACATCACAAACACCTGCCCAGGACACGCGCGTAGCCCGGACATGAATTGTACCCTTGCCCTGCTCCCCCAGCACACTGGCATTCTGGGAGGTACGTGGGTGATGGAAGAAATGCAGGGAAGGATTCCCCTATGTTTCAAAATTTTCTGTAACTTTTCTGGTCGCTCTCATGTTTCACAGAACCCAACAGTCCTCCCTGCAAGAGAGCTTTGCTTTTCACGGGAAATGACTCTGACTGGGGCGAAAAACATGCTTTTCTAAATAAACAGATGATGTTATATAGCATGAAAGCTAACAAAACAGCAACCTCAGCATGCCTACTGCCTGCCTGCCATCACACTGCACCCATCAGGCCCTGGCTGGAGCCCTGTGCAAGTGTCGGGCCCTCCAACAGAAGCTGCTGTACCTCTGGCTGTCCCCTGGCCTGGATCCCCCTCCTTTGGAGGCTTGCTCCCACTCCAGCTAAGTCTGCTGCCAGCACATCAACGCTGATTCTTCTCTCCCCTACACCTCAACAGCTGCTGCCTGCCTTTTCTCTTTTCCACCCTCCCCTCGGTATACCCCACTTTCTTCTGAACGCTGCAGGTCACAGGCCAGAGCCAGCAGCAGAGCTCCCACCTCAATCCCAGCACAGCTCACAGAGCCAGCAGCACCGAGAGCTCCTCCCCAGCAGCAGCATGCCCAGGGAGTGCTCCTCAGTGACGGCAGGGAGAGGACAACTGCAATCCACAGAGGAGGCGTCCGGCACCGCGGTGTGCCAGCCTCCAAGGGACACCCTCAGCGACGAGCATGGTCGCATGGGCAAACCAAAATACCTACTGCTCACACGAGCCCTAAAACATTCTCTTCATTTGAATTTTTCTCCTACAGCTGCAGAAAGAGAAGAGCAAACATCACCTGCTGCAACAAGCATACAAACACCTCCAGTGCGGCCCACGAGCTCCTGCAGGGCTAATTCAGGTCACAGACGGAGCTCTGCAGACATACCCAGCTCCTGCACAGCACTGCCAACACCAACGAGGTCACCGAACCTCTGTCACTGTTTATAACTTTAAGGAAATTGTTCACACGCAAACAAGCTTTAAGAAGTTAGTTAAGTTACTGGTAGGTAAAAATTCCAATTCCCAACGCCATTCAGCCACCAAATTACAAAAGATAATGACATCCACAGATTATGGAACGACCCACACATTGTTGCAGCTCTCGTGATATATTCACTTGGAATCTGCCTTGGCAAAGGCTGTTTTTAAATTAGTTGTATCAGCTCGGAATTCTCGATGCGATATTTGCAAATGTTGTTGCCCACAATGTAAACAAAAAGCAGCACAGCCAGAGCTGTATTTACATCACCTACATGTCCACTTACAGTGAGAACTTGGTGCTTTCATGTGGTAATTGCACTACGACTTTTTGAAATAAATACTGCCAATACTTTTGCTATATCCCTGCCTCGCTTAGCCAAATAACCCATTCTTAAAATCAAAACCAGGGACTCTAAACCTTACTTCCACTGCACTCAGAAGCAATCCCCCCTCACCCGTCTCACTGCAAACAAGCCAATCCTGTAACCGACTGCAGGTCAGAAACCTGCTGAGGATGCCAGTATGAGAACAGCAGCAGCCCCGTTCTTTAGGTACTGAGCCTGAGTTCCAGTAAACAGAGGAGGGCTGCTGACTGGAACGAAGCAAGCAGCACTTGCACACAGACTTCCAAATTTTATACTACTTTATGAGAAGGCTTAATCCTAATTTATACAATTAAGAGTCAGCAACAAATACTCATTTCAGCCCAACTTTGTCAATAGCATTTTAACTGAACTGCCACATCAATAAAAGTGTGACAATGATTTTTCTGAAGTTAGTGAGTATACGTTGCCAGACCTCCAATCCCCACATCAAACTGAATTCTGCCCCATAAAGGAGAATTAAGACCTGACATACAATGACAACACAACAAAAACAAAACACGTATGCAACAGATGAGCGTATGGCTGTACAGGAAAGCTCAGGCATGTGACACCCACCACCAGCAGCAGCCCTGATCTCCCAGTCCCTGGCTGGGGCGTATCACTGCTATTCATATCAACTCCTCTCCCTGAGGAGCAGGTTACATCTTTGAGACATTTATTCAGTAAAGACTTCCCTGATTCCACTGAGATTTTGCCAAATAAATAAATATTTTGCCCCGCTCCCAGCGCTCTGAAAGGCCGTGCTGCTGCCTACTACGGCGCATCCTCGTACTTGAAAGGAGAAATCAATTCATCTGACAAAGAAAGGAACCACATCTAGACCAGGGCAGGTCTCCAAACTCCCTGCTAACTAGGAACAACGGTTAGAACAGAAGCTGCCCCTACCGCACAGAAACTACGGTGAGTGCAGGTAGCCAGAGCCAGCTCCTGCTGCATGGGCCCATCCTGTTCCCACCGCAGCCAGTGGCAGGGCTCCAACCAGCTTAATGGGAACAGCAACACGCTTTCTATCTACTTAATATAAATGAAGATACGCATCTCCTCTTTGACATATTTTGGGCTCAAAGCCATTGGCTGACACTTGTTTGGTTCTCTGAACGCGCATGACTCATGGGATAATATAATGCCTGATTTCCATTCTGCCAGACCTGTCTTTCTCAGCGGTTAACTATTAATTTTGGAGGCAAGATGCAATAGTGCAGTAAAATAGGATGGTGTTAAAGTAAGAAAATTGCAGTTAAATATTTAGAGTAAATGAATCAGATTTCCTTTTGTGAGGATTCCCTTCCAATTACAGACTCCCAGCCACACGCTCCTCAGGACACCAGCTCCTCCACCAGCTCCTGCACCCAGGGCGAGGTCACCAAGCCTCCAGCAAAGCGCCAGGCAGGCGGTGCGCTGCGGACACGCGGCCTTTATCCAGCTCAAGGAAAAAACAGATCGTGGAGCTAGCCTTACAAAATTCCCTATTCTAAAGAGCTGCTTTTTATTTCAGGCTCCCTACAGAGAAGCGGGCCACTCCGGACATGCTCAATAAACTATGAACATGTGCTGATTTTCCACCAAAACTGCAACACCTTTGGGGTAAGGTCTGACTTCTCAGATCCAGTCAGCATCCGAGGTACCAAGGACTGCCCCAACCAATGCAGGGAGTGCAAGGATTATCTGGACAGACATTTGCATTCCTCTGAAGTTTCCTGGGGAATAACTATCATTAAGTGTTGTCGTGGCTTAAAAATGCCATATCTCAGATAGGGTGCAGCAAAGCACACGGACACAGGTATTGCCATGCACGGTGTGCATCTGTACACAACTTCACTTGTACAAATGAGGACTTCATTACTAGGGGAGGAAGAGAGGCCCAGAACCAGGGACGCCAACATAAGAAACATTATTTTGGCTTAATCTATTACACCAAGAGCGGGTCTATCCCTCAACTTTTTACTCGATTAAATTTTCATCCTTTTCACCAATAAACTGGGTCAAACTCAGCAAGCACACAGCATGGAGAAGCACCTGCTTCCACCTAACAGCAAAACAACTCAGGCCACCCGCCTTCCAGCAGGGAAATTACTGCAGGCTACTCCAAAAACTGCCTCCTGACCTCTAATCACTCAAAGCAGGTGGAGAGGGCAAGTTTGACTGGGGTAATTCCCCTGTTGCAGTGGAAGAAAGTAAATCACCGAAAAACCTCGTCGTTCCACCCCCACCCTGGCCCAGACCTCGCTGCGGCCACGAGCAACCTCACCCCCACGCACAGTGTGAGCACACCGCCGCTCTCTCCCTGCCCCCGCCCCGCCCCGCCTCACCGCCCGCCCTCCATCCCGGCCCTCGTGGCCCGGCCCGAGCTCCGGGCGTCGTGGCGCGGCCCGGGTAAGGAAGGCCCGCACGGCCACACTGCGACACGAGCGGCGGGAAGGGCGCGGGCTGGCAGCTCCGTCGGGTCAGCACCGCTCGCTCCAGCGCGGTGTTGAGGCGGGCATCGCCAGCGCCTTCTGCCTCCACGGTACCCCGTGCCACGCGCCCGGCGACGCGCAGCGCAGCACGTGGCCGGCAGCGGCACGGCTCTGCGGGGCGGGGGAGGGACGCGACCAAGCGTCCGGATTTTTGCCCGGCGCCCACAGAGCGCAGCTCTTCCCTCGCAGCCCCGTGAATCGAACCGAGAAGTAAAAACCCTTCATCCTGCCGCGCTCCCTCCCGCGCTCCGCGCCGCCACGATGCGCGCAGTAGGCCGGGCCTTACCTTCGCTTAGCGCAGTCGGAGCGCGCCCGCAGCGCGTCCCGCCGGGAGGAGCCCGAATCGTTCGGTACCGCCGGGACGACTCGATGACGGCCGCCCCGCAACACGGCGGGCTCGGCGCTGGCCGCGCTCCCGGCCGCCTCCCTCCCGCCTCGCGCCTGCCGTGCCGCGTGCGCCTCGGCGCGTCCCCGCCGAGCGCTTCTCCGCCCCGCCACGGCGCGCGCCCCGCCCACGTGAGGCGCCGCGAACCGCCGGGACCGGGGAACGGGGGAACGTCGGGCCTTCTCCACCCGCGACCCCGCGCTGTCGGGCGTCGCTCCGCTTCGCGGACGGCCTTCCGCCCCGGGTTCCCCCGTGCCTTGCGCGGGCGGCGCGGCCCCGCGGCCCGACCCGGCCGCGCTCCCTCCGCTGGCGGCCGCCGGGCGGGGCCCTGGCGCCCTATGGCAGCCGCTGCTCG
>JAPSGF010000031.1:649260-827001 GCA_035772895.1 Perdix hodgsoniae | reverse complement strand
GGGAGGAGCGCGGCCGGGCGGCCCCCGGGCTGCGAGCCCCGCGGGGCGGCGGGGGAGGGCCGGGAGCCGCCCCGGGGCAGCGGGCGCCGAGGCGGGAGGGGTGGGGGTGGGAGCGGGAGGGGCGGCGGCGCTGATGTCAGCGAGGAGGGCCGGCGCTGCGCCGTGAGCCGCGGAGCCCCGACGGAACGCGGGCGTCGCGGCGCCCCGGGGCCGAGTGCCGAACGCGTGGAGATCCGAGAAGTTCGCCTTCCGAAGCGGCCGCGGCAGCCGCGGATTCTGCCCGTCCCGACGGCGCTGGCCGGGGCTCGTGGCAGCGCGGTTCGGGCGTTACGCGGCTGCTCCGAGCGCGTGCGCTGCTGGCGCTGCCGGGCCGCGTTCCGCCGGCGACGTGCGCGGGCCGCGGGCGCTCCGAGGGAAGGGCGGCGGCGTCCCGCTGCCGGCTGTGACAGCAGTGGCGGAGCGGCCGCGCAGCCTGCAGCGAGTTGTGGAGCAACAAACCGACCGACCAGATTTGTTTAACAAATTAAAACTTTTTGTTTTTTTTTTTTCCTTTTTGCCAAGGCGAACGTTTGGAAGTTTCAAATATGGGGGAGAAAGCGAAGCTAATAAAGGGCCTGACGTGCCTGGGACTGCAAATCCCCAGGGAGCTGCGGCCAGCGGAGCCCCGAGTGCCACTATTGTGTGCGCTGGGTGGTGGTGGGTGGCAGCCGGCGGCTGCGATGGAACCGGGCGGCTCCGGCCGCTGGAGCAGCAGCAGTGCTGAGCGCAACCAGCCCGGAGCTGCCCCGTGCCAGCCAGAAGCTGCGTGGGAACGGGATGCCAGGGAGCTGCTGCCTGTCGTGTCATGCTGTCACCCTCCCACAGCTGTCAGTGTGGCACACACCTGAGCAGTAAGCCCTAGCAGCCATCTGCTCACAGCCTTCCCTGGGTGCATGCTGCTTTGCCACAGCCCCTTCTGAATATCCCTCAAACCTCCTGGTGGCAGCCCCTGAAGAAGCCCTCCAGTACCCAGTATTCTGTTGAAGCAGGACAGGAGCCGTGTGTCGCGTCTCCCACGTGAGCGCCGGATGAGAGCGTTTCCCATTGAAGAAACAGTTGACACAGCACGGGGCAGCTCCAGGGTTCAGGAACTGGGGGGAGAGACCTGTTGCAAAGAGCTGTGTGCATCAGGACTGACAGCAGCCTGGGAGATGTGACACTTGGGTTCTGTTTTTCTGCTCAACCCGCATTCTCCTTCACTGAGAACTATCCCATTACATTTCAATATAATGGAACACATCATATTTTCCTTTGAATTGCAGGGGCATCAGACAGAGACCTTATGCGTATGTTAGAACAATATTAAATAGTTTTGATAGCATAGAGAGAATAGGAAAAGGAACCTGGTGCTGTGAAGGAACTTGTCAGATGTTGGTGGGGTGCGATGCTTTCAGGACAGTTCTGCCTGTTCCTCTGCAGTGGACACAACACAGCTGGTAGACGTAGCATTTCTCCAATGCTGACCTAGCTGGGCTGCCCAGGAGAGCACTGCCATGCTGAAATGGAGGGGTCTGAAGGCCATGCTGTCTGACGTCTGCCCTGACATCTTTCTGTCCGAAAATATGAAATATGAAAATTTCTTGAGGGGGCGGTTATACTCACACGACTCACACACCTCTTTCACTTGCTTTAAGGGAAAAGTGTTCTTGGCAACAGAATGTTAATTTTGAATAACACTGAAGCCAAACAACTGGGCTCTGCTGTGAATCTTACTGAGCCATACTGTACAGCTGCATCTAGTTCAGGCTTCCTCAGATTGCGAAAGAAAATGTGCAACTGACAGTAACATTTTAATCTCATTAATGATAACCCAGCAGAATGTAAAATGGCACTCAAGCAGCGGTGGAAAACAAACAGGAGCAGCATGCAGCTGAGGAGCCCCTGAATATTGCTGAGCATCGCCACACAGGACTGCAGCCTCCTGTGCTGTCAGATGTAAGGCTGGGCTGGGCACTGCGCAGGTCACCTTGTGTTCTGCTGGCCTCAGCTGCTCTTTCCAAACGGGTCCTCCTGGGGTGCGGCAGCAGTGGAGTCTTGTACCACCAGCAGGGTTGGGAGCAGGCTGAGCCCCAGGTGAGAGGATGTCTGTGCCTCAGGCTGCCTGCCTGCAGCCTGCTGGGGAGCAGCATGGACAGTGAGTGCTGTGAGAGCCACAGTGGAGCAAAGTGTGCTGTGGGCAGGTCAGCTGTGGCCCATGTCTCCTTGTAGGTGGCTACAGTCCCCTGTCTTTCAAGTGCAATGATTCTCACATTGCTCTCACCCTGCTTTCCTGTCCCACCTGCTGTCACAGCAGTGTTAAAGGCTTGGCTGGTCTTACCTTGTTTGTGGCTGAGGGTTTCCTTTTGTGTTGTTCAGTCACAGCCTTCACAGCACGCACTACCTCTTCTTGTACATGTTTGCACTGAGTACTGCTGAGACCTTAAAACAACCATCAGTTTGGGATCCATCTTCAAAAATAAGTAAAACAATTTTACAGCTGGTGAAAGCACTGGAAGATGTTGTGAGATGTTCAAGGGAAGGTGGTTCTGCTTCTAGAATAAAGCAGAGACCACCAAGGAATGTGCATACACCCAGAAGGATGGTTTGGAGAGGACAAGGATCAAGCACTCCTGTTGGTCAAGAGTCAGGCTGTTAATGGGTTTAAGCTGCAGAAGAAAGAATTCAGTCTGAAAATTAAGAAAATTATATAACTGGGAGAAAAGTTAGACAGTGGAACTAGTTGCCAAGACAGAGGTTGTGAAACGAGATTTTTCAAGGCTAGGCTAGACACCCATCCATCAGGGATGGCTTTGGAATAACTGAGTAAATCCAGTGAACAATGCAAGCAGCTTGACTGGATGACCCAGTAACAGTCCCTTCCAATCCAAATATGTTCGAGAGGCTTCTGAAATGTCCCAGCAGTTGGCAGCTTTTCCACTTCCAGCATAGTTTTGGTGTGTTGCTGCCAGATGTGCCATGAGTACCTTCTGCCAAAGGCAGTGATGTGTAAGACTGTAGCCGAACGTAGCACGTTTAACAGCATTTGTTTTTCCTTCAGGGTTCACCTTGCCCTTAACCCATGTGAAGACCTGCTGGAAACACCATCTAGAAAAGAGCTTTCAGTCTTCTAATATTCTGTTGTGTCAAAGAAGAGCCCGTCCAAATGAGCAAGACATCCCCGCAGAACACCGCTACAGATGCGAACGGAGTAAGCGTGATTCACACCCAGGCGCACAGCAGTGGTTTGCAGCAGGTTCCCCAGCTGGTTCCCGTTAGTCCTGGTGGTGGAGGCAAAGCTGTGCCTCCGAGCAAGCAGGGAAAGAAAAACTCCTTTGTGGATAGAAACAGCGATGAGTATCGTCAGCGCAGAGAGCGAAACAACATGGCAGTGAAAAAGAGCCGGTTAAAAAGCAAACAGAAAGCACAAGACACGCTGCAAAGGGTCACCCAGCTCAAAGAAGAAAATGAACGTTTAGAGGCAAAAATTAAGCTCCTGACCAAGGAGCTGAGCGTACTGAAAGACTTATTCCTCGAGCACGCACACAGTCTCGCAGACAATGTGCAACCTGTTGGCACTGAAAGCACCACAACAAATCCGGAAAACAGTGGGCAGTAGTCACTGCCACAGCCCGACGGGATGAACTCTGGAGGTGCAGCCTGTCTGCACCACCCATGCAGTAACTGAGCAAATGAGGGGTTCTTTTAACCATCACTGTGTCTGGATCTTTTTAGGTTTAACACTGAAGATTTGATACAATTAAACCAGAAACTGCTTAGGGTATTTCTTCAAAGGCGTTAAATATTTTTCTCTTCTAGAAGATTTGTCTAATAAGTGCAGATCTAAATCCTTAGTCAGCAAGGAGCTTACTGTTATGGAAATAGCATTTCACAGATGTACACTTACCTTCTTACATTTAGCATAACGGGAGAAATTCATCAGGATGGTTCACTGTAGTATCAGAAAGTCATAATTGGGTGAATTCCTTTAAATACCTTTTAGTGCATTTAAGCCCTTTCTTTTCTCCATTACATATTACAAACTGCAAAGCCCGTAGAGAGTTTGTTGTCCTGTTTGGTGAACTGCTTTTCTACCTACAGAGCAATTCCTGCAAAGCACCACTTAGGTTTTTCCTATCTGCTTACAGTCAACGGGCACGGCACAGTAACAGCAAGCTGGGGTACCTAAAGATGTTCTCTAAAAAACCAGCAACGTTCTATAATGATCTTTACAGGCAGTTGGCTTCCACAGGGCAAGTGGTGGTCTGAACCGAGTATCAGAGGTAAAGCAGCACAAGGCCTTTTATGCCTGTGTTCATGTTTACCCGGCTTGCACAGTGACTGTGGGGCCTTAGGAGAACAAGATTTTGGTTTCCAGAAAATGTAAAAATGCTACCAACAACCTATGCTCTGCAAAACTGCATTCCTGCTGGGGTGCGGGTATCAGGGAGAATAAAATACACAGCTTGGCTGAGCAACAAAAGGGGTAGGGCAGCATCTGAACAGCAAGAATGTGTGGATCTCAGCTCACTTATGTTCGTTTCCATTCTCAGCCATTCAGATTTGCAGCCAAGCCTGTACAGAAATGCACAGTGATTTTAAAACAAATGGCCCTCATTTGAACACCTGATTCAGCAGAATTTCTATAGCCATCACTGTTGTGTGAAAGAGTATCTTCAGTCTTATTTCCATAGAAGTTTTTTCTATAGCAGTTTTTTAAATGCTAGTGATAAGTTTTTGCCATGCAGTGGTATGTACTATATATTGAGGATTTTAACAGCAAAAGTAAAGCAGGAACTTCGGCATAACCTTAATTTATTTTCATTTTTAAGTATTTCATTGCTGGTATGGTTGTGTTACATTTAACCTGTGTGTCTGGCTAGTGGATTATTACACTGTCTTAATTTTCCTCCAACACTACCTTTTTCCCATATTTTGTAGGATGCTTGTTTGCCCTGTACCTGTACTTAGGAAAAAAAAACTTTGGATATTATCTCTATGAAGATGCTGTTAGAAAATAAAGCCTTTAAAAGTTCTTTCTGAATTTCAATTTTTAATACAAAGGCAATTAGGTGCAGTTTTTTATGGATTGTTTTGGACTACGGTAGTCTTTTTACAAAGATATGTTTTTTTGGTTCTAGCTGCAGCTTAATTAGATAAGATTGAAATATCAGAAACTAATAAAAACGTTTTGCCTCCAGTGCTGGCCTTATTTTTCCTGTCCATTTTCTCTTTCCTTCAGGTACAGAGATGATCACCTCAAGCAGCTGTCTGAAAAATCACTACAGCAGTTTCCATTTGTGGAATCATAGAATGGCTTAGGTTGGAAGGGACCTCAAGGATCATCAAGCTCCAACCCCCCTGCCGTACGCAGGGCACCAACCTCCATATCTAATACTAGAACAGGCTGCACGGGGCCCTGTCCAACCTGGCCTCGAACACCTCCACAACCTCTCTGTGCAGCCTGTTCCAGCACCTCACTACTCACAGACTAAAGAATTTCCCCCTGATATCCACCCTAAATCTTCTCTCCTTCAACTTATTCTTGTCCTTTAACAAATTCTTGTCCTCCATTTAAGTTTCTATTCTATTAAGTGGGAAGAGAATGAGAAACTAATTACAATTTGGACTAAATTCCCCATTTCTTTCTCTCTCTCTCTCTCACACACACACACACACACAAAAGAAAAAAGAAAGAATGTAAGAATCCTTTCCTGAATGTATACTGCAATTAAAAGGTAATGAGGGAGGGGCTGGCGGGGGACAACTCTTGTACAAGGGTTGTTGCATAAGGATGAAGATAACCTGAATGCACTGCATTTCTTAGATGGGTGCCAGCTCTGGCAGGAGCCCCATCCCTTCCCTCTGTTTGCTCTGTGTTGGAACTACGTGGCCTTGTTGCCCTGCTGATGGTTTGACAGCACTGTGCGTTCCTCTCCTGGTAATCCGAAGAGGAGCCCCAGATCTATGATGTTTTTCCAACCTCGCTGTACACAGGCTGCCTCTGGGAGAATGCTGTCTTTAGTCTCTTGAGAGCAAGTAGAGCATCTGATGGAGACGCAGGAACTCCTGGTGCTCCAGCAGGTCACTTCTCCACCTGACAGCACCAATGCCATTTCCTTCTTGCGTGAAACAAACCCACAAAGTAACAATTTACTTGTTTGCGCAATGACTTTTCCAGCTTAGCAGCTGCTTTGTTTGCGTGCAGACTGTGTGCGACTGACAAGTTGTTATTTTCAATCGATCCTCAGTGTGGGTTAGGTTCACGCCTTCCTTCTAACCACTTACTCTGAGCCTCCTGCCAAAAGAGCAGCTTGGCCCCATCAAGCAGAGGCATGGGGGGTTTTGCCCACATTCTGCACAGGAGAACTCTCCCGGTGAGCTTGGAATATCCCTCTTCTTCCTAAGGAAAAATTGGAATGAACACCTCCTCAAAAAAAATTCAGCATTGCTCTGTAAAAGTTTTCCTTTTGGTCCATTTCTTTTTAATAGCAGCTATAGTCTGTGACAGAACACAGAGCCTGTCACAAGAAAAAGCACCGTACATTTCACCATGAAACGTTACTCCCATTTTCTTACAGCAATGAAAGAACTCTCTTACTCCAACTTCCCCGAGCAGCAGGAGGCTCTGCCCCACTCACCACACGTGTAGCTGCAGCAGTGTCACTGCACAGAGATACACCCCACGTGCATCCAGCCCAGGGCGCTGAAGGTTTAAATCTATTAATTCAGAACTTGGACCTTTTTAAACGTGTAAGCTTGCTCAACTGCTCAACACTGAGTGCTCCTGTTATTTTGGTGCAGCTCTATTTGAGTCTGTTTGCACTGAGGGAAAAATATTTGGGAAATTTTGGGAAAGCATTTGGGAAAATATAGCTAACAGCCTAAGAAATACCAATTTAGTCATAAGGAAAGTTTGTCACAACCTGTATTCCCCCCTCAATGCACACATTTAAAGCATATTAAATACCATCCTGCCATTTTAGAAGACTTACTCCCCTCCCTCAGATGCTAATTAAAAAACAAACAAACAAACAAACAAAACTAACTTGCTTTGTGCAGAAGTGGGTAGAAATTATCCAGAACTGCAAAACAGCACAGGAAGGAAGGGTACAATCTGCAGTGGTTGAGTTCAGTCCCTGGCTGTGGAGGGCAGCACCCCTGGCCCCGCAGAACCCCCAGCAGCACAGCCGGGCAGTGCTCCCCCCGCACACTGCGTGCTGGGGCACAGCCTGCCTGCACAGCACCCAGAGCCAGACCTGTTCTGCAGGAGCACCGCCGCCGTGCGCCAGCATTAATCACAGCAGAGAAAGGCCTATTAATTGTGCTAGGATTACAGCTTAGTTGAAACAATTCCAAAACTGTTTTTTTTGTTGTTGTTTGTTTGTTTTTTAAATCTGTGAAGTGTGTTGCTGTAATACAGTAACTGCTATTGAACCAAAGTGACTGCAGGTTTCAGTGCCCAGAGCAGCAAGTGGTCTGGGTGCATTCAGAGCATGCTTCAGTTGCGCTTGGACTCAGAGGGTAGTGGGCTAAGGCTGCAGGCACAGCCCAGTGCTGGAAAACCTTGCAGGGTTCAAAGACAGATGAGTCTGGAGCGTGCCTGCAGGTTGTGGTGTTCAGCACCTGCACAGCTGCCACCACACAGCATGGCACCTCTGCTGCACACACCGTGCATTCAGGAGCAGAAGCCTTTGCACCATATAACTCAGCAGGAGCACTGCTGCACACCACAGTTACTGACCTCACGTCTGCCCCTTTGCATCCCTTCCCATCTCAAGATCTCCTGCATTCACCTCTTATAGACTGTGGCCAGCAACCTTTAAAAAAAATGCACACAGGTTCATTATTCAGCAAAGTGACATTGAACAGAAGGAGTGAAGCCCCTGGATAATTTCACAATGCAATTCCTTGGTCTTCAGCACGTGAAGTTCCCTCTTTGGCAATGGGTCACCCACCAAGAGCGGGTTTGCGTTGCACAGCTCAGTGCAGTCAGTAGAAAGAGCAACACATTCACCATTTCTGAAAGAACTTCAGACCTCCAGCCGGTCAGAGCCAGGGGGCATAAGGCCACAACACTGTGCTTTTGATGTGTTCATCAGCAACAGACGTAAACATGACGTGTTCAGTAAACAACACTACTTTTATGTAGTCTGAGCAACCAGGACTATTTTATGATGCAAGTAGAGCATTTGTTCTCCCACAGGCTTACCTACGGTAAAAGAAAGGATTCTCTGGGTAATTTGAATCTTGCATGAATAGAAAGTCATTTTGTGATCATTATTAATATGTTTGTGGTCTATCCATATAAAATTTACATGATTTAATTCTGAAGCTGCTAACAACAGATGGTTTGAAGCAACTCGATCGTTTGGCAGAGCACAGCTCTGACTGACCCGGAGCCCTGGAACGAAGACATTTCCTTCTTGCAGGTTTTAAGGCTTCTGAACACCACAGCAATCTACAATTTTAAGGAATAAACAGATGAACAAATTTAATAAGCACCAGGCTGTGTGTAGGATCAACATACCCTGTAACCAGAGCAGAAGTCAGGCTAACGAAGAGTCAGTGTTTCCAGAGCACAAATTGGCAGAAAGGTCAGGTAAAGAAGCAGAAATGGCAGCAGGAGAATCTAATGAACACAAGCTGTAAACAAAAATGATGCCAAGGATGAATTTTAATACAAATTTCATTCTGCTTACTCCATTGTCACTGATATAAGATCCATAAGAAAAATATAAGTGTCATCGAGTCCACTGAGAAGAGCTGATTTTTTTCTCTTTTTTGCAATGCCTGTGATAAAGCTTAATAAACGACTTAGGTTGTTACAACTGCTGGCAGCATTCAGATCACCTGTATTTTAAAGAGTCTCTATCATCAAAATTCAGATTTAACAGGAAGAAATCATTGCTGTAGCAAGGTTATTCAGGTGGCACTTGTTATGTCAACTGCTGCCTGCAAAGCAGCGACATTGGAGGAATATGGATATCCAGTGCTGAAGCCTTCTACTTTCATTTTTAATTAATGAATCAATCCAGCTAATAGCCTGCCCTCTTCTCGCTATGAAGAATTGGATGCATGTTATTTTATATGCTGCAGTATCAAATCAGAACAATGACTGATCAGCATGGGACATTCAGCATCACCCTGAAGCTTACTCCTTTTGGCTGGACAAGGAGCCAAATGACTTGGCACTGCCTTGGCCTTCTGCCATGAAAGCCTCTATTTCTTCCACAGTACGTGGGACGCATGTCAGCAACTCCATCCCGCTGGCTGTCACCGCAATATCATCTTCAATCCGGACCTGTCACAGAGAACACGCAGTTACCAAGGAGGTATTCCAGCTGGAGACGAGAAGCACTTTGGGCAGCGATGGCCATGGAGCAACTGGCGTGTTTCCAACTGAGTTGCTGTTACAAGAGCAGAACGCAGAGCAAGCACCAGAACCTCAGGAGGCAGTGGCCTGTAAGTGAGTTTGGTGGTGCTGCTGCATGTGCCCAGGGCTGGGTGAGTGAAGCTGCACAGTCCCTGTGCATTCCCACTCTCCTATACCAGGAGCAGGAAAAGGTACGTTGCCCCAAGCTTTGCTTTGCCCTTGCCAGTGCCCACCTCGCTGCGACAGCAGTGCCTGCTGACACCTGAGGTGCCTGCTCTTGGAGTGCTGAGCTGCAGTTTGCTGCTGTGTGCAGACAAATCACATCTTCTCGAGATACAATACACTTTCAAAGGAGGAACTGCAACACGAAGTAGCTTGTTGCTGATATTCAAGCACTGAATTTTGAGCTGATAAGAAATTCCTGCACAGGTCAGAATTCCTTTTAAAGGACAATCACTGTTTTAAATCATGCAAGGAAAAAGCAGATCCTCTCAGTTTTCCAGCTCTTGTTCTGTTGAAATGAAAAGTATGTTCCATTTCTGTTTGACTCTAATCTCTCCTAACCAGTAAATGTGCCTACATAGTCATTTCCCATTATCTTATCAGAAAAATGTTGCTAAGTCGCTAAGCTGCAATAAAAGCAATTTTAGTAAGGTGTAAATCCAAGAGAACACACACTCCGGGGACTCCCATCTTACAGTTGTTTTAATTGTTTCTGACCTCTTGACATTTCCAACTAAAAATAAAGCTGGTTAACATTTGTACTTCTGATTGCAAAATAATCCATTTGTTCAAACAGAATGAGTCACCCACTCCTTATTAAACTGTTTAATGATGTCGTTGCCAAATTATTTCTTTTAGCTGCTATCAAGTTAAGTGTATTATAAAGCAGAATTAAACAAATCAACTCCAAGTTCACACACTGTGTTCGGACAGCTGTACATCTGGAAGCCGCACGTGCTGTGTCTGTAGGGCCCATGCTGGGTATTACAGGGGATGCAAGCCACACAGCAAACACATCCAGGCACTTCAACAGCTTTTACATGGGTGGTTTCGCCTCTTAGAGATGGAATTCCCCACTGAATCTGCTACAGAGACATTTCAGCCACAATTTGTCTGCTTTGCAACTGAGATTAGCAAAAAACCCAGTGTTGCTCTTTTTTTTGCAGTTGAGCATCTTATTCTTTCAGCCGGACTTGGGCACTCCTCGGGAGCAGTGACTGCCCTGAGAGCAGAGAAGACAGGAGACAGAGAACACAGGTAACAGCCTGCGGACAACTTGACTGTCAGTGGTGCCCTGTGTGTCATGAGAAAATTGGGATGGGAATGAGCTGGAAAATAGAATGAAAATGAGGAAAGGAGCTGGGGAAGGCAAGATACGGTCAGGAGAGACAGGATTGACAGATAATGGCTGAAGAGGTAGAGTTTGGAACAGTCAGAACCTGGAAATGGGCGATTCTATAAGAGGAAAATGGAGCAAAATGGGATGAGGCAGGCTCAGGAGTGCAGAGGGAGGGATTCTGTCAGAGATGAAAGATCCTGAATGAGCAAAGAATGGCGAGTGCTGGGGCCAGATGCATCCAAAGCCAGTGAGTGAGCAAACAGGAGGACCCGGAGCCTGGAGTGCCACACAGCACCAGACAGAGTGGGGGAAGCTGTCAGGAGCCCACTGAGTGCTGCTGCAGAAGGCAGGAGCAGCAGAGCCACCCCCACACAACCGCCCTTCACTCTCAGTAGAACTCCAGGACCCAGCTGCCCTCTGCCTGCAGGAATCCAGCCTAAGGCGTATGCTTACACTAACAGTGAAGAAAGACTGCCCAGCCTTAGTGTGCATTATCTCTTTGGTTAAAGACAACATAAGTGCAGAGGAACACGGGCTCCCAAGAGGGGAAAAAATGTGTGCATCTGTTCCTTTTGTTCACACTCTGTACATCACACTGAGCTTAAACTCAGCCACAGCAAGCAGCAGCATCAGAGGACCTGTGAAACCTTCCCTCCAGGAGAGCCTGGCTTGCTCTTGTCCTCAGTCCAAATGGACAAAAGATGCTGGCTGTGGCTGGCAGAGTTTACCAACTTGGGACTGCCTTTCCCAGCAGGAGACAGTTATGAAACTTGCTCTCCGAGCTGTCCTTGTTTTCAGGCTCTTTGTTCCACAGTGCTGCTCGGTTCAGGGCTACAACAAGGCCTGGAACCAGACATGGTTTAAAGGAGCAGTGAGCGGAGGTGTGAGGCCACGCTGCACTGCAGCTCCCAGGGGCTCCTCACGGGCTTTTCCCCCACACATGGCCTTTGCAGCGCAAGATGGCAATTTCACAAAGCTATCCCGCACAGGCCAAGTGCCCAGGAACATCAGGACCCTCAAATGCCTTTATCTTATCACGGGTAGTGGCACGACCTATTTAGATAGATTTGATTGCACAACAGCTGAACCCAGCAGCAGACCATCATGTGGCTTGACTCAATGGACCCAAATTGGTCCCAAAGCAGAGCTGTAAAGGCATGGCCAAGGACAGCACACGAGTTAACACCGCACTGCTGTCAGCTACATATACAGCCTCGCACTTTGTCCTGACTAACTGATACAGTCATGTTCCCCAGAGCCTTTTGTGTTATCTTCCAAGCGAAGGGGGTTGTAGCACTCATTCATTTCTTTTGGATGATGATATATAAAAAAGGCTTTTGAGAGTCAAGAAAAAAATTTGGCCAATTAAACAGCCCAGATTTGGTCGATGACAGATCCCAGATGTGATTAAAAAAGACCACTGGTGACACGTCTCCAATTTTTAATCTATTGAGCATTTGTTTGATTACGGCTGTGGAAAGCAGCAACAGAATTGGTACAAAATCCTGGATCATGAAACCTCTGGGAAAGCAGGACAGGATGTGCGCCACACATGTGTCACACAAGGTAAATCAGCACATGATTTACAAAGGCCAACTGGAGCATCCATGCATCAGTTTTTATTGCTGCTTTACTACCGAGGCAGATGCACGCGGACAAGGGAACTGATTTTGACTCAGCCATCAACTCACCCATAGTTTTTAATACGCAAACTTAGCGCAAGCACAATTTGACTTCCATGCTGCATGGGATTGACTAGGAAATAGATCCATCCTTACATTAAAATCAGAGAGAGGTGGATACACTGTAGGACTGGGAAAGCATCTGCCACTTTCCTCTTCCCACTTTAAACGAAGCCTTCTTACAGAGGCCGATGGGCTCTGTGCTGTGTAGGGACTCTTTCTTACCCCATGCTGCCAGTCTCCTTCCTTACTCGCAAGCAAATTCTCATGTCAGGAACACTTTACTATAAAGGTCTATGTATAAACATTTTATAAAAGAGGATCAAGATTTGTAGGGTGAGGCTATGCATTTCACTAGATCAACTGATGTTGCTGGAAAAAGAAGCTTCAGGCACAAATTCCCTTCATCAAGCCCCAAAAAGAACCCATAAAATATAAGCTAAATAGGGGTTAGTAACAATTGCTCTTAGTTTAACCTGATAATGTTAATTAGGCAACTAAAGCGAAAAGGGTTAAAGAAGATTTACAAGCAACCAGTCACTGTTTTGGGGCAGCCTGCAACCATTACTTCTCAGAACTTTAAAGAAAGTGACATGTTCCATTAGGACAACTGCTTTCCTGGGAAAACCTTTTCAAGATATGAGTAGTGTTACTACTGCTGCATGATGTGAGATGTTAAAAAATAGATGAGCATGCTTAGCAGTCAGTGAGCATTTTCTCTAAGTCCCACAAATAAGGTGCAGTGCTGGTTCTACAAATCCTAGGGAAAAAATAAAGTCTGAAAAGAGGCTGAATACTTAGGGCCAAACACTGAACATTTTTACTGAGTCTTAGAGAAAACATCATATGGACTGCGTGAATCAGTAATCAGCTTACGAAGAGTGGACATTTCAAACCCCAAAGAGCAGCATTTAGAGCTGGTGCTTCCCCCTCCCTCAGGACCCATGCACTTTTCCTGAGCCATATACAAAGCCACATGCAAATACCTTGACCTGCAAGGCTCTGTGTTCTCAGCAGAGCAGTGCTCACAGAGCCTCAGTGCAGCACAGTGCTCTGGACAGCCCCACAGCATTCATGACCTTGGTGAACTGGACTTAGTTTTACCAACTAAGAACTGGTGGACATGTGACAGAGGGACTTCACAGGATTGCAGGATTGTAGGGGTTGAAACCCCCCTGCCAAAGCAGATTCCCTACAGTGGGTTCCCAAAACACAACAGCTCTAGTCTGAGATGAGGGCAGGCTGTAAGACTGCCAAGCAGCAGCTGCAGTTGTGTAGCGTGGGTGTCTGTGCTGCATGCAGGCATGGCGCTGGGCACAACCTGTGCTGACTGCGTGCAGTTGTGCCGGTGTCACCACACTGGTACCACTGGTACTGGCAGGAATCCAGGTTCAGAAGAAAAACCTCTCGCTTTCTCCATTCCTTCTTGCTCTTGAAGGTTTCATAACCTCCTTACAGCTAGCACTGGACAGCCCAAATTAAAATAAATGGCTGCTTCTACTTTTGGCACAGCTCGACAGCTTCTCTTCTCTGTGCAGAGACTTGTCACACTTGAGAAAATTATCCCAAACCAAAAAGACATGAATTCGAGGTGAATTCATTAAACTACTCAAATCCCTGTGCGGATAATCTTACTCAGAATTACAGTGGTGTTACTTTGGTTCATATAAGTTCATTTTTGAAGTGAATTAAATCAAGCCAAATTAAGAACACTTTAATTAGTGCTGAGCTCCGCAGAGGAAAGCAGACTACTTATTTCCCTTTTTTAGAATGTAGGTATTTTTAAACATGAAGGAAGACTGGACATGGCTGTAGCAAGTTCTTTGGCTAGAACTGATACCAGTATTATTCCCAGTTCTGCTATGTCAGTAACACTGGGCCTCATGAGATCTTCTTTAATCATGCAGAGAGAAAATTTTCTGACGTGCTTGAGAGAGAAATACTCATTCTGGATAAGCCAGATTGAACCTGCACATGGATAACTAAGCACTCTGAACAGCAAATTGCATTTTGACTGCATTACAGTTCAGCTTTTGTTAGAAGTTAGAAATATTCAGATACGTTTCTGTCTCAGATTTTATTTCCATTCTTCTCCTGGACAAAATCAAGTGACAACATCTGGCTCAGGGACATGTGTATTATTTTTTTCTCTCTCTAAGTAAAATGTATTGTTCACAGGGGGATCAGAGATTTAGATTTTTGCTCAATCGTTTTTGGGCAGCTCCCCCTTGTAGCAAAGTTTGTTGGCTCACTCTCCTTACAAGTCAACATTACAGGAAGCTAAGCAAAAACAGGGCAGAAAGTTAGGCTTTGTTTGGAATCTCTGGAATAGAAGTGCCCAATTCAGCAACTCATGCCACGGTAGAGACCCTGTGCTGCTACTCTTGCCGCATGCAAACACACAGCATGTGAGCCATATGCATGCCTCAAGGCAGCAGAGCTGGAGGAGGCATTCACAGCAAACCATCAGAGAACATGGGCTTCACTGAACACTTCTAGAGAAAGCTCACCAGGAGTGAACTGAACTGCCCGCAGATCTCCCTCAGAGCGTTCGCAAGAACAGTGAAAATAGCGAAACCTGCTTCCTTGTGGTGTTAAGCTACATGAGTGCAGTGTTCCTTCAGAATATGCTTCAGTGTGTGGTGCCATATACAATGTGTTCAATGTTAGAAAAGGCAGAGTTAACTACTTTTCATTCATCAGAATCTCAGTTGGCTGGCGGGCAAGTCTTGATAAAGAAACAACATAGAGACAGATAACGTCCCAAACCTCAGCAATGAATTAAACAGCGGGCAGGGTAAAGTCCCAGGTCTCTTGATAAGATTGCACACACCAGATAGTGAGCTTCCAGAGATGGTTGCCCAGGCCCTGGCTGACTCATGCGGTTGGTGATGGCACACACAACTTTTCATTCTGGGCTGGTGGTTCAAAGCCAGCTCAGACCAAGAACAGTACAGTAATTACCCTCTCATGGATGGCATACAGTGATAAATTAGTTGATGGCAGCAACAGACAATTCCTAATGAGTGACTTCTCATACCAGAAAATCACTGCCGTTGCCAGTGATTGTTAGCTGTGTTGAGACTTAGCAGAACAGCCAAGAGAAGGATGGGCATTACAGCTGCCTGCTTTATCTTCTCTGTGCATGAATACGGAAGCTCAGAGAACAATGCAGCACCCTTCAAATGCTTGCTTTGCTAAAATGAAAACCTACTGGAAGCCACTGCAACTGCTACACATTCTGCTAGGGTGGTGGTTTTGAATGGGAAATGCCCCAGAGAGCACGGAGAAACGAGGCCCTTTTATTTACACAGCAGCTGAGTGGAAACAATCTTCAGATCACAGCTAACCCGAGTCAGCCAACCTTTTCTGTGCACACGCTGCTATGTAAGTCCTGCAATACGATATCTTGAGCAAGAGACCTAGTGAAGACCACTGGCCATTCTGTTGGAAAACAGGAGAGGTTTTAAATTCATTAGTTTCAGGCCATTCTGGCAGTAGCTCAGAAATAGCAATTATTGCTCTTTTTCTCTAATGCCTCCCTGACTCAAACAGCACAAGGCTCTCCAGCCCTGCGAGGGAGCACCCAACCATTGTTGCAGGAAGCTAACTCTGGAATATGAATCTCAATCACACTTTATAACATACACATTTCCCAAGACAAAACACTTACCTGGTACGCAACTGCACAGCATTGACTGAAAGTATTTCAGTCAATGGAAAAATACTGGTCTCTTGTTCATTAGATATCACAAGTATAAAACTTCATTTTAAAATATAAAAAAATGACTGGTTTCTCTTCAGGGCAAAATGGTCTGAGGTGCTGTTTCAGGTACAGTCGTCCCATAAAATGCATTATAAATTCCAAAAGATTTATTCTCAAGAACATAACAAAGACAAACAGAAAACCAAATGCAGAGAACCATCCAGTTGAACGTTACTCACCCCACCAAATCCTCTGAAACGCTGCAGGACATCATTGTTGATGAAGCAGGACTGTGTGGGATCACGGAGTGCTTGGTCCAAGAGGTGGTTGATGAAGTAGATCCCTGGCTCGATGGTCAGCACCATGCCCTGCTCCAGGTTCCGGGCAGTGCGCAAGCTTCGGAGCCCTGGCAGGTCAATGCGTTCCACCCCCTGCAGGAGGAAGATCAGCTCAATGGACAGAAATACTGACTGTGGGTAACCTTTTATCAAAACCCTCCTATGCTGACTATTCTGTTAGATATCCAAAATAAAAGTTTTGGGGGACTGAAACTGCTACACCATCATCTCTCATCATTCCCTCATTTCTTTTTCATAGACAGTGATTACCAGGTTTCAACTCAACAACCAAACTGCTTTTGCACTGCAGAGGTTCTGGCTTCATGATCTGCTTGGTACTGTCACACTATCTTTGGAAAAGTACCTCTTTAGAAGACTAAATAATTACTTTGCTAATTACAAAATAATTTCTTTCTGTACCTTACCTCAAAAAATATATTTTAAGCAACATGCAATTCTTAAAATGCACCCTCCAGATCGTGGCTGAAACAGCTGAACTATGCAACAGAGAGCAGTTTCTCCAAGAAAATGCAAATGTTTATTCTCACTGTATGCTATTAAAATTATACATTTATGATCTCGATTCAGGAGCAATGAGTCTACACATGACCTCATAAAAGCAGCCCATTTAAAACTACACTTTTGTCAGATTGAAACTTTCAGGCAACGTAGTTTTTAATAATATCATTCAGCACCACGTTAAAACAAGTCCCAACTAGCAAAACGTTTTCTTCTTCCCCAAAGCTGGTAAAGTAAAATGATATATGAGGACGTGCTTAGTCAAGGAATTAGAGACACTGCAAGGACTAGTTCAGGATATTAATTTTCTTCCCCCAAATGTGCCAGCTATTGCAACATCTGAAAAAAAATACATCTCAATCCCACTAGTTTTTTGAAAATCCTTTGCAACCGTAGCAAAATCAACAAATATGGTGACCAATAAATAGTCCACAGGCCTGCAGCTGTGTACAAAAATGTACACATCCTGACCTCCGGTCCTGGAACTTTTTCCAGATTAGCCAGGAAGAAGTTAATGGCTTTTCTAGACAAAGGCTGTATTTATCTCATCTCCAGGTAGCTTTCTCATGTCTGTCACCTGGGCATTTCAGCCATGACCTGGTCATGGCCATTTTCCTTGCTGGTAGGAGAGTGTCTCTTTCCAGAAGCACCAGCACAGCACCTGGTACCAGTGGGAAGGAACATCCCCTTGCCGGCAGGCTAAGAACACTACCTGGGCACTGCCCTCTGCTCCTGGCATGGCTGTGCTCCCACGTCTCTTCCACGTCAATGGCAGAAGTTCTGTGGGGACACAGGAGAGGCAGGGTCCTGAGTATTAGCCAGGTTTTAATCTCTCTGAATCACCTCTTCATTGAGTATGTAACCCCAAAGCATTGTTTGCTCCTGAGCTCCACTTCTAGAGAAATACCACTTGCAATAGCCACTCAGCAGTGTTTGTTTTGTTCTCACCAGTTGCCCAAGCAATAACGAGGTTTCTTTTTTCCCTTAGCAAAGCTTATTCTGTCCCAATGCATGGCATCTCAAAGGAGCCAAGACTTTCAGTGCTAACCAGCTGGGATGTCTGCATGTGCCTCCCCTTGAGAGATGCGGAGCATATGCAATTCTCAGTGCCCTTGCAAGCCAGGCCCATGCAAATCAACAAAGGTATTCTGACAATTTTCACTGGATATTTCATACATTTCATATGCTTGATCTGCATTTTGCTTATTACATTACAATAAGAAAGCATGATTTTGTTGTACTGAGGAAATGAGAATACTCAGATATTAAGCACAGAGCTTTGCTTTTGGGTTCTTATCTGAAATCAAAGAGAATCAATATATTTCCGAACTTGAAACAATCACTGTGCAGAAGCAGAGCCATTTTTTTCTTGCTGCTGCCCCATGGGGTTTGGCACCTCACACATTCATTGTAATGCATAAAGGAAATGAGGGCATCCAATCTTGTGGATTAATCTCTCCATGAGCTGTAAACAATTAGATTAATGTCTGGACCTTTTGGTGCATTGCTAACTATCAGCTGCTTTACAACAAACAGCTCGTATTTGGCTTTTAACTGTACTTCCCTTCAATTCTGTCTGTAAATGCTTTTTCTTAGGCAGTCAATCTAAGACAGATGCTAGAAAGATGAATGCACAGTGAGAAAAAAAATGGCAAACACCATCTGAAGGCAGTGCTGGCATGGTGTGTGCATTTTTGACCTTTTCTTAAAACAAATGAGGCTTACCACCAGGTGTGGTGGTCAAACCTGAATGCCTTCAGATATCTCCATGACTACTGACTGAAGCAATGTGTAGATGTGTCCATGCTGCCCACACTGTCATCCTGCAGAAAGCCAACAGCATACTTACTGCCTGGGAGCAGTGCCAGGAGGCAGTGTGGGCAGCCCCGGAGGAACAGGCTGCCTAGGCTGGCAGCAGCAGGGGAAGTACCCCAGCCCTGTTCACCCAAAAATATAATTCCAACTTCTCTAGAATCCACAAGCTCGTTCTGATATTCTTTCAATGCGATCAACTCCATGTGGTGTCAAACTCCTGTCTTCATCTCCAGATTCTTGAATTTTGCTGGCACTGAAGTCATTCTGTGAATAGCAGCAGCTATAATACTCCCATGAAAGCATCTTGAAAACTCTTTGGGAAAAAGATGACTGCTCAGAAGGCAGGACACGGACGGGTGGGCTCATGGCTCTCTCTTAGCAGAGGCCCACACGGTGTTTGCTCAGGTACAAAATGGAAGAGGAACAGAGGGCAGCTCCAGAATGCCTCATGGTGAGGCTGAAGGAAAACCCACCACTGCGAAGGGGCAAGAGCTGGGTGGGGAGGGTGCACAAGTGGAAGGGATGGCAACATCCTTCTTCTGAGATCAGTACTGGATTAAAACATACACTGAGCTAGGGCTGCAGCATCCCCTGTGACATCTAATGTTGGAGGCACTCATAACTATCTCAGTAGGTATAACTCCATCATGTTGGCTTTGGCAGTCTCCAAAACCAAGACATACGAGGATTCGTTGAAGGACTGCAATCCATCTCTCCCCAAGTTGAAGGTGACAGGTCTAGAACAAGGACATCACCGCTTTCTATTTCTGTGTAAGCAAAAGAGCTGGGAAGCCTTGCACCACCCGTCAGTATCAATCCTCTGTCATGAATTGATTTTCTTCTGTGTAAGGAGGAAACATCCCTTTATTTTGCAACTAGACAACCAACGCCTTGTTTCCAACAATAACCATGGTGTTGTTTTGGATTTAGATGAAGAGTAAAGGCCTGTACACTGGTGTAGCTGCAGAGGCTCCCTGGCTCTGCCACTGCTCTGTCCTGGAAGTCCAGCTATGCATCAGAACCCAGTGTTGTATACTTATGTGCTCATAACAGAGAAAATAATCAGAGAAAACTAGAAAATAGTAACACCTGGGCATCTAAAAAGAGACTTCTAGTGATATTTTGGGAAAAACTGCTTTTCAAAGAACTGTTTATTTTTTGGTATATTCCAACAACAAACTAAATCCAAAACCGTTGTCTAAGAGTGATATTATTTGGAGGTTCTGCTCATATTTTAAAATTGAGACACTCCTACAGTAAGCACAGATGTATGACACTGTCATTTGTGACTGTACTCCTGCCAAGAACATCAGATTCCAATTAATGGTTCATGAAAGGTAACAAAGAACAGCATGTCTAGGCAATAAGGACTGTCAAGGGAACAAGAGAATTATTATGTAAACTGATTTCATTACTATGTAAGCAAATAAAAGTTCAAATTAAGTTAAGTGCCGAGAAATATAAAATATAGATCTATTTTTGGAATAAGGAGGGAACCAGGAACTACACGAGTATGCCTGTCCCTCAGGAAAGTGGTTATGGAAGACCAGAAGTTGTAACATCCCCAGATGAATAACTTCTGGCTTTTAAGCAACTTGGTGGTTCATGGTGGTATGTGCTGCTTCTTCCATGGGAAAACTGCAATGTGCACCATGCTGGGTCTGGTCCCATGGGCACTGGCTACCAGGCACAGTGGGATGCTGGAAGCTTGAGGCCCTTTTGGGTGAGAGTGACCTTGGATCTGTATTCAGACAGGGCCAGAAGGAAAACATGTGCATGATGTCTCTGCTGGACGGCCATCGCCCACGGAGCCAACACACCCCTGAGGACATGTAAGCACAGAGATGCTATCACCCTGCCTCCCGAAACCAGGGCTGCAATGCTTGGTTGGCATAACCAGAAGCTTTCTCTTGCCAGCTATAGCTGCAGCAGAGATCCCCAGAGCTGCTCATAACTACAAATACCGAACAGCACAAAACTATTTGCTGGTGCTTTTCTCCAGTTAAATCATCACAGAACTTAGAGCCTGACAATCAGACTGCCCTATTTGGACCATGTCTGAAACAGCTAAGTCCTAACCATTTCACCAACTTAAATTCAATCAAGTATTTAAATTTGACAGAATTCGGATCTCATATTAAGATTATATAAAATCAACACTGAGGCAAAATCTCAGCTCTTTCACTCTTCCCTACTCCCCCACCACGTATACCCAAATTCTAATTAGCTCATTTCTTGTAAAAAGAATGGAGCCCTATGTGGCTAGTAAAATAACAGTCCTGAATTCCATTTCATTTGTCTCCTGGTCCCTTCCCTCTCAGCCCTTGTTTCTCTTGATGAGTGCTGCTAATGAAGATTACTTTATGCAGCCTATCCTGCTTTTCCCCAGCAGCCCCAGCTGCCTACAGCCACCTGAAGGAACTGCTAGTCAGTCGTGCCTTTGAAATCAGCAGCAGGTTACACCAAAATGCCACAAGCATCACAAACCACTTGTGGCATTTGCAAGTCAAAGCTTCCACTTCAGCACGAGAATCAAATTACCAGCTGGAGTGTGGGGACACAGCTCAAAGTTAACATTGGGGGAATGGAGGGCAAATGGTATCAACTGGCTATTTTCATTTGGAATGTTTTTTGTTCTTTTTCTAGATATTAACTGTGGTATCAGGTTTTAACTGCCTAACAAATCTCCTGCTACTGCAAGCAAGGAGGAAGAAGCACTTCTCATTTACTTGAGGTAACTCTGCTTTGCTCTGAATTTCAGTCCACTGCTGTAGCAACATTCTGTGCAAAATTTCACCTCTCACTTTTACTGCTTGATCCTCAGATATCACCGAGCTCCACTGCTATCATAATGGAAATAATACAACATACAGATGATATTTTTTTCTTTTTCTTAAAATCTAAGAGAATAACAGAGATAGAAAATCACAAAGTTGACAACTGCAACATAAATCTGGAAGATGAGCAGAATATTTGGACAGATAACTCATAGGAAATGAGATAAAGAATGCTGTTTTAGGACAAGACCAAAGGCAAGCACTGTTTTGGACAGGTTTTCTTATGACACACAGAATACATATAGGCTATAGCCTTAAGTGGAAGGCCTTTTTCTTCTGTGGATCTTTGGATACTTGAAATACTTGGATATTAATAGAAATTGCATAGCAGAAAGCCTGAAATATATGGCACTTTTTATACCTTACTCTTACATACAGTTGAAACCAGAACTGTAATATCTTGGTTTTGTACTCCTACTGCATCTAGAATGAACTGTTCAAAATCACCAGCTCCGCTGGTCTCCTCTGCACTTTCAGAAAGATCTGGACAATAAATACGCAGATAAAAACTCTCTTTGCAAACAGAATATTTTGCAACAAACTTCAATAAGTAAAATAAACATAAGCAAGTATTTCCTTCCAAAAAAAAAAATCTAACCAAATTGAATGAAACCCAGTCCAAGCACGAAAAACCCCAAGCGTGTGACACTTACTTTTTCAGAGAAGAGGGAATCCTGTGGGATGACAGCAGGACATGCAGCACGGCACTGCACCTGAGCCTGCCCCTGCTCTGCCCCCAGTAAGTCCTTGGCTTCATGAACACCCAGACTCCAGCACCAGTTCTGGCAGGGAAAAGCTGCTGGGACCAGAGCACACCTTTTGTGAGCACGTGCAGGATGCCACAGCAGGGATAAGAAGCACCACGACCCTAACTCTGTAGGACTTTCAGATCCCACGGAAGAACCTTCTGCGCCACAGGAGCTTCTAACAGCTGTTTGACCCAACACCACCGAGAAGCAGCAGGGATCCCTGCGCTGTTCTGCGCGGCGGAACTGAAAGCCTTTCTGGGTTGGTGTGTGCCTGCGCCCTGCTGCTCAGCAGCACACACAGCCACAGGGCCTTGCTGTGAAGGAACACAAACAGCTACAAGTGATTCAAGGGGAAGCCGCAAAGAAAAATGTTTTGCAGAGATCTTCTGAAGGTGTAGACAATCAATTACATGGAAAAAAAAAAAACCCCACAAAAAAACCCTTTCACTATCACTGGTAAAAGGCCCCTCTTCTCTTTGCTCATTTATGTCCTACCATGCAGACTGTGTCCCATTTGCAGGTCCTGGATACACAACGCTCTAGCAAGGCATTACAAGGCTATGACCAAGGGAGGCTCTTCACATTACTGGAGCTCTCCATAACAGCTTTAGGCTCTGTGGTAAATGCACCTCATCTCCTGCTTCTTAAAGGTAAAAACAGTAATGCATCATTTGCAGTGCTAACCACAAAAGAATGAAATCTGCTTCAGCATAAAGCAGGATACATTAGGAAGATGAACGAGAAAGGGAACGAGGTTATTCCTGTGTTCTCCAGAAGGTCTGGAGACCTAAGCCCCCAGCTGGTGACCCAGGAGCAGGCAGAAAGCCTCCTGCTTGAGCCAGGCAGAGCTCACACAGCTCTCTGAGCAGCAAGGGTGCTCCTGAGCATGCACAGGAACAGAGGGCACGGATCACTCCAGGATCAAACCAAACCACTAACCTGCATTTGCTGATGCATGACAGTAATGAAAGGATCGGCTTTTCATGAGAATAGAGAAGTGAATTAAAATTTTAAACTAAGGTAAATCTTGTAATTTTAAAAGACAAAACGAAATGAAACTCTTTATTCACAAGATGGTAAAATCACAGCGGTTATTAACCTAACTTAAATTAACTGCTTATTATTATAGAAAGTCATCAAATGTACTTAGCATTCTTTAGAGCCCGACAGTCAATTAATATAACATGAAATTGAATCAACTCAAGCATCTAGAGACACAAAACCTAGATTTAAATGAAAACTTCAGCCGCATCCACCTCAGGGTCTGAAAATTTGAGATCACCTACCCCATTTACTCAATTGCATCACGCACAAACCCTCGCTTATATCCCATATCGTATTTACTCAGAAACAAATGAAAGTGTGGGAAAACCACCTCCATGATTAAATTTTACAGTGGAAGCTAAGCCCAGTGGGCTTTGCACCCTTTGAAGCTAGCTCTGCCTGACTGAGGGCCAGATCTTCAGAAATGATTAGTACCACTGGGGCCGCATTGCCAGAGCTGCTCACGTTTCAGTCAGACCCTTGAAAGAAGCAGTAAAGCAGTTTTCAAAGTAGCATTCAGTGCTCCGCTTCCCCACTAGGAATACAGCAGCCTGCTACAGGAGGCTGGATCCTCCAAGGAGCTCCAGGCTGCTGAGCACTTCTGAAAATCAGGATGTTTCCTTACTGACTTCTATGGAAGACACCAATGGTTACATTCTTCCGAAAATCCTGTCCTAAACACAGTCACTGAGCTCCACTTACGGCTGGCCAACACCTATAACTCCTTATTCTGGCAATAAAGGATAGGAAATGTTCGATTTTCTAATGTTCAAGAATATCCTATACAGAAAACATGCAAACTTTTTAGTGTTTGTCAAAGAGGAAGAAAGCGCTCATTCAGTGCTGCATGTGAAAGCAGTTTACTGGAAAAGATGAAAACTTATTATTGCCAATTTTGAAAAAAAACTTTGGCTACTAATGAATAATAATCTAAGCTAACAATGTCTGGAAATAGTTTTTTTGGAACACGCAAAACTTTGTGACGGATAAAAATTAGGAAATTAAAGTTTATTGTATTATTCCAAATGTAACTGTTTACACTTGAGGAAAAATAATGGAATAATATCCACTTGGAAAAAGTTTTTATTTAAAAAAAAATCCTTTGTAATACTCCCAGAAAATCCCTTGGCCAAAAGCAAATAACTTGCTTCTTAACCAGTTATAAAAAGGAGCATGATACTACAGGCACAGCCTTCAATAAATACAGCTTTCTGAGATTCCTTGTCAAAATCTTGCTAGCTGGTAAATGTTTAAAATGCACAAAAAAATCACTCAGATCTACTTGGTGTCTTCAAAATACATTTTCTCATGAAGCACTGAGACACAGCAAAAAACCTTGTGCTATTTAACACAGACATGTATCATACCAGCAAGAAGAGCTCCTATTGCTTGCATTCAGCTTTGCCCAGGGCCCCTTCAGCTCCCACTGCTGTGGGCTGTGAGACTCCTGCCTGCTGTGTTCTCTGCACCGGTGCAGCTCTGATGGGGGCACCTCACCTTGGTCAAATGGCCCAGTTTAAGGAAACTCATGTTTTAGGCTGGGAGAAAAGAGATGGGTCTATCAGAGGTAGAATTAATGCTGCAATGACAGTTTAATGGGGCTGCCCTCTACAGAACCCCAAATTTGTTATTTTTCCAAGAAAGGTGATGCCATCTATCCATCCACATGTATGTTTATATGCAAATACAGGTCTTCAGCTATTTGCTTGAGTTTCCTCCATGCTTTCCCCTTATTCAGGAAATTTGCTCTTTAGGATCGCATTTTGAAAGTACATTAGTCATGTATATGTTGTTAATTTAAGAATGACGTTGCATGTCTAGCAACTAAATTATTTTAACATTTGCAAGTATAAAGCTTCCTATCTGCACACAGCTCTGGTGGTTTTTTTGTTTTGTATACAAACCTCCAAATATGAAAGTCCTGTGAAAATTCAGTCCCTGAAGCCAGTTTTATCCATAAGAGGTTGCTCTTACAGAACTTGGATAGATCATTCTTCTCCCAGAGATAATGTCCCTTAAATTACATTAAAAATTTCCAAATAAAAAGCAAACATGGGACTTTTCACTTTCCCAGTTCTTCTCTCTAAATCCTAAAATGCAGCTGTCTCTCTATCCTATCAGCTCTTGAACACATACTCAAGCTTCAGCAACTCCACCAAATTTAGCAAGGTTGTTCATAACATAATGAATAATGAAAACAACTGAAGCAAAGGCATGCAACACTGGGATCCTGGTTTTGAAGTCCATCAACTCTCCCAAATCATCACATCTCCCGTGCTTTGCTAAATGCTTCCATTTGCACACAGAGAGAATGAACTTGGAGAAAAGGGGGAAATATCCATCCTTTCTACCACTAGTGAAGAAACCTTAAAATCAGAATAGGGTGACTTTTGATTTTGTTTCATTTTTATTACATCTAAGTTTAATAGCTGATGCCAATACATTGTCATCACAGTATTGTGTGTCAACAATAATTACGTTGTGGTGTTTAAAAATAACAAGCACTTTTAAATATTATATCCTGTTTCTTCACTCTGCAAAAGTGAAATCAGTAGCAGCAGCTGTTATGCAGCCTGCACACCCAACATGAACAAGTTCCTAAATGTGTTTAAACCCTGCCCAAGAAGTTTTCACTTCCTTTTTATGGTTCATGTAGGAAAATTATCTTATCTAAGAAAAAAGTCCACTGATGCACCTTCATATTATATGACTGAAAACCCTTACAGTCTAAAATAACCAAAATGTAACACAGAAAATCCTTCTAAATCTTTCTGAAGCTACTGTGAACTTCTTTTCTGCATTCAAATGTTAAATTCAATCTCTTTAAAGAAGGCTTTTTTGTTTGTTTTGCTTTGTTTTTTAACCTATTCTGCTTTCAGACTGTAGTCATAAATCACCACATTACCTCAAGGAAAAAGGTAATCATTTTGTGTTTTCTGCAGAAACTCAGAATACAAGAAATTGTGTTTTCACCTTCACAAAGACATTATGGACTTTCTATTCTATCCTCATTCCAAAACAACACATCTATATTGGTGCTTAAGTTGACAGTGGAGACCGAAGTTCAAGGGAGAAATATAATCCAGCTGGTTTCCACATGCCACAGCCGCCAGGATTTACCAGCCCATGTACAACAGTGGGCTTCCATAGCTGTCTCACATCTGGAACGGAGCAAGACTTCTCACTCCAGGTTTCACATAGCCCAGATACACTGCACAGCCCTCTGCCATGGAGTACCTTCACCTGAGTGATACGTATCACAGAGGTGAATTACTGAAGAACATCACAAAATGCACAGAACTGAACAGAGTAAGAATGCTTGGAGTGGCATCAGTTGACCACTCCCCACAAGCAACATACATTTTAATGAAATAATAGATTCCTCTTAAGCAAGCTGTATAAAGCATTGCATCCAGAAAAAGACAGACACCACTGTTCTGCCTCTGAGAAAATACAGCCAACTAACCTGCAACAGCTGAGAGAAAAGCTGAGCTAATGCAGAGGGTTAATCAACAAGGCTGTTGAGCACAGACAAACACTAACCTCTGGGTAGCCTCCAACGTCATGCACGTCGATTCCAAGTAGATGTCCAAGTCCGTGTGGCATAAATATTGCACCCAGATGAACCTTCACCATGTCATCTACGTTGCCTTTCAGAATGCCAATTTTAGTCAGCTCCTCCAGATGGACTCGGTCAGCCAGACGGTGCATATCAGGCCAGGCGACCCCTCAGAGAGCAGAAACAGGCAGCTGAGTTAACTATTGCTGCAAGTTTTTAGAGACAGCTTTCAAAAGGCAGATGCAACAGATGTGCCCTTTGTATAAAAAACAAAGGTGGAAAGAACACATTAGCACAGAAATATTTCAAACAAGACAAAATTATCCTGGCATGCAGGCATAGCCCAGAAAACTACAGACAAGACATAGCAGCATCCTATAATCCAGGTCCACATGAAAAAGATTAAGACACTGCATCTATGTATGGTCTACAGAGATGCAGATTTAGTGAGTTTTTCAAAGGAGCATCAACTGCAAAAAGCAGTCATTTAGAATTACTTTCCATAGTGATTATACCTACTTAGGACATTTGAGAGGGACGGTACTTTTGTATGGATGTAGAAGATTTAAAGCCCACATCTTTCTGGCGAGGACACTCTACAGAAATTAATGATTCCCTTGTGTTAACGAGCTGCGTAAAATACAAGTCCTCTAATACACATACTGCAACAGCATTACAAAATACTGCTGGTTGATTGCAGATAGAGTGCCAGGATACATTAGACTTCTATTATTTTGGTATAGGATACAATTTTGTTTGACAAACTGCTGGGGGGAGGAGGGAGGAAAAAAGCAGTTCTTTTGTTAGTAACAGCACTGTCTTAATTAGTTCACCATGGCTTTGAGTCATACAGAGCAGTTGCAGAGTCAAGACAACTAGGTCTAAGGTACAGTAAGAGAATATTATCCTTGTTCAATTTTGGCATGATTAAATAAATACATAAACAAGCAATTTTTAAGGCCAAAGCCCCATCAAGTTCCATTGCTTTAATTCAGTTAAACACATGGCTTTAAGGTCTTGTGAACATAAATGTCACATCAAAATCATATTAGCACTCTTTGCTAACAGTACTGAGGCCTCAGAGGATGAAATAAAATCATCCTACGGGAGGGCTTCAATAAAATCCAGTTGTCTTAAAGAGCTCTGATACAAAGGTCACCAAGTGTTGCTCCATCCCGCATCCCATACACGGAGATTCCACACACCTCTGCACAGGTCTTTTCTTTAGTAAGAATAAATCCACCTATAACCAGTTGTTCTTTGACCAGTGCTCAATGCAGTTTTATTTGACAATATTTTAAATGTTCTCTTTTTTGAACACTGAGTGAACCTAAAGAAGTGAGAATGGGAATACAAAGTCATTTCACAGCTCTGTCACAGAAGACTCCAATCTATTACCTGATAAAACTGAAATAATTACAATCCATCACTCAACTATTACTGACATCAAACTCCAGGTATTACCAAATCACAGCTGTTTTCCCGGTCATTGGAAACAAGAATACAGAATTTCTGCACGTATCTGCCAGTTCAGCTTCCATCCCTTGCAATCAATGCAGACTGTTCTAGAAGTCATCCTGGCAAATGACATGCTCTTTAGAGAGCTCTCCCGTGACGTCCCAGGTGAATACTACTGTAATACTACTGTACTATTTTTGCCCACATGGCTGCAAAACCACATACAATATTTGAGCATGGTCGATTATTAAAGCCTCCCTCCCCTTTGTATATATACAAAGGTCAGAACTCTGCTGCTATAAAACAAAGCACAACTGTATCCCAGATGCTCCGAATAAAAGTAAAACATGGCACCTGGGAGAGGAGCTGAAGATGAGGTGTCTGCTGCTTGCAGTAAGGCTTCCCTTACAGCACCATTTGTCTCAATGCAAACCTATAGACTCCACTCAGACACATACGGCACCCTTTACCAAACTCAGGAGAGTTGCAACTAACAGGAGATAGAAGGGTAAGCTGATCCGAGATGCAAACAGCCAGAGCACACATTCATTTTTCTGCAGAAGTTTAACAGAACAGACCAGTGATACTACTCAACTGAAAAGGCTGCTGCGGCTGTAAATCCCGAGTATCTCCGAATGAATGCAATACAGCCCATTCTTCCCACGCTCTCTGCTTTTTTCTTTTTCCCTCCCTGAGAAAAAGCACAACGATTTTCCCTCTCCCCCTGGAGCTCTGCGTTCTGCATCTGTTGTGGATTTTTTCATCTTATCTTTTCATTAGAGACCGAGAACAGCAAAAAGCTCCACTGCAAAATAAATGACGGAGAGGGATGGAAACCCTGCAGCTCCGGGCTCTCTTAGATCAAGGGCAGTGCTTTGAACAGAGCCCTGCAGAAGGACTTGGGACCGCTCCTCTCTCTCCCAGCTGGTGCCATCAGCTCTGCTGGATGCAGGCAGCATTCAGAGCTCTCTGCAGTTGCACTGAGCACTGGGATGGCACTGCCCAGAGGTGTCCTGCCAACTAGATCTGAGCTCCTTCAATAAGTCAGTGGGTCTTCAAGTAAGTGGGAGTTCAAGGATGTTAAAGAAAGTAAGTATGTTTTTATGCATGATATTTCCACTGTACTGTTTGGCATTTTGTATTATTACTCCACTCTCCTCCAAACCACGTAACCTATAAGTACTGTACAGCCTCACACACACACACAGAGCGACCCTTCTGTACTTCAGTTAAACCAACGGTGGCATCCCAGTCTTGTTTGCAGTGAACAGATTCCCAGCATGCTAAGAACAAACTTTTGACCATTGAGTAGAAACAGATTTTCCGTGTTTTTTTTTCTTTTAATTAAAAAAAAGAGAAGATTTGATAAGCAAAGAGGATCAGAATGCCAAGTTCTCTTCAAACATTTTCTAGTACTCTTATGGCCTCAAAAGACATAAGAGAAACAACTACAGCAATTTATTACCAGCAATATGCCGAAGAAAGGAAGCCATCCTAATCAATAAAGAACTCTTCATAAGTACCTATTTTTAGCCTATTTCATAAAAGTTACTTGGTGTTCACACACATCAGCTTTCAGGGTTAGCCATGGTCTGGTGGAGAGCTCTGTCATCTGCTGCAAGCTGACACAGCAGAAGGCAAACATCACATTAACATTCTTGCAGCAAGATGAAATGGTTAAAAACAACTAAAATCCAAAAACCCCTCAGCACCAGTGGATCTAACACCAGTTATGTGTCACTGCAACAGCTGATGGTGTTGCAACACCACTCTGCATTAGCCTCACACCACAATCACCCCAGAGGATGTTTTACTGTTTTATTATTCGGCACTATTATTTTTAAGCTTTGAAGAAGTTTATCATAGTTGCAGATATGCTTTTGTGTAAGAAGGCTAGTAACATAATTATCTTTAGACCAATTTATACACTAATTATACTCCACTGACAGATGAGGTTTAGAAAAGTAGATTGGAGGGTCCTTGGACTTTAGCTTGTACCAAAATGAGTCTGCACTCAGGAAAATCTGCTGATGAAGTGTCTGTTCCATCCTTCATTCTCTGCCAAACGAGATACAGGGTAATACAGGTCACTGAACCAACAGTTGGCTCCCCAGGAAAGCTCGTTACCAGGGCTCGTTAGGCTGTGATTCGTTACCTGCTGCACAGCATATGCTCAGGTAGGAGGGCAGGGCAAAAGGCAGCTCTTCCAGCCCCACACGCAGCCCAAGGCCATGAGACCCCCAGGTTACAAAGTGAACTATACAGCAGGGGTATGTACAATAATGAAATGTGATAAATTGTGGATTAATTAAAACATTTAAACTACAGAAGTTATTAATTTTCTGCTAATAGTATAACAGAACTCCACCAAAGTGTGAGGTGCTGAGTTAAAAGAACAGCAAACTAAACCTGGATGTTACCCAATGTTCTTAGATGTTAATGGGACAGTAAAGAGAAAGATAACACGTGTATTGTCTTACTTCCCCGGAGCTATTTCCCCTCTGAATTTCTCTGTGCCAAAACCATTGAATTTTAGATAAAACACTACGCTGCAGAACTGAGGAGGACCTACCCTGCGAGGACATCTTTTTGATCCTTCCACTGACAGTGAAGATTTTGTTCCAAAAAAAGAGAAAGAAATGCTTCCAGTGAAACCAGCAATTAAAAGCATATCTATCTTTCCATGAACAGACCATAACTTTTTCAATAGCAGAATTACAAGTAAGAGTTGACATATCACACCACAGCTGTTAGTCAGTTGCTGTTACCTAGCTGCTATTTTCATTCGAGTGATTATTTTCCAAAGTTTTATTACAGGCTATTCCAGAACATAAAGTCAAAGCAGCACACAAAAGTAATTTAGAATTACTGCATGGTATTTAGCCACTTTGGTTGGAAAGTGCTCTGAAAAGGCCTAACAGGATTTTTTTGGCCACTACTTAGGGTACTTTGTGGTTGTAATGTGACAATGATTAAACCACAAATGATTTGGCAGAGTTTTTTTGTTGTTGTAGGGTGGGCTGTTTTTTTGTTTTTTGTTTTGTTTTTTTGTTTTTTTTGTTTTTTGCCAGCACAAATGTCACAATCCTATTAAAAAAAATTAGCATGGCAAGGTTGTAGGAACTTCTCCCCAAATTCTGCTAAGGTTAAATTACACTTATTTTTTAGAGACCACAGACAAGGGTAAAAGGCCTGGCGTCTCCTGGCAGTACCACTAAAACACAGACAGAAGATGCAGTTCCTGGCCAGCCAGCCACTGGGACAGCTCAACATTTGCCAACAAGCAATAACCATATCAGACATAAAACAATAGGTCCTTCAAAGTTCGAATTAAACCCAGTTGAAAAACCACAGCAAATACTGTTTAAATTATAAAACGATTTCTTCCCTTTTCACTTGAGTGCTAGAGAATAATTTGCTGCATTTCTGGTTTTTATGCTTTCATTATGGCAACCTAGATGAAATACCAAGCAGTTGCTCAGCTTTCCAGCCAGGTAAGGTGACACCGGGCCACCAAAATTCTGTACACGAGCAACGACAGCATTTGGGCAACAGTGCGGCTGATCACAGCTCTGTATGCTGTGCAGGGGGTTGTTACCTGAATGAGTCACAGCCAGCATTAAACACCAACTCTTCCTAAAACTTCCCCCAGAGCATTAGGAGCTACCAAATAGAACCAGCAGTTAGCCCTCCCCGCCTCCAACACACTGAGCCCTGTGCAAAGGGCTGAGAAGCCTTGTGCTCTTTGCTTGTATCACGGGATTTCTTTTCAACCAGTATTCTTAAAAGTTTTAAGCAGTAAAACCCCTCCTACTCATTTACAGAAACTGCTTATGAGGCTCTACAACACACCCTAAGCAACACTCAGAACTTAACCAATCTGAATAGATGTAGACGTGGAGCAAGAGAAGGATTTTTTTCCATGTCTGGAGAGATGCAGTGTTTGGACTGAGCAGCACTGTCAGATACTATGAATTCTTTGCACATTCCTTCCGCGTAGGGGGTGCTGCAAAGAAGAGGAAAAAGACTGGGGGACAGAGGGAAGTGCTCAGAGGGAGCAATTATGGTGTGGAAACTTATCAATCTTTGAAGCTTTAAAAGACTGTTTAGATAAGATTTAGGGCAAACAGAATAATCTTTGTCTAGCAGGTTTGCACTCTGACAGCTACAGCTGATGTAGCGTCAAGATCGAACGACTCCTGAACTTTGTACTCTGACTGAAATTACAGCATGCAACGTGTACGTTTCCTGAACACTGAACTGAAAGAAAATCAGTGCACATCACACCACACTGAGGTGGGCTATTCCAACAAAGCCACTGCTAACATCAGGACTATACAACGTTATGCCGGTACAATCTGCTACAATTAGAACAAAAGGATATTTTAAAAGACACATCAAAAATATTCCCTTGAAAGAAGATAGAAAACTGCTGCCAGTGTAGGCTCTACGAGTTTTCATTGCTCTGTACGTAGAGCATCTTTGAAGACCCAAAGAAAGCAGCCCAGGTGCAGAGCCCAGCTGGAAAGCTGTGGCTGGGCCGTGACTCAGGGTAGCTGCCCAGGACGGCGCTGTGAGCGGCACACAGCTCCAGCTCCCGGTGGAACAGCCCAACTGTCAGGAAGTGCTGGTTTTATGCACTTGGAAATTGCTCAGTGTTATTTTTGTCTTCCTAACGTTGCAGTGGTCACTGTATGCATGGGTCAGCTCCTGTGTATTAGTCACAAGCAGCAAGGAACGGCTCCCAGAAGGTTTGCAGTGAGACTCGCAGTCTGAAATCCCACGTTTCAGCAGATCAGTGTGTGCACAGAGGGACTGAGAATCTGCTGAATTGGACTTTTTCTGTTCCCTTTTGCTGTAGTTAACGTTGTTCTGGACAAGGTTTGGTTGCAAGTCAAGCAACAAATTCTCCAGTAAGCAATGGCACCATCTTTATGTAATGGTAGCTCACAAGAATCAAGGATTGCTCCTTGACTGTCTGCACTGTTTGTGCATCCTTCATTCTTCCAGCCTTTATTTCCTAGGTGGTGACTGATGGTTTAGACTTTTATACTGAGACCAAGGGAATTAACCACAGAAAGCTGTAATACCTCTATGTGTCAATTTCAGAAAGCAAGTACTCAAAGGGCAGCTTATTTATGAACATTAATGATAGGAAGAAAAATAGAGTGAAGTCCATTCAATAGAGAAGATAGACAGCAGACTACAAGTATCTTTTTATAGCACAGATTGACAAGATTTATTCTCAAATCTGTCTTTACACAATAACATATTCTTAAGTGCGAGAGGAAAAAAATACCACAGTGTCATTCTGTAGGACTTGTGAATATTAAGTATTGGTCATAGCATGCCCTAAAAGCATTTGCTCTTCAGAAGAGTTTGTATGAAATCTTCAACTTCTGCTATTACGTTTTTGTCTGAGAATGACTGTTTTGCTTCAGATATTACAGCAAATTAATAACCACCAGCAGCACTTTCCCCTAAAATATGACCATCTGAATGGAAATAATTCATATATACATGGGAATAATTCATATGGACTTTCTGAAATTACACAAACTATAAAACTAGATTGTGCTCCCACACCCTTCCCTACTGTGCTATTGTCAAAGGTCTGGTTTACAGCCCCCTTTCTTTCTAAAACATCATCTAAATTAGCTACTGGTTTTATGCAGTAAAACACACGAGCATGCTTGCATGGTGTTCTACTAAGTACATAAGTACATCTGTGGGCAACTCAAAATAAAAAACAAATGACTTGAATGCAAAAGACATCCACTGTATGTGAATGAGAGCCTTATTTATTCACTGGGAGGAATACATATTAACAGCAGTTTCAATTATTTTCTTTAGGTGCAATGTTTTAATCTCAGTTGAATACAGCAACGATTACTCTAAAGCAGCATTCAAAATAGTAGCAGACAAAAAATAAACCTCAGCTCTTCAGAAGTTACCAGAGATAGACCGATGTGCTGAAGAAGTAATCTGTAATGTGACTTTGAATTTGCAGATGTTCCTAAGCATAGTTCTGCTCAATTCAATAACAGAAACAACAGCCAATAGTATAATCTGCAATGTCAAATCCACTAGCTATTAGTTTCCTATTAAGTAGTTTTTTGGGCTATTCTAATCTCTGTTCTTAGTACTACCTTACCCTCCACTATTCTTCCTTAAAGAACTGCTAGAATGCGGCTAGATCAGAGAACAAAGAATCATACTCCTACTCTGAATTCAAATTGCACTGTTTTCTGTTCTATAAAGTAGATTATTTATGAAGGTGTTAACACAGTCACTGAACATTACCCTTTATGCGATCATCACACAGAAGAAGTAAGACCTGAACATTTGCATATTAAAATGTTGTCAATACACCACTCAAAATTTCATATTCTGCTGTGCAAAGTACATCCCCTAGGTTTGTATCTACCTCCATGAGCTTTACCACTTGAGTGTCTCAGCAGGAAACAAACGGGAAGGAGACAAAGCACTGGAAAATAAAGAGGCTGCTTTTGATTTGTCCTAATTTACAACAGCCCTTGGAAGGATGTATGTGGAGGAAACCAGTGAAAAAAGACCTCTCTATTATAACAAGCCTAGGAAGCTACACCAACAAACAGAAACTGTAGAAATCATGAGAAAAGGCACAAAAAGTGGACAGAGCTTCACACAGCAGCTCACCACATGTAGAGTTACAGCTGCCCAGGAGAATATCAAGACCAAGTAAGATAACTTTGCTCAGTACTGTGTACCTACAAATAAAGGGGCCTTTTTTTTGTTTGTTAGGTCCTCTGCAACCAAGGAAAAGGACACAACCCTGCCTCTGCTCCTTTGCTTCTGGTTTTCTGTCTTGTGGGAACAACTCATTTCTTTTCCTTTATTCAGCACTCACAGTAAAAGAGAAATCTTTGGTAGGATCTGAGGACCAGTTGATATCTACGTGATTAGTATATAAATATCTTATTTGCTTAACATGCGTCTGAAATGTCTTCCTGGTGCCCACCTGACTGTACTTTCTTGCCCACTGGGAAATCCTGACATCAACAAAGTCTTTGATCCCGGAAGAAAAGACTCAAGAGCTTGCAGGACTCATGCCTTTACGTGAAACTTGAGTTCTGAGAATGTTAAAAACAGGCAAGATTTCTAAGGAATCTTCAAGCCTTAATATGGATAAACCTCCATCTTATCAGAAAAGTTAGCCTTGGAAAGAGACATTCCCCAACAGCATTTATCAGAAAGGCATAACCTGGAAGCCAGAGGCAAGATGATACTCACCATCTTGAATAGTAAAATACAGAAGGTAGGGATAAGCATACATACCTAAGCTAGAACTTTGGAAAACAAACCAACCAACCAGAGCTGCAAGTCCTACAGGGAAGCCCTATAGTAGTGCCAGCATCCTGTGGAGGAAAGCTTTCACACTGCATTGGTGAGCAACTTCTGTGCATATTTGGAACCATTTTTTTCTTTTTCATTTTATTGAAGCAAATAAACAAAACAAACATCAATCAGCGAATGTTCCCAGCTGCCCTCCTAAGGTTTGAATGCAATTTTGGTTCAGTGGGGACTTTGGATATACAAGTGTTTCAAATCATGTAAGTACACAGATAGGGAATTGAGTGGTTGCCAACCTGGCCTTCCTCAACTGTTCCTTGGGAACAGTTTGTGATACAAAAAAGCCTTTTTAAAATCAGAATTTAGGATGACAGAACTTACTGTTTGAGGTGTTTCAATTCATTCACCCTTTCCCAAAAAGACACTACTAAGATGCACGCAGAGATTGAAGAATGTTTTTCAGCTTCTTTTTTTGTAAAACATACACAAGTTCTGTACAGTACTAGGAATGTTAAGTACAACAAGCTCCTTTCGCTCCCCTTTTCCTGTGACTTTCCATTACTCTCCAGAATAGCAGGAATGTGCAGTGATCCCAGTGTGCAAAGGGACGTAAATGGAAAGTTCGTGATTACTTCAATATTTAGCTCATCAATCTAAAAGATAGTGTTTGTGACCTCGTACATTCATCCAAAACAGCTTTAATTGCAAAACTAAATATAAGCATATTCCTTTTTATATTTTATCAGCACTGAGTAAGAAGTAGATGTCTCATAGTGAAGGGAATGGCAGTATCAGTAGCAGATTGAACATGTCCGAGAAATTTCAATGCTGCCACTATCCTGTCATGAGGATCCTGCTGATCCTCATCAAGTCTGAGTTACAGAACTCTAATTCCTAACATTCCTGAAATGCTTGAGATAATAATCCAAAAAACAATCTTCAGAAGTCAGCTGAGAGACTGTGGACAACAGGAAAACAAAGCAACTTGTTACACGACGAGAAAGAAGCCATTCCACAGCAACTTCGCAATCACTACTGGACCCTACGCACCACTAACAGTAAGGGATCCACTGGACAAGAGTGATACTCAAAGCTGGGTTACATCTGAATGTTCTTCATTCACAGAAACATTGTTACCCTTATGCTTGCAAAACAACTCCTCCCTTGCTAAGAGCTAAAGCCAGAAACTGTCAGGATCATGAGAGGTTAGAAGGGATGCCAGGAGGGTTATCTTGTCCAAGCCCTGGTTCAACACACATTTTCTAGAAGTTCTAGAGAGGGACTTTCAGCAAAGCCAATTATTTTACACACTTATTCCAAAAGATTTATATTAATGATCAACAATACTGGTCTCCCAGGTATAACTTGTAACAAATTATTTTCTTATTTAATAAAGCTATTACATCAGCATTGGATCTAACTTACATGATAAACAGAACGAGGCAGGAGCCAGGATTTGGTAGAAGGGAGAGAGCAGAGTGGTTACTGCTGACTCAAGAGGAAAAACTTCAGATACCTATTTTCAGTGGCAAACTGAGAATCTGATAATGTCACCACTGGGAATTCACAACCATTCTTGCCTTGCTCTCAGATTCCCATCAAGATGCTTGGCAACCTGCTTCAGGCATCTTTATTTTTACTTTTTTATATATATGTATGTTCAATAATCATTTTCCTTCCTTCAGCCAGTGCCTGGCTTAACAGTTCTGCAGTCTGATTTCCAGAAAGGCTGGATGCTCACAGCTGTAACAAAGGTCAAACAGCTGTGTTTTGAGCAAGAGCACTATGTTAAGCACTCTTAAAAAATCTTAAGTCTGGTGAATTTCAATCCTGGAATCCAAAATGAGTCAGTAGCTCTTACAGCAGCTTCTCCAATCTGTCTGCCACCGTCTGTGGAAGGGGAACTGCTGCACACTTCCACGTAACTATGATGAAGGGCAAGAGGAGATGCCACCTGCCAGAGATACCCCTACTGTTACTGTGAGCACTCTCAGAAAAACTAGTGAGGACATTAATAATTCTGGATCCAGAGCAGGTTTAGAACAGTCAATAAACAGACCCTGGGCCAAGCATGACACAAAGGGTTAAAATAAATAACCGAATAGCTGCTCATTAGCCAGCCTTCTGATACGTGCATTGCATGAAGACAGCACAGGGGGAAACTATGCATATATCTGCAGTGATACTGAAGTCCCCATCATCCTAAAATGTGAAATCTCTCCATCATGCTCACTTTCTGTATTTTAGTTTTCACAGTGGAGTTTTAAAGGGTGTGAGCTGAATTCTTTTCAGATCTTTTTCATGGGTGATATGCTCCATGAGCACACCTAGTGTGCCTCCAACACTCTAGCAAACCTAATGAGATCAAAAAACAATAAACAAGAGAGACAAATCAAGACACAAACTTCTGGAATAAATCTGTGATGCTTAGCTTTACAGTTTCACTGTTTTTAATAACTCTGTGTACAATGTCTATATAAAAATGAATTGTTACTCAAATCATTGTTCTGAGTAAGAAGTACATGTCTCATAGTGAAGGGAATGGAAGTGTCAGTATTTTGCACATCTGCCCCTGTATTTCAGCTCTGTGGAAGAGTAAATCTAACCCAGATGGGCTCAACACATTAAGAATATCCCCTAAGCAGAAATGCAGCATTCTTCTCTGGCATTTTAAATCACGAATCTGACTTTGTAGGAAAGAAGCAATTATCCCACTGCCACACAAGCTCACTGTTTTGACTCTTTCACTTCAGAGACTTTGTACTGCTGCTTTTGTACACTATCCACATTCAATAGTTTCAAAATTGCTGCTTACGCAATAGCACAGAAGATGTCCTTCTCCACTTTTATTTTACATGGATTTAGTTTGTGGCAGGAGCTGTGATGACTGCACTGAATGGGCTATGATCCCACAGAGAGCCTTTAGCTTTCAGAGTATGCTATCTGGCTCACAGAAGGAGCTCTGTTCTCTCTGATGGAAGGTATGAGGAACCACAGATGTGATTTGCGCTGTGTGCATTTTTGGACCACACATACGACTTAGATGAATACCCTTCTACAATAAAATAGGATGTCTTAAGAGTATTTTAGAAATTAAGATGACTGATAGCAAGCACAAACAAAAATGGTAGGGAGTCTATGTCTCAGAAAGAAACTTCACTTGATAGTTGGTTTTACATGAGAAACAAATGGAGGAAAAAAAAAAAAGAAATCCCCCCTTCTGATTGATGCACATCTACATAAACCATTTAGGGTGACACGCAAATTTGTGTCCTTCCCAAACCAGTTATATAATGCAGTATTTGGTTAGTGACTCTCTGCAGCACTTGCTTCCTATCTCGCAACAAGAAGGACTCTGGGAATGATTAACCTTCTGAAGACAACAACTAGGTGTCCCCTGTGACCGTTTGCCACAAGGCATAATTAAGGCCTCAGTTCTGCAGATGGAGAGAAGTAACATTTTCTACAGTTGCTGACTCTGCTGCGTAAATTCTTTTTACTCAGCCTGCCACATTAATGGTTATTGTCATGTGAGCCAAGTCACTTGACTGCCTTTTTCCCTCCTTTGATCTCAGGAACCCCAGAAAATAAAGACAAACAAAAATAACAGCAAAACAAGCAAGGACTCCGTAATTCAGAAAATCTGACAAAAATACAATGGGGCTGGGTTTTACATCTACTGACTTCAAACCCCACAAGTTTCTTTTCTTTTCCTCCTTTGTAATATACCTGAAGTATTTACTTTCTTTTTGACAGGGAGAATAGATGCTGAAAGCTGCAGCCACACCACCCTGTGCCCTCTGTGACAGTAACAGACTCCCTCAGGAGTGATCCTGGTGCTTTAATACATGAGCTCACCAATTAGGTTTGTTCAAGCAGGCTAAGAAAGCTGTAGCCTCTACCATAGAAACAGCTTCCCCTGCAGAGCAGCAGTGACACGTCCAGTTTGTACTCACCCCTTGCAGGGGCTCGGGGCATCCTCAGCAGCCTGAACAGTGAGTCACCAACCATGCTAGGAAACTCAGTTTGCTCTGTTTATTCTACAGCCAAATATTGGCGTACCAAGAGATAACACTTCTCATTCAACCCAGTAGTCCAGAAGTACATGACATGGCACTTATTTCTGTCTTATTCACAGAATGGCTTGGGTTGGAAGGCACCTTAAAGAACTTCCAGTTCCAAGCCCCTGCCACAGCCAGCCACCAGATCAGGCTGCCCATGGGATCAATCCAACCTGGCCTCGAACACCTGTCTACAAATCTCCAGCTCACAAGGCTAGTAAAGGATTCTTGCAACCAATATGCAGAAATATTAGAATTAGTACATCCTTTTTTTTTTTTTTTTTTTACTCTGTAAACAAATGGATAAGTTAACTGAGCAACTCTTCACATAACTTTGAGTAAATAATTGTATTAGCTCTTACGGTCTGAAGTTCTGAAACTTATTAGTGTGAAATACTGCTAAAACACTGCATGAAATGTGACACTGAAATGTAAAGTGAAATATGAACAGGAATCTTCGGGGGAGAAACAGCAGGTGATTGAATATGCACACCGCTATTAAAATGGCAAAATATCTGGTCTCAGTTTTCATAAAAGCTTCAAGTGTTGTTATTGCTCCATTTCAAGTTGCTCAAATGAACAGTGCTGCTGCCAGCTTGTAAAGCAGCGAAATTACATGTCCTCTGACTGGCAATCCAGAAAGCCCACGCTCTCAGGGTCTGATGTCTGAAACCTAATGTGGTAAATATAGAGGACAAGTGCACTTTGAACATTAAGCACATTTTTCTCAAACCTATTCTATCAGTTTTACGGAGAAACGCTCAAGTACCTTCATCAGTGAAATACTCAAGATCACAGCAGCATTTATCTCTAAAAGCATTTATTTGCTGCGTTTAAAGTAGAATTGGAAAAAATAAGATTGTCATCAAGCCAGGCATACACTTGATGAATTAGCTCACCTGCAATTTAAATGCACATATGAAATATCGGGTAGCCAGAGCTATGTAAAGCTTTTTTAAGGCGAACCAAGCACCGTTCTCAAAGATACACACATCATCCTCTTCTTCATCGGGAGATTTCTATCAAGTTTACATGACAAATACAGAAAATGCTTGAAATAAATTGAAGCATGACACCTTCAACTCAAACTCTGACTTCATTCTTTGGCACAAGCTTACACAATACATGGCTGCCAGTGTAAACAGCAGAATAACAACTGTCACTGCTGTACTTATCTTTTAAAAAAAGGTGTGTTTTTTTTTTTTAAAGTGGGAGACCAAAATACATTTTAAATACTATTAATAGCTGCTTATGTATTATTTAAGTGTTACATAGAAAATGTTGTGTATCTTCTGCTATAAGGAGCTGTTTAAACACGGAGATGAGTTTTGCCATCTTATTCCTTTCCAGCAGTTTCTAAAATCCAAACACAATTGTCCTGACAGCCTGAATACCACCATCAAGCTTCTCAATTCTTGTTGACATGTACTGATCTTTTACCTGGTTTGACTGCTTTCATGACAGCACGTGATGACTTCAACACTGCTTCGTAGATAGCCCTCTGGTCAGGAGTGAACTTTCCATTTGCAGGGAAGGTGCAGGTGATGTCAGAACCATAGCAGTAATACTCTCCTCCCATATCAAACAGGCTAAAAAGGAATAGAGAGGGGAGAAAATAAAATTTTAATTTCAAATAAATTGTAAGAATAAAGATATATTCTCTTGTTCTGTTGTTATGAGTGATCCACATCTTGGTAGCTGGCCACATAATCCCCACCTGAATGTTGTTCCTAAGTAAAATGAGAGGATAGCAACTTAGCATTTGCTATGTTACCTAGAGCTTAAATGGACACTTCCACCAGCTGCACGGGCCATGGATGGAAACATTGCAGGAGCTCACGAAGCAAGATAAAAATCACACAAGGAATCTTCCAGGTGTTCATTTCCAGTTGCTGGGACCTTTTCTCAGAAGACGAAATGTCTTTTGTTTCTTTCCTGAGAAATGCCAGCACCATGTAAAGGCTCTAACTTCAAAACTTAACAGAGAAATGCTAATTAAATCATGGCCTTTTGTATTGAAGTGTCAAAACACATTTGATGGTTTAAATAAAATGTCCCCAATAAAGGTTGACTGCCTCTCTTTTGACTGCCTCTGCTCATAATACAAACTTTCCTTTAAGACAAACTTACCTAACAGGGCTTAAAAAAACACACATTATAGGAAGATCCAACTAGAAAAGAACAATTTGTACAGTTTTCTGCATCAAAGGTAAGAAAAAAAAAAGCTTTCTTTTTTGGGAATAAAACCTCTTATCCTTTGAGAATCATTCTACACGCTAACCATAACTCACCACCAAATGCTCAGCTGCTAGAACTCAGTCTATAAGAGCAGCTACTGGGTCCCCACGGCTGTGTGACAAGTTGGTTACACATCTGCAATACTGTGCTTCCTGGGCTCACCTGATAAAGCACTGCACTTGTTTCAGCAGGCTCAAAAATCAGCACATTACCATGTAACTATTTGGACCAAACTATAGTTAGCAAATAGCTTTCAAGTTCATCGAGTATTGATTATAAGAACGCACATTTTACATGTAAGAGTTTGGTTTTGACACACAGTATTTGTGTGGCCTCCTGGTTTCTTAGGTAATGAATCACAGCCGAAGTCTTCTAATTGAAGTCCTCTCACAGTGACCTCAAACAAGTGTGACTCTCATCACATGAAATATAATTTCCCTTTGCTGTAGTTGAACACCTCAGAGCTTTCTGCTTCGTGCCTCTGCCCTACCGCAGGGCCAGGCAGATGGAGCAGAAAAGGAAGGGCACTGCGGTGGCCTCCTCTGCTACCAAGTCCCAATCACAGCAGTAATTAGCAAAACCATGCGGCACAGCTCTGCCCCCAGCCAATGCACATGGCCAGGTAAAGGTAAGTGTAAGAAACTGCAACAGGAACTGTGGCACTTGGCTGCAAACATTCACCATTTCTAACCTAACTGCCACTGAAAGCAGCAGACAGTAAGCAAACTAATGCAACCACGACAAAGCAAGACAGTACTTCAGCAGCGCTGAGACTCCTCTTGCTCCACTGCATACGCAGACAGACACGTACTCATGAAGATTTACTCAAATTTTAAAATCCACCCAGCAATCTCCTCTGTGAATGAAATCTTTGCACTCAGTGCAGGCCCTGCTGAAGTCATCACCAGCCTCCCCACAGCGGGCAAGGTTCACTGCAGAGACTTGCAGGACTGGAACTGCAGGAATAAACCCTGCGCTTTACAGATGCAGAAGTGTTGGAAGTTTAAAGCTACAGCAACACACTCGAGGAGGTTACAGAGACTATTGCAAAGTTCCACATGTAAAGGCAGAGTCAACGCAAGTACTGTTGCCATTTGTTTAAAGATGAAACATGGTATTTTAAAAGAGAAAGCCACTAATTGAAAAAAGATATGCACCCGACAGCAAATGTCAGAACCACAAGGTGAAAAAGCAGGATTTGACACCAATACAGCAACTGCAAACAAGCTTAGCTAAACCTCAGCAGCAGAAACCCCATCAACACTAAGTTTTGATTTTATGGTGAGACTCCCTTGTATAAAAAACTAGTGCTGTATACAGAAAATCACATCTAAGGATACAGAAAAGCAGCTGCAGCAACTAAGAATTACATAAGAAGCTACTAGGTTCCAACCTGACATACTTGTTAGAATAGCTGCTCAATAGCTGCTCATCTTTCAACCAATCCCAAGCGCAACTCTTTCAAAAGTCACAAACAAAGTCTCATGGTGCTTGGTGGGGTTTCTGTGGCCTAACTGTTCCATTCTATAAGTATCAATTCAGCATGGCTGCAGTAAAGCTGAGACCTGCAACTTTTGAAATCCCTGTCCAAGTCTACTAGAAGTTACTGTTCTTTCTATGTTTTACCTTGAGGGTGGTTAACTTACCACAGAGGTAAAACTATTTCTTGAAAAATTACAATTATCAGTATTTTCTCAAACCCATTCATTGTTTAGTGACTGTTAAATAGTTGTTAGAGCCACTGAAGCACTAAGTAACGGGGAAAAAAGCTATCACAAAGCTGCTGGTACACTAAAGAAGGCTTGCAAGCCAGGAAGCACCATTTGTTCAGGTTTCCTTGCTTCCAGAGAAGAGCAGAGATGAGGGAAGATAATCTTTCAAATTCCACCACAGAGCAATAACCCATCTTCCAGACCACACGCTTCAGTGAAAAAGCATTCAAAACAAACTCTACATTTGGGAGATACTTTGGCTCTTACTGGGAATTCTCTTCCATTTAACTTCAGTTGGGAGCACTTCCATTAGTTAAAATGTTTCCCAAGACATGAAAACAGATCAAATATTGTTGCTATTGTATTGTATGAGGAAATAATGGGAGCCAGTTTCGTATCCTTGCTTGCCAGGCAAAAGATGTGGTGAAGCATACTGTAAGTCTAAGCTGCTACCTTCTCCTGTTCCTAACTGAAAAAAGTTCCTAAAAGCAGGTTGCTTAACTCTTGGTTCATTAGATAAAATACATTATTTTATCCTGAAACTAGACAGTAACTGCTAAGTAGTAAGATAAACTCATAACTAAATTCTAGTACATACTCAATTGCATGTTAGAAATGAACTGATGATGCAATCCTACAAGGGTCATGTGCAGAAACAACTACTTCACGTTATCTGGACTACTATCAAATACAGCAGCAATATAAACTAATTAAAGACACAAATAAGAACAGGCCTCAAACATCTTAATCTGTGCTTTACCTTTTAAGGATCATTTAAAGTCAAGTAACATACGCAATAATGTAAGTAACTCCAAACATTATTAATTTATCTAAAAGGGAAATATGAATGTTACATGTCTATGTTTTCTATTCTATATAAAACTCCAGAATTCTAGTTACTGTGGAACAACAACAAATTTCATCCCAGGACTCCCCTGTCTGCTCTTCAGGAACAGCGCAGTTGTAAAGTGTGGGTTTAGATGTATCCAGAGGTGAGGAGTCAGAGGATGTCATGTTTCTGAGGAGCCTCAGATGAGAAAGTGGCCAGGAAAGGATGGTCAGTGATCAGAGAGCGTGGTTACATGTCTGTGTGCTCACTGATGGAGCCTGGATCTGATGGAGTCTTTTATTGCACAGCTGAATCTCTTGTAAAAGCATTGCTGAGAGAATCTAATCGGTCTTTGCATTGTTTTGTTGGGAGCAAAAGCAAGAAAAGCTACCTAGCTTCATTTCAGGGTGGAAAGTGCATGGTTTATAAAAACATTCAACAGGCAGAAAATCTAAGCTGTTCTAAAAACTCAACATTACTGTTTTAATTTGTTTTCTAAAACTAGTAAGAAGCTATACTGCATTAACAGATACACAAAAAATATTAAATGGCCATAGATCTCCTAAGGGAGATATGTATATTTATTATAATTTTTCCTCCCAAACATATTGCAAAATACCTCATACGCTTAACTAAAACTGAGCAGTGTGAAGTATTACAAAAATCAGATAACCTGTCAGTTACTCTACTGACAGTATTACAGCGTTAGCCAACAGAGTCAATAAAGTTGCCTTCTGCATCTATTTGAGAATTAACCTTCAAAACTAACAAATTGCATTTCATTCCCCTCACAGGCAGAAAGCCTGACACAACTTAAGATCTACACATAATGCAGTCCCCAGCTGAGAAGCAGCAGAAGCACACACTGCAATCTCACAGCTCCAGCAGGCACCTCTCCAGTTGTCCCTGGAGGTCCTGGGTCACCAACTCCTCCTCGCCCCTGGGACCTGGGTCCAGCGCCCTGCTGCAGCAACCCAGCAGGGCAGTCTGGAAGAAATATTTCAAGGATGCTTGAGTCCTGTTGATTTTAAGGAGCATGCAGGATTCTAAGGCACTGCTGTACTGGAAATACTACGTGATGCTGTGCACGAAAGCTGTCTTCACCTTCCCCTGGCAGCGGCTCTGGCAAACACAGATGAGTTAGAAGGTGGCCCTGCCACCTGCACAGAATATTGGCACCACAAAATGCAAATTTTACTTACATCTTTGGCTTTAAAGTTCAGAAAAATAATTGGTGTTTTAATACCACTTTTAGCTTTCTTAACCTTTGATTACAAAGCATCCCAAATCTCTTTGTCTGACACTTCAGTTAGAAAAACTGTGGTTCTTTTCTGCGTAATATCACTGTATACTATCTTTTTTTTCAAAGTAAAGCATCCTCCTCCTCTAAGCATGTTTTTAACTTTTATAGGCTTGCTGACATTTTTATTGTCAAATAATTTGAAACTGCCAAGCAATGAGGCAAATTATGGCCAATATCACAATGGGAAGGAATACTTTATTTGGGATATCTGAGCCATGTGTATAAATCGCTAGTGATCCAACCACCAACCCAACCCAAAGACAAGCTCTCGCAAGCATTTCTTGGGAAGCCTACAGCTACTCCCATGAGCTCACATGTCACCTTACTGCTCTGCAGAGCTGCTCTGCATGCACAGTCAGAGCTGGGTCTCCTCGGCTGTTACAAAAGTAAAACTGTCTTCTTCAACAAATGTTGCAGAGCTACTCTTGTCACAAGTCCCACAAGACCCTGGGTGCAGTGTGTGCTGGGCAAGGGGCCAGGCAAACCCCAGCTCCTGCAGCCCCTGCCTGCTCTCAGAACAAAGCCTTCCCTTCCCCCAGGGATTGCATGGCCAGCCATAAGAAAGCTGCTATCGCCAGGTCTTACCGTGTCCTCCTTGTACCTTGGGTTAAAGGTGCACAGGTATGAATACTGGTGCACTTTACTCAGTTACATTTACTGAGGTTTTAGGGATCTGAGTCATTATTAGCTAACACACTTATAAGCAGCCACAGAGATGAACTGGTGCCAGCCCAGTCCCAGGACAGTAGGAATCAAGGTACATAAACCTTTTCCTCCTCTTATGGCAATAAGAGCAAGTCACCCCCAGCTGGAGATTTCATTCTCTGTAAAGTCACTGTATTCTGCTCCAGGTCTGCCAAGAGCACGCTTCGTGCTTAAGACTTCATGCAGCAATTAAATCTTGAAGCAGCCACACACCAACACAAGTTGACTGTTTGGTTAAACACTTCGAGGCAATTTCAAACTTGAGGGAATCAGGTATCAGGATTTCTATGAGACTCATCTTCGGAAACGTGCCAAGTGATTTGGAAATAGAGTGGCTTAGTAGCCAACCACAGGCATAAGTTACAGTAAATGATACCAAAATAAAATAGATTCTAGTGACACACTTTTATTCACTCATCTCCTGACCAGCCAAGAATTACCAACTAAAAAAGCAACCTCAAGTAAGATAACATCACAAAGCCCAACAGAGAGCTGGAACAGAGCAGCGTAAAGTCCTGCATACTCAGAAAGCTGCTTTGGAAGAGGTGCTCTGCTCTGACTAGATTCTATCTGACATGATACAGAGAGGGCTTAGCCAAGATGGCTCTGTGCAAGATGCAGCCAGCCTTGGCCTGCTGACTGTAGGACCAGCTGTTGTTATCAACAACCTTGTAATTTAGAGCAACTTTGGAGAAATATTACAGTATTTTATGTGTAGGAAATTGGGTTCCAGAAAGTCAAAAGAAAGCACTAGGCTTTATAGTCAAGTCTCACATTCAATAGAAGTTCCTGCAGCCCACACAGGTAACACAATTACAGAGACAGCAAATGATGATGCGACTGTTGTTACACGCACTGGGCTATGATTTACATGTGGGCTCACATTTTTGTGTTTGTCCTCAGCTCTGTGTCCTCATGTTCACCTTCTCCACAGCCTTCCCAAATCTGCTCCTTCTGCAGCACTGCCTCACAACAGGCTCTCTCAGACTATTACAGCTACTGGGAGGCTTGTTTCAAACTTTCATGCAGAGACGGCAAAGTCTACCATTAAGCTTTGCTTCAAAAAGGAGAGGATGAAAAACAACAACAGTCTTCACTGAATTTTGTATGAGAGAAGACTGCATGCCCCAAACTTCTATACTACCAACTACAAGATGCTCAGTAGCTGTAGCAAGAACACGCACAAGTTTGGGCTGACTGGGTTACCAGAAAGAATGGTAAAAAAACAGTAACCAAGTCACCAGCGTTTCCTGGGTGCTCCTGTCCCGCACCAGCCAGGGCTCCCCTCCCTCTCACACCCACAGAAGCCGTGGTTCACACCGTGGCTCACTGCCTGGCACAGGTGTGCAGCTGTGCGTAGGTGTGCGTGGCCATGCCCCCAGGTTGCTGGGGAAGGTGTGCCCTTCTGCTCTGCCTCTGGGAAAATGGTTTCCTAAACCAACAGCAATGTGTGGGAGTGCCAGCTCTCTCTCTCAGTAATTTGAGCCAAGCAGAACTTCAGATCCATTTATCTCGCAGGATACGAAGTCTAAATCTCAATGAATTCACAAAGCCAGCTGGACGTAAGTGCCGGCTCAGTAAATAACCCTGTAAGATTTTCTGTGCTATTTCTGATTTTTTTCACATAAAGGTTGAGAAGGAATCCCTTGCTTACAAGATTGGTGTACTGAAGAAATTGAAGACAACAACCTTAATCTCCTGCACTACAAAAAAATCAATTTCCATAATCAAGCATCACCCCTCCTTCACCCTCACGTAGTCTGTATCAACGGTGTATCAAAAATGTAATGTTTGACAGCACAAAGAGTCAAGAACCTTCTGATTAGCTTGTTCACAGCTGAATTCACCCTGACAGCCATCTCCCCACATTTCTGCTAAGCAGAGGGATGTCCTCAGTAAAGAAGGGTTGGGTACAAATAAAGATCGGGCATACTGAGCTGGTATTGCCAGGTTGGGAGAAGGATGAGGCAACAGCGGAGACTTTACGAGACGCAGAAGGCAAAGTGTCAGTGCTGCAAACTTCACACCTCTGCCGGACCCATGCAGGCAATACGCCAAGTGAGGTAAATTCCCAGGTGAAGTTCTGACAGATTGCCTTTTTTTGCTGAATGGGTGCTTTTTTTTCCCCCCTGGTTTTATTATCCATTTTTAATTGGCATATTTAATAAGCAACAGCACTCTATTTAGAAAAGTCGGCGTAGCAGAGATGGCAGTGAACACGACGCTCTGGCCCGCTGCCACCTGCTGCGAGCTCCAACAAGGAGTGGGATGTCAGAGCTGCAGGAGGAGGAGAAAATGTGCAAGGAAAGCTTTGCATTGACTGCTGCACACAGTCACACTGCAGGGAGCAAACCGCATCAGCTCCTCACCAGTAGTGAGAGAGAGCAGCAGAGAACATGAACAACGCAGCTACCTTTTCAAGTAACTCTAGATGCCTACACTGAGAAGCAGAAGGTACTGTGTAAGCTGAACAGCATCTGGCTGATATTTCTGATTCAGGTCACCATTCTCATGTGCTAACATTTGGACTTGAGAGTCTTAACTTTCAGCCCATCCTGGGCACTCTGACCTGGACAAACAACTGCTGCAGATTGCAGGAGTAGGTGAAGTGTCAGATCTTTACTCAATGATTTTCACTGTAAATACCATCAACTACTCTTATTATATGTGCATGCTCACACACACATTCCTGTAAGCAAACGGTTAATGCTTCTGATTTTTTTCCTTGATGAAAACTGAGATAGAGACCAATGGTACGCACTCATGTAATATTTTTGTTTTATTTTTTGAGATACTATAATTGTTCTTAGGATTGTTCTGTCAACCTCCAAAAGATCAGTTTTCAAAAGGAATCCATCACAAAGGGGTTTCAGAATACTGCACAGAACAAGACAACTGGATGCAAATAAAAAAGAAAAGCTGCCAGCTTTTTCATGGAAAATCAGTCCAAACGTTCAAATCATTTGTGCAGTAATGAAGGCAGCAACTGGTTCTTCAGAAAAGGCTTGAGGCTGCCCTTCCCCAGCCACACCTGCTATTTTGCCAGGAAGAACATTTTTTTCTTGTTCAGAAACAAGACCTACTCTGCAGAGCAGCACCTCAAGCTGTACATACAATATGGCAATGTGCAACTGAAATCAGAAATATTCTTTCCTTAAAGACCTACAGTGACTCAGCCTACACACAGAGCAGTACTACACCTGGAGGGCTCCCCATGATCCCACACTGAGAGCCATGTGTCCATCATGGGCACAGCAAGGGGCTCCCAAAGAGACCCAAGGCTGTTCCAAATACAGGGACTGGGAACTGCACCTGGTTCCTAGGTGGAACCCAGAGGGTGTGCTGGAGCCTACTGGCACCTCCACTTCGAGCCATACAGCAGTGTAAGATACAGACAGACTCCCTCCAAAATTCTATTTTGAACTTTTTGATGGAGTTCCTCAAACCAAGAGCAACAAGAAAGGCTTTGCTATCAAAAACTAGCGAAGATAAGCAGTATCTAGGGTATTTCTAAAATATGTTCATTCACGTCAACAAAGACTGCCACCAAAAGTGGATTAAACTGAAAGGCATTTGTGAGTGTTTAATATTAAATCAACAGCTATTAAAATTACTAGTGTTTGTCCCACTTGTTTTATTTAAACACCCCTAGTCAAATCAACACAAAAGAAGCCAAGGCAATGGCAGGCTCTCAGGTGTTCTGAACCATGGTGGGGATGATGCTAATCTAAAAATATGAAAGATGCATCTCACTTAGAGGCAACAAAAAAAATATCATGTGCTGCAAGGCATGAAGACCATCAAATTAAGAAGCAAAACATAACTCAGCACTTAAAGAAAGCTAAAATTTGTTACAGCACAAGTGTCACTACTTAAAGACCTGTGCTTTGCCTACTCTAACAGTGGGCACACTCAGAGCCTGAATTACCCAGCACTAACACAACCCAAGCAGTTCAGGGAAAACTACTGCCAATTCTAGAAAATATATTTTTAATCTTTTTTTTTTTTTTTTTTTAAGATTAGCTTAAAAATAATATTCTCTATAGGCACAATAAGGAGAAAAATGTCTCTACTTTATGAAAACAAAAAATTTTCATCAAACCAGAGGCACCAAGCCAAAGGAATTATTTCAAAAATGGATAGGCAGTTGATTTTGCAATCAGCCTGTAAGTAGTAGCAATGTACTTGGTATTATTATTATTAGAAACAAAACCATAACTAACAACAAGTTGTTTCAAAACTGCAGACTGAAAGGTTAAAGCTAACCATAATTTTTGCATATTATTATAGCATCAAACTTCAAAACGTGTAAAAATGCACAGGGCCAAATGAAAATATTACCCTCACCCACATAAAATAGAGGAGCATTTACATCTGACACATTAATATCCTGGGATCTTAAAGGCAGTGCTTTCAAGAAGTAATAAATACAATATTTTGTTCCGTAGGATAAATTGTTTTAATGGCAGTCAATGAAGTACTCTGGGTGGAAAAGGGCAGACTTCTATTACCTGATGCAAAAAGATTGGTCAGGTCCTGCTTTTTAATGCAACATTGCCCCCACCTGGACAAATGCAGTTCGGTGTACAGGTTAGCATTAATATCACAGAACTCTGTAAAATGCAGTGCAAATTCCAAAACAGAGCTTGGAAAAGCAGCACAACAAACCTCTTCCTTCCTTAGCAGCATACGTTCTTCAAGCACACCTAAATCTTTTAGTTGAATAGTTGAAAGTCTTAGCAATATTTTTCTGAAATAAACGATAGTTCCTCAGTACTCATGAAAAATCCTTTTATACTACACTCTTCTTTATTCCTGCAGAGAAGGGAATAATGCAGTTTTCTACAAATGACACTGAGTAATATTAAGAGAAATACAGTTTCAATGCAGTATATACCATATATGCATATTGTGAGTATATGCAGAAGATAAATGCAAGCATCTTATGTAGAAAATGACAATTCTGATTATAGAAAGTTCTCTACTATGCTTTTAGATAAAAAGAGGCAAGTTAGAAAAGTAACATTTTTCTGAACAGAAGGCCTACCCTTTAAGAATAAACATGAGCATGTAACAAGCAACTTTCTTCTGCAATATTCTCTGCACAACTCCACAACAGCACCACAAAACCTGCAAGTGGTCCTTCATCTCATTAGGGGAGCCGAGCAATAAAGCGTCCTGCAATGCAGCATCTTCCCTCTGTTTCACACTGAACAACTGTCTCAACTACCTGTATATACAGTCAAGAAAAACTCCCTGGGATTGACAAAGCTTCTGAAATGCCCAGAGGAAGAGCACTAGAAGTTAAATCAGTGTATTTCAAGAGCACCAGAAGTTGTAGTAATAAAACATTTACAAAAAGACACCTATCACTGCCACATAGACAGAAGCAAATTCAAACCTAGCACAATGCGAGGGGAATGTGCGCTACATGCAAAGGCAACGCTCCTGGCCAGGCACTGTGCCTGGCTGTGCTGCGCCTTCAGCACCAAAGCAAAAGCTCCCCAGTTCCAGGGAGCACTTCTTTGAGTGCCCCCTGGTGTCAACGTAATTCTGGTGCCTCAAACTGGCGTTTGAATATTAAGGAAAGACATTAACATGAAAATATTCCTCAGAGTTAAGTTGGTCCAACAAAATCATTTTGCAACACTGGATTGCTTTCATATGCCCAACTCTACTAATTGACTAAGCAAATAACAATACTGCTAATGCAGCCAAGACTCATTTAGAACGTTCAACATAGATGCATTATGCTAAGATGGCACTTTTCTAACATTTGATTTTGTGGCATAAGACTTTTCCAGTGCTTAAATTCTGGCAGCAAAATGCAATAAAACTATCTGCCAAAACAGGCAAGAACCCTCCCAGCAGGAAGCAGCCTGCTCAACAGCTACTGCACGCTTTCATTGGCCTCATTAGAACCAGTATGCTTACATCACAGCATTCAGAGGAACAGCCACATAAAATGCAAGGCATTATCTGATGATCCAACCTGCTTCACTGAAACTTTTAAAGTTACATCATAATTTAATTTTATAAACAATAGATAGGCCCACTGTGAACACAAGGTTAATAGCATCTCTCCAAGGGCTGCTGCAGTTGATGCCGTCCTCCTCCTCGTCGTGATTCCAACCGAGCTCTCTCACTGAACCTCACTATGGGACTCCCTGCAGGGAGGGTCACATTGCTGCAGCTCTGACCCTGCTCCTGGGGCTGTGCTGGGATGGGGGGACATGCCACACAGCCAGGGGCCTTCCTTACCGATGTGACGTAGGAGGATGCTTCGACATGGTAGGAATGGCATGCACTTCAGCAGAATACAGTTACTTGCCGCATTTTGCAAAGCCAGAGCAGACCAAGTAAAAAGGAAAAACGCAGGGATCAGTAAGCTTGCCAATGAAGGTTGGTTAATAAGTGCCGAATTTTCACTGCGACACATTTGTCAGAAACCATAAAAGACAAAGACCTGCAACTAGCACACAGAAAACCACTCAGGTAATAACAATACCTGTATCTATTTCTGCGATATCCATGGTCAGGCTTATTTTTTTTTATTTCTGTATTTCTGTGAGTCTCATCATAAAGAATCAATCTTTATTTTAAGATCATAGAAGCACAGTCCATTCGTCAAACCTCTTCAGGTCAATTGCAATAAAACAACACTGCAGCAATTCCAGATACAGGCAGCGAGCTGAATACAATAAGCTACCATTTTCCTCAATACCTTCTCAACATCAAAATGTAAAGTACATGCTCCAGGTTCAGCACCTGCAAGAGCTCCTACACAACACACCAAATCACAAAGATGAGGGAAGATGTTTGGCCTCACATTTTCCCCCATATATCTTGATGGCCACTTTTACCTGTTCCCTGCAGACATGGCTGTTGCTCCATGCTGGACTCCACAGGGAATTGAATCTGTGCCACTTTAATCCACTTTTCTTCTCCCTAAGTAGTAACTTCCCGTTTAATTCCCCTCTAAACACTGAAAAAACCTTTTGTTATCCAAACTGGGTTGGAGGTGGCAGTGGGGTTCCATACCCACTGGAAAATGGGTTGTGGTTATCTTATAACTCTTTGAGGCCTCTTGTGTGCAGGGCAGGAAATACTGAACTAGAACTGCTCAGGACTCCAACTCCCAAAAGCCAAGTCATAGCCTTGCTACAGAACCAGCAGGCATCTCAGCACACGATGAATAATGCAGCACCTTGAGATAATGCAGTAAACCTCAGTCTTGGGCTCAGTTTCTTCTAAGCTGTCACAGGTTTACAATGACAGAAGAAAATCAGTATTTGTATCTTAGCCTGTCTGTACATCAGCACTGTACCCACTTGTAATAGTGATTTTCAACATTCTGAGCAGATTATTTTATTTAAATGTTAACACAAGGTGAATGGGCAGAGAGTACAAAGCTGTGATTCACAAGGGTGCTTGGCCCAGCCATTTGACTGCATCAGCTTTCTGACCACGGAGATAGCACTCTTGCACAGGAAAAGTGTTTGTTTTAAATCATGCCATCCATACTCATGTACATGCCTACCACAAAGGTGTTAACATACATGAATTATTTATAAAATACTGATTTGGTGTAATTGTAATATTTATACTTGATATCAATATCAGTACAGTGCTTTGTATGTACATGTTGAATACTGAAACCCTAAAAGTATAAGTTCTGTCAATAGTGATGCTTTGTGTTAGCTATCTCATTTTTAATATGCAGTAGACCAAAAATGACAGCTCTGCTTAGCAAGACAGTCCATATTTACAAGAAACGCCAGGAATTCTCCTTGCAGTCCTTGTCTTGCACTGAGATCTTCCAGCACAGAAGCTGGACCTGTAAAGATGTGGATTATGATGCAATATTGGAGATTTAATTCAATAGCAGTTTGTTACAGAAGCAATAAATCCACTTGATGTAGATTAATTTTCAAAAATGAAATTCATAAAATCAGACTGTTATAAATGCAGCAGTTTTTAAAGGAGAAGTCAGAGTAACAGTCTTAAATTATGCAATAGCCCCATATTTTTGCCTAAGACCTCTTGTTGATACCTGCAAATCCTTGTAACTGATATTCCTCAAAGTGCACTTGAGTATTTCAAGGAAGTAAAGAATTAGTCTTACTAATCTATTGTTTTCTATATTTTTTTCTGGGTATTCTTTTGACTTATTTGCTGGTAGTCACTTCATCTCACTGCTTAAAACATAAGGCACCCAAGCAGCACATTTCTGCAAAATGACAACGTTATTCCTATGAATCACATAATTTCATGAAAAATATGTGAAACTCTACTGAATAATTTAATAAAAATCACACCAAGCACCCAATCTTCTGATTCTACTGGTTTCCATTATTCTGGAAAGTTACCACAGTAGATTCATACCAAAATTACTGGCAGAAGCTGAAATAATTCCACTTCTTCTTCACCAAAAGCAAAGCAGCTTTTTTCTCTGTATTCATGGCTTGCTAGGAGTATCCAACAGAGGGCTCCCAGTAGCTATTAAAGAGCTTAATTGGAAGTCAAATACATGAACTCTTTAACATACATAAACAAATCAGCATGCTGTCACTTTAAACAACATATTCTGTATGCACACAGGCACATCTACATGCAAATTATAAATTTGTAAAAGCATACAGTAAAACCACACAGGAGGTTTCTTGTTATAATTTGTATTCTGAAGCTAGCTCGCTTTGTTTTTTTTCTCTCCAAAACTGCAGAAAATGAGTATGGTTTTAAATCATCTTCACACAAATGCAATTACACTTCCTCACAACTTCTTTATGAGCAGGAGGGTCATCCTGCCCCCTATGAGCACAACCAAGCTAACCATAGCAGCCTGTTCGGCTAGGAAAACAGGCTTTGGTCAGGGTGATCTGAGCAACTATTTGCTAAAGCCAATCTACACTTGGCAAACTTCATCTAATTAAGACATGAAACTGGACCATCTCAGGAAGAAGGTATTTCAAACAAGCAAGTTAATCCTTGCTCTTATTGTTGAGACAGCTAAAAAATGTGGGGCTGCTGCTTGCAGAGGTCCCACTTATATTCTTCAATCCTTCATCACAATGATACTATTCCCTTTACTGTTTAAATGCCTTAATATTAAAGTACAAGACAACATAATACTTTGTATTATGTCTCAGTAACACAAGCTGTGATTTTCTGAGAATTTAATCAACCACAGTCAGTATGGTACCATGTTGGTGGGCCCGAACTGATCAAAAAGAACCTCACACGATATCATCTACCCAAACACAATGTGATCGTAAGTCAAAGCCATTGTACTGCAATAAACAAACAGTATTGTTTGTCTGGATTAGTAAGCTATTCATCACAGATGAAGTTAATACAAAAACCACTGAACACAAAGCTTCTAAAGAAGTTTCTTCACTATTAAAAAGAAATCACATCTGTAATTAAGTGCATTCTGCAGTCCTTGCAGATGTACCAAGACTGTCCGCTAGCAAGACTTTTTATTACTTCTGAAAAATCAATTTGTTTTCTGTTAGGGCTTTTGGTTCTATAATAATACTCAGTTGCTTTCCTCCACTTCTTTACATCCAACTGTGAAAACACCTACCTGCACCCTCACTGCACATGCTGCAAATGCAACCTAATACAAAACCTCCACTAAATATCTATGATTAACTCCTCCAGAACTAGTCCCATCCTTTCACAAATGCAAGCCTTCTGATCAAAGTCCTCAGAGGTGAAGTACAAAAGCTGTATTCTGCTGTTACATGCCACTCTATTAGGTTTGTCTTTAAATTTATGGTAATGTCTTTGGTGATTTTATTCACACTGCTTTTATCTGCAGTGATACTGCAAAACATGTGCAATGTAATACAAGTGGAGAAAAATGTATGGTACTTGCAATCATATTACTACAATGCTAAACTCTAAGGAACTGTATTTTTCTTTTTTCAATTTTCCTATTCAGCTGGGGATGGAAGTATAACAGGAGTTTTGGAAAAAATCAGAATATCTTGGCATGCAAAATTACATGCTGCTTTAAAGATTTAGACTTTCCAAGAGTATAACATAAATACTGAAACACAGCCAGTATTGTCACAAAAAACATCAAGTAAACTCTAATTCTTACTTACCACAAGTCTCCATCTTCAATAGTCTTATCATTTGGGGCTCCAGCATGCCCATAGTGCAGAACAGATGAGTTCTCCCCACTGAGAGGCAAAAAGAAAATTTACCACAATTAATGAAAGAAAAAACCATTAAAACACACAACATAAGAAAGAACACTGTACATATAACATTGTAAAAATGTAACCATCGAATCACAGAATCCTAAGAGTTGGAAAGCACCTTTAAAGGTCATCTAGTTCAACTCCCCTACAATGAACAGGGACACCACATTTCAATCACGTTGCCCAAGGCCTGAACCAGCCTCATCTTGGAAGTGTCCAGGGACAGGGCATCAACCACATCACTAGGCAACCTGTTCCAGTGTCTCACCACCCTCACTGTAAAAGACTTTTTCCTTATACCCAAACTATATCTACCCTCTTTTAGTTTGAAGCCATTTCCCTTTGTCCTATCACCACAGACCCTGTTAAAGAGTCTGTCCTCTTCTTTCCTGTAGCTCTTTAGATACTGAAAGGCTGCAATCAGGTCACCTTGCTGCCTTCTCTTCTCCAGGCTAAAGAGCCCAAGGCTCCCTCAGCCTGCCCTTGTAGGAGAGGTGTTCCACCCCCTGTGTCATTTTTGTGTCCCTCTTCTGGACATGATCCTACCAGGTTTACATCTCTCCTGGACTGAGGACTCCACATCTGGATGCAAACATCAATCTCTTGATATATTGAGCATGAAATTCTGCAGTCTGTGAGAACTGCCATAGAATCTGCCCATGAATGAGTTGCAATAGCATATTTTGCTATCTCATTCAGCAGAAATGGTTACAAAATGGGCATTTTGCTATTCCGACTGCAAGATGCGGCCCTTCGGCAGAAGGTAGCCAGTACAGCTCATACAAATACTTCCCACATCCATGAAAGTGTCAAGGATACAATTAAGTAATTTTTCAATATGTACTCATTTATTATGGATTTTTAAAAATACTTAAGTGATACATTTCCCTATATAAGATTAACTATTCTGATGCATAAAGAGAGATTCCCGCTAGATTAAAATCTGACATGTTTGAAATGCTTTAGGAGTTACTGAATCTAGAAAAAATCAGCAGCCCATGAGTGCCAGTTGACCCCTGGCATGGGTACATGTGATCTCTGCTGGAATGGATACACTACACACTGCTAGGGGAACATTCATGCTGTATGAGTCAGCAGTTAATACCAGGCACAAAAACCATCACTTTGTTTTTACCTCTTATTAAAATACCATTATAAAGAAAAGATTTTAATTCCTGGAAATGCTTTATAGTGAACTGCTGATTCACAGGAATAACACATCTCCAAAGAAGGACAGACATTTGCTGTACACTTCTAAAGCACCACAAGACATTCAGTGACCTCTATTTGGTCTTGGCATCCCCCTCTTGTCTACTGTTAGTCCTCCAGGTCTAGCAAACATCAGTTAAAATACCGGCAAAGAGCTCAAGCTCTACCTATTTCCCTTCTACTCTTCTTGGACAGATGCTCTCTCTCTTCCAACTGCCATAAGAGCTATAACTAAAAATACAAGTGTTGGAACAGGGTTCTTTGGCATCTCTCTGACCTCTCCAGTCTACTTTTTACCAAAACCATTTTGGTCACCCTCTTCTTTCAGTTGTGACAGTAGAACAGCTTCATATTTTAGGTGAAAGGAACCTGAGGCTCAATTTCCATGAATGTTTTGCTGTACCTGAAGTAAATGTGCAACATGACGTACTTCTCAGGTTAAACTTCTGGTAAGTGCAATTGCAAGAACAGTAAATATGCACTGTACCCCCCCAAAAATGTTACAGTCAAGATACAGACAATAATTGGGAATGTTTAGGCACTTAATTGATTACTTACCTATTCAAATATAACAATTCCATAAGCAAGGATTATGGATGAGAAAGCAGAGACCTTAATTTTCAAAAGATGCTCAGTCTAAAGGGCTGGATCACATTAAAACAAAGCAAGATCATTGTCTTGCTGTTTTAGCATGTAGGAATCAGTATGCACCAACGGAGCGGGGGGCAACATTTCAGAGTAACAGGAATAATTTCCTGACAGAAAATGTATTCCTTATAATTATATAAAACTCAAGAGAAAGATTAAAGTTGTTAAAGCAAGAGTTAAAATGAACAGAGAATTAAGGCTGCAACTGATTTACTCCGTGATGCTGTGCCAATGGCAGCGCCCCACAAGTGGCATGCACACACACTCTCCACAGCGCCTTGCCAGGATTTTAGTTGCAGACACTATTTCTTATCTCCTTCTAGAAACGGGGATAAAGGAGAAGCAAATAGCATTTTACTTATGATCAACTATCAAAAAATTTATCATGAAGCTTAAGGGCATGACTTCATGCTAACATGTTTGCAGATAACTTGTTTATGCAGCTGGCATGACGCATAATACTGAGTGCCAGCATAAACAAGTCCTATGTTCAAATATGAACACTGCACAAATGTTTTCAACAATAGATGTTCCAAATACAAAGATGAGGGATTTCCTTTGCACAGTTTAATGTAAAGGTTTTAGTTTACAAAATATTTCTGTAAAATCTGGTGCCAACTGTTACAGAAGATGCAGAAAAATCTGTTTTCCACCACCGTTACTTAGGTGTTAAGCAGCACACAGTCTTTCTTGGCATTTGAGACTCCCTGTCTTTCACTCCAACTCTGGCTCTGTAACACAGAGAGGAGCAGCTGGTGCAGAAGACCAGATCCCCACTCCATACGCACTTGGGTGGCTTCTGTCAGGGGACAGGCCCACGTCCCCACAGCGGCTCCAGGCAGGGCCCTCAAGCTGGGCACCTGTGGCACACCAGCCCTGCTCCTGAAAGCCCTCACGCTCAGAAGTGAACTCAGAAGACTCAGAAGAAAAGTGAGCACTCTGAGCCTGGCCCTGTCTCAGCACAGCCCAAAGCCAGGGATGGGGATGACCTGCTGCAGAAATGCACCACTCACCCACACTGAACTCTGGTGGGGACACACCTCCACCCTGCTTCCAAGAGGTGGGAGTCAGCTGTTAGAAGCGTCTTCGCACACGAAGGCAAGAGGATGCTTTAGGAGCAACTCTAAGAAGCTTCCCTAAACTGACACGTACCCATGAGGTGAATGTTACAGCTAACCAGGAATTGTTCCTAATGATTTGTGAGACTTTCAAGGTGGCTTTAAAAACAAATTAAACAACCCCCCACCACCCAGCCACTGGAAAGCAAACAAGCTTTCCTGGAGAAGCTCCTTCTTTCCCCCAAAGAGCGGCAGCCAAACAATTTTCACACCAGAGCCAGAGTTCCACACCAGCTGCTGTGAGGAGGTGCCGGCCAGGTGGCTCCAGGCCTCTGCAGGTCAGCACCAGGGATGCCCCAGTCTGCCTCTGGGCAGCACAGCTGAAACATCCTCCAACATATTTCTGTGGGCCTATTTCCATCCCTTTAATAATTTGCCTCTAACTGGTGCCAAAGACACGTTTGTTACAGAAGGAACTACATGGAGCAGCAAAAAAGCAGCAAATTAACACCACTGAGAATGCAAGCAGCAGGAAAGGATTCAGGTTACTAGGAAGGAAAAAAAGGCCCCCAAATACATATCAAATCAGGAAACACTATGAAAAGAAATGAACAGAAGAAAGAGAAAGGGGAGGTATGTTAGTAATATTTTAAGAAAAGGATGAAGTTGAGTATCAAACATAAGAAAAAGAGCAGTTATTAGCTCTGTAGTAAGATCTGAAGAAAAATCAACAGGCCATGAACTGAACTAGCAAGCTACTTCCATCACAATTTAAATAATGAAGTCAAACCAGAAGGAAGCGTTAGCAGTCTTCTCTCCACTTTTTCATCTAAGAAATGAAACTTTAAAACGCTATATTGAAAAGGAAAAAAAAGCATGGATACAGTAAGCATTCTAGCCTTATCCTTCACTTTCCTCCCCTGCAAAATGACAACTAGGTACACTAAGCCACTGCAAGGAGCAGTTTGAATTCCAAGGCACTGCATGGTATTTGCACATTCCTCCAACATCAACACTTCAGAAATTTCTGTTGAGTATATCTAAGTCCGTTTATCAGGTACCACTATTCTCCTTTATTTGCACTTATATGGCATCAGCTGGTGCTTCAAACCATCAACAAGCTGACAACCCCTGAAAGCTTCGCTAACTACAGCACTAAGCCAGCCATGTGACGAGGTGTAACACTGATGTGTGTTATCATTCTCAACTGATTAGAGAGTGAATACATAGAAGTGAATACATGACACATATCAAGATGCATCAAATATTCATCCACCATCTCCTGAACAGATGTCCCTCTACTGGACAGGGACAACAACAAATGCATACACTCAAACTGCAGCAAATGGTTTCTATATGAAATATAGTATTGATGACTCTCGTTCTCTGGTTTAATGAGCACCTTTATAAAACCCGAATAGAAAATGTTTTTTTTAATTAAAAACATGATTCTTCTGTATGGAAATTATTATCAGGCCAGTGACTGAAAAGGAAAGAACATGTCAAATATCATTGTTTGAAGTTTGGGAAAACCAACAGAACTCAGCATGAATAGAATCATACCTAATTGTTCAAAAACCCTAATTGTAAAAGCTATTTTTGATCTTAAATGTAGTTAAGCATAGTATTTACAATCACATTTCCAAGGTAATTAAAAATGCCTATTACTTTTGCCATTATTATGTTAATTGAGTTCATTAAATAGATCTACTTACACCCATATTATTAGGACCTAGCCTAAAATGGTTAATTCTATTTGTTCTTACTTCGTCGCTCACAATCAGAATGTAGCTATTCGTTTACAAAGGCTTTTTTATTTTTCTTTTTTGTGGTTTTATTTTTAAATCCCATTTGCCTCCATTTTCAGTAGCAGCGAGAAGATACAGTGCCAACTCCCAGCTAAAATCATATGTGAGGGTGTTCCTGGATCTTGTGCTGTGACAAGGACTCACTATGCTTCACACTACATTGCTACTTCAGTAGGAGTTTCTATGGGGTTAGCTATGGCATGCCTTTTCTAGATTCTGTACCCAAACCCAGTTCTGCAGCATGGGTTCTGATGCACTGTGTGTAGTCTTTATGGCAGTGGAAAACCATGCACAGAGACAACTAGATTTTACCTTCTTAACTTGTAATGACACCACAGAGATGAAGTCTCATTGCAACGGGATGTTAATTCTCAAGTTATATGATGGTACTTAAAACAGGAAAATTTCCTGACAATTTAGATGCACAATTTGCCATAAAACTGCTCATGCTCCTACTGCAATTTGGCATATAAATTGGAAAACTGCATTTGCAAATAATGAATTGAGTAAACAGCAGAAAAAAGCAGAGATGCTCATCGTTTTCATTACCCCTAAGCAAAATAACATCATCATCATTAATTTAAATTTTATTTTTTTTTTAATAAAAAAACCAACCTATGTGATTCAGGCAAATGCCTGTGAGTATCATTAGATCTACCAGCGGAGTCTATGTATTAACAGATCCATCTCACCTGTCATATAGATCTGACCAGAGATACATGTATCCATCAAATAAATGAGATTAATCCCTGCAAAGTACACAGCTATCCTTCACATGTATCCTACACTATTCTCCTGAAATTCTTTGAATTAAAAACATGCATTTCTACAACTGAAAAGAGAACTTTTAATAAGAAGCTGTATTTTCTCAAATACAAAAGCTCCAGCACCAGCTGCTGAGCAAGAAAAGAGGGAGAGCAAAATGTTTCCAAAACTCACTTCCCCAAATCAATTTTATTGCAGCCTAACCTCAAAGAAGTTTGAGAGTGCTATGAAATACTTCAGATGTATTCCAAAAAAAGTGTGAACAACAAGAAATAGCTCTACAGCCCTTCTTCATAACTCTTAATTAATAAAAGAGCCAACAATGGCAGAGATGTGAGCACAAACACTACATTGGCAGCAGCAGCAGCCACTGTGGAATCTCTTGAGCCCAGCAGAACCTGTAACTGAGCCATTTAAGATCCAACACTCGTCATCCTTTCTTGGCTCTTCCAGTGGAAACAGTTCAAAAATTACTCTGGTGGCACTCACAAACACATCACACGCACCAAAGGAACAATTTTACAATTATCCAGTGGGAAACTGACAATAAACATTTCAACAATTTGACAGAAGCCATCAACTTACCTGCCACAGATGCAAGTGTAGGAAGTATGGCGCATGCCGCCTCGGGTGTAGCAATAGTGCTGGAAAAGGCTGCAAAGAAAGAGAGCTGGTAATTATTCATGCATTCAAAAGGCACCAGAAGACAGGGAGGAAAGCAAGTTTTGCCTCAGAACAGCTGTGCTGCTTCCAATCCTGGCTCACTACAGGGTTCCCTGCCCAGATGAGCGCTCATCTCATCAGCTCTGTGGTCACCTCACCCCTCATGTAAGTGCAGCACGGTGCTCCTGAATGCTGCTCCCCACTGCAATGACACCCTGTTGGTGGAGCTCTTTGGCCTAAAAACATTAAAACATTTTCATCTTTACTGTCAATGTCCCCTTCATATGAGGGCAGATGTGCCTAAAGCACAATTAATATAGGATTAGGTGTTTTAAGAGCTAAGCACATATCATGAATCCTTTTACTCTTTTTGAAATATATTCTAATTACAATCCAATTCCCTTTAATACTGAATGGATTCAAAAACTCATTTGTTGTAATACTGAAATCATTTCATTAACACAGAGTGATAATGGTGCTATTCAAAGAATAGAGATGTTGCGATTTTATCCTGCAGAAACAATCCACAGAACACAATTCAAGTTCTTTGAAGGATATTAAAGCCATTACATGCTTGTAAATCCAAACTAGATTTTAAAATTACAGAAAATGACAGTATTTAAAGAGAAACAAAGCAAACCATACAGACTGATCACAAAAGGACAAAGAAAGACCTACATTTAGGGAGTTCGTAGGGAGACGTATTTTACAAGATTTAGTTTCTGCTCAAAACATTGTGGCTTTGCAAGGCAGAAATACTGATTTTTTTTACAGCCCCAGAGACCAGTAACTGCAAAGAACAGGTCAAATGAAAGAGAAGCTAAGGAGGAACTGATGTAGTGAGAGCACAGCAGAAAGAGAACTGCATTTGGCTAATGAAATTAATAACTGAAGCCATCATTTGCTCTGGTGAAGTGGGTCCTTTGCCAAATGGACACCTCACATGGAAGCAAAGTTATGGACGTGTTCCTCCCAGCACGCCTGCAGGCAAGGTTTATTCTACAGGACACAGCACTGAACAAACATTTTGCAAAACAGTATTTTATGCTGTTATATATGTATAGTTGTGTCCCAGGAAGCAACTTTTATTGTGTTTTATAGACCCTTCTCGCTAAATTATTGGATAAAGTATTTCCTCTAGTCAGAAACTTTAAGTAACCTTCTAAAGAGCTTTAAAAATGAAATAATGAAGGTTGTAAACATCCTTCCATCATCACTGATGCAGGGATAGCAGGGCTTGTTTTTCCATGATAACTGATCACATATTCATGGTTGGAATTTATATGAAACTGTGCAGCACAATAACAGCAGTCACCTTTTGCAGTACTCCCAGATTAGCAGTAAAAAGCAATAAATAAATTAAGACAGGCTTCATATTATCCATCTGCTGCTTGAACTTTGTTTCTTTTTCTAAAAAAGGAAATCTGATTATTTCATCAAACATTATGGACTTTCTTTCAAAAGTGAGGAGCTGCTTATGTGACTGAGCTGAAAAGAACATAACTTTGCCAGGTAATGAGTTTTCCAGTACAAGCAGTAAAACTATTCACATCGCTGTGAATTTGCTTTTTCAGATTATGACTCATCAGAAACACATTCAAGTGGTTGGCAAGAAATTCAGCATTGCTATCACAGACAGCTTTGTATAGCCTGTCCAAATTAAGGGAAGGATCGCATATCCTTTTGATGGTAAAAGTTGGCTTTTCAAAGCCAAAAAAAAGCATAGATACAGAATTACAGGAGCTGCCAGTACTTTGTAGTCAAAATCCTGGCTCCACTGAAGACAAAGCAGATCCTGCCACTAAACCCCATCACACCAGGGTTTCACTTCTATACACTAGAATAGTTTTTATCAAAGAGTGGGATGCACAGGTGAGAAGTCTGATAGTTGGATAGAATATCATTTGATCTGGTGCTCCATATATACGGCAAACACTGCATCTTGACCTCTCCCTACTCTTTATGAGCAGAGGATACATGTATGCAAAAGCAGCTCCATGCTGATGCTGGATGGCTCTCCATGAGCATTTAATGCAACCAACAGATGCAAGAGTTAAGCATCTCTTTCTTTCCTCTTTCATGTGTTTCAAAGCTTTTCTATCATGTTTTATGCAGTATTTCCCTGGAGGGTGTATGTATTACTTATCATGCACATACCATCTCAGTCATGTATACAGACCAGCCATTGGTGTACTTGCATGTGAGATGTTACCTTTTAAACGCATACTCACTGCTTTGAAACAACACCTTTTTTCCTTCTTTTAAAAATAAATACAGAGACACATTCTGGTTTTGGTGCCAAAATCATCATCTTTAACTGATTGGCAATATTTTAACAGAATGTAATTGTAACTTTAAAAAAAAAAACAGTGTTTTTTTCCCCATTAACTAAAAGAAGAGGAAACACTAACCTCCATTAACTCAAGTAGATCTCATAGGATGGCTCCCACCCCACCCAACTCTTGTAGACTTGTAGAAGCACACATTAATATTATCCCCACTCCTCTGCCAAGTCTAGAGTGTGTAGGTTCTTTTTCATTAGAAATACCAGAAAAGCTCATACACTTGGTATTTTTAAGAAGTATTGCATACATTCAGACAAAATTCCAAAATGTTCGAAAAGTCACAACTTTAAAAGGTCCTAAAGTAAAACTTGCTATGGATGGTCTGACAAGTTGTGTGAACCGCTCTGACAACGATGCTTGCATCTTAAGCTCATCTTCAGTCCAGTTCCTACAGCTGATTCTAAAAATTCCAACCAGATCCATGCCAGGAACACAAATTGAAACCAACAGTTTAATATTAACTGTTCTCCTAACTCAAATGGATTTGTGGAACACAGGCACTTAAGGAAGGTGGGACAGTAACAACTAGCAATGACTTCCCTCACGCTTCTTTTCAGGTCTTCCATGTCACCAAAATAAAACACACTCGTGCACTTTGTTGAGTGGGGCTTTTAGTTCTCAAAAGTAGTAAAGGAGTCATCTCTATTTTAATTCCCGTCATTTGCTCTGAGTCATAACAAATATTCAGAAGTCAGCCACATTTTATACCTCTCAGCTATTCACTTCCAAAACCAAGACACTCTAGATCAGAAGGCTTCAACTTCTAAATACAAATAAAATTAAGTACATTTAAGCCAAGTTTCTGTGACATTACCCAACACATCCTCAGGGGCATCTCCCCACAACCCCCCTACCCTATTTATGCGTCTTTGGTAACCCAGGCTGCAGGACTTCGCAGTGGAGGAACAACTACCCATCTACCCCAAGTTTGCCTGGGCCAGGCAACCAAACTCAATAACCCCCTGGGTGTCACTGCCAGACAAGGGAGCCTCTTCAGGAAAACACCTGCTGCTTACTGCTTGCTCTGGCTCCGGTTCTTCAGACCACGTATAACAGACTGGCTATCAGAAACATAGCTTCCCTTGTGAAGCACACAATCCATGGAAGGGTCAAAGATACCCTTGGGTCAGTGACCCATAAAGGTGAATGTACTGAAAATAAATTTAGTATTTTTTCCCTCACAAACTGTCACTCACTGGCTTGAGGATGTTTCAGATTCACAATAATTTCCTCAGTGCACTTTTGAGAAAGTTGCCTCCTAATAAAAAGAAACCTTTACACACTTCAAAAATAGTGTTCTTTGAACAAAGCCCATGAGACTTGCCTTGAAATGCAAGCAGGTGGTTTTTGAACTATGAAACCATGAATTGAAACTACAGTAGCTTAAGAGAATTTGGTACAGCACTCAGAGGATTTTCTGTTTTTTTTTTTTTTATTTTTATTTTTTTTATTTTAAAAGTATAGTTGCAAGACATAGGTGAATAGCTATGAGGATTGAATTACTTTTGAATTACAACAACATTGTGCCCTTACGCTTTTGTACTGTTCAGGCTAACAAAACATAATACAGGCTAAAAACCAAAGCTTTTTTTTTTTTTCCAAAGAATTCACAAAAGACCGAATTTTCCAAAGTTCATCTATTTATAGCAGGGCTCACAGCCACTGTTTTGATCATCTACACACATAAGTATTTCACATGAGGAAACTATAAAGCCCAAATAACACGTACTTGTGAAGCCACGGTAAATACAGTTGGGTATCTGAAATACTTATACACCAGACAGAAAGGGAAGGCTCTCTGATCTAGGAGTTACAGCTGAGCAAGGGACACAGAAGGGAGGCAAGCAATGCTTTGTTCAGAAGCCACAATGAGGTTCTTAAACACACAGCACTTTGCTTTGTTGTACTACTTTCGTAATGCAGCTCCTTTTCCATGGGCAACTACATGCTTTAAGGTTTAGTTTATCTAATGCCAACTTCATTCAGTTCACAACACAACGCTACAGTATTGCAAAACATGTCCAAGGTTGTTTCAGTACAAAAACGTCAAAACCTCATTGTGAGAGAATAAAGGGGAGTAGGGAAGATTCCTGTTCAGGAACAAATGGTAGATTAAAACTTCCATCAGATCAAGCAGAATTAACACTCTGAGCAGATGAACAGAAGTTTCTCCTACATTTCAGACCTGTGTCTCAAGAGACATCATAAAAGATTTTATAAAGGCAATATTATCATCTAGGTGTTCCACATGACCAGAAATTGCTTAGATTAGAGCTTACTCTCCAAAAACTTTAGGAAAGAAAAACACTTCTATGCACCGACCTCTTCAACTCAACTGTTGAGGCTCCTGTTGCTGACATCCTGATGGCTGGGTTGCTCTGCCATGCAGCACAGCAGCTGAAGTTTAATATTAGCCCAAAATACTACAAGTTGCTGCATTGTTAGGCATCACTACTTAGTATCACCCTAATCTGAACCACGTACAAGGCAGAAATGTGTCATTTTTTGAAAAAAGTTGATCATTCTAAATTCTGTTCTCATTTTTTGCTCTCTTCAACTCAGTTACTTTTATTTATTTGCAGCAAATTCCAGATAATAATAATAGGTGCTTAGAAGTGAAAAATGTTGTTTGAGTTCAGATGGAGCAGAAGGACCATAACTTTAGTAAGCAGGTATGACATGAAACTAGCAGAATATTAATGTAACTACAGTGCAGCACATCTATTATGGAATAAGGAAAAGCTGCGTAGAAGCAGCGTAGACATGAATGATCTCACCTTGGTAATCAAAAATTCATGCTGGTATTTCTAAATGTGTTACTTCTCTGTACTAAGACGGATGACAAGCCAGAACTCAGGGCAGGAGCAGAGGGCAAGTCTAGCCCACGTGCAGATATATTTTAATCATACAGAAGTACACAGACCAGAAGGGATGCATTCCTTCAGGAAACAAAACCCATGAAGGCAAAGCCATTTCACCAGCTGTCAGTGCTACCTGGAAACCAGAGACACATGAAACAGGAAGCCCATAAATAATACAAAGGGCAGCACTGTCACAAGTGTTATATATGATCTGCAGTGATTGAAGGTAATTGACAATCTCAGCTCAAGACCAGAGCACTAAAGTGCATTTTATTATTATAATTGGGAACTATAAACTGCCTGTTTTACATAAAAGATAACTGAGGAAACTGTATAACATTAGTTGATATCTTTTGTCTTTTTGGTTCAGCTATAGAGGTTTGCGATTTTACAGAAACTGGAATTGCATTCTCCCTCTCCCATGTTTTCTTTTTTGTTTTTAAATCTCACAGCCACCCCTGTATCACAAGAGCTAACTATTTCACACAGAGCAGGTGTTCCCCCATCACTTAAAAGCAAAGTAGCAAAAAAAAAAAAAAAAAAAGTAGCAAACTTAAAAATTAAAAATAGATTTTGGGGCAGAAAACAAATAAACACCACAATACCATGCAGTGGTTTAATAACATCTGTGGAATTGTGTCCCCCTCTTCCCTGCACAGAGACAGACAGCTGCCAGAGAGTGCTGCAAACACACCTCTTCAATAAATCAATCTCTTGATCTTGAGCTTGGATTCAAAAAGTGTTTAAAGAAAGTCTTCAGTATGGCTGTTAAATTAATACTTTCCTGAAACTCATTTAAATCTACATGGAAAATGCATCTATCACTTGTCAGAATTGATTAACCTGCATAAAAATCAGCTGACTTATGGATTCAAATATTATGACAACTATTTATATCCTTACAGTTACTGATAGAAATTAAGCTGATTAGAAACCTGAAAATATTTTACTATTAATTCTCCAAAACTCGCGTGGTAATGATGGGCTGATGGCTGGATTAGACGAAAGGTCTTTTCCAACTTCAATGATTCTGAGTCAAGGTCTACCTGACTCTTCTTTCATACATACAAGCTCAACCTACAGCAACTAGGCTCTTCCATATTTGCAAGTCTGCAATGGGACTGCTATGGAGATATGACAAGCTATCACAAAGGATTTCATTAGGGCTTTAGTGAGCTTAAGGACTACCATTAGTTTTGGTTACAGAAGATGGATGAGTGGTACAAAAGTGTGCTATCAATAAGGCTTCAGATATGATCAGTTCACTTCATGCCATGAAATTAAATTAAGCAATTGTCCCTGCAGTTAATAGAGCTAACAGACCATGAGTGCAATTCTGGAGTTCACTGCAACATCAAGCAAAACATGCTGTCTTCAACTGCCCTTTGGCTGGGTGGGTCAATACTGATGTCAATGAAGATCACAGCTGTAGAGTGCATGTTAGAAGTTGTAAAACTTATCCTCCATCACTATACTATCAGTGGTTTCTGCATTTTGACTCTCATTCCTGCTTGCATGTCTGAAACTTCCCATCCACTGCATTTAGACTGCTAACTAGGCAGCACAATCCCTTTATACGGCACAGGGATTTTTAAATAGGTTTACAGCCCTCATCAAATACATAAAATAGATGCTCATCACCAAACTGCAAAGTAATAGTGGTTGTTAAGAAGGATCTCTTATTTCTTCAACAGTTCTGAAGCACTCTTGTAGTCATGTCCATTAGAAATAATACAAAAGTAAGTAGTGGTAGTCTAGATTTCATACTTAATCTCATATTGCAGAAAGAGAAGGCATGAAATTTTCTTAGACTCATTGCTCCATTTCCAACTCTAATAATTCTAGATCTCAACTGGCATATTTTAAATTAATTTTTTTACAGTTTAAACCTATTTATCAACAGCTAATTAATGAGGTCTAAATCCTTTGATGACAGAATGATTAAACTGCATTTTAACTAATCCATCTTTAATTAAAATGCTGCCAGCAAACCATTTCTGGATGTGTAAAAAGGACACATTTATAGATGCTCACTCTTTAACTATGCATTATGTAAAGCCAATAATTAGAAGAACTCATGATTTCAATTATATTTTAATTACTGTTACATATAAAACATGCTTTAATAGATGTAACGCTATACATTTTCTTTCTTCACAACCCACTAATCATTTCTATTGGGGTGACAACCGAATAAAAGGAAGTTTAATATATGTGCTAGCACAGGAATCTTGTTTTAGCTTTGAGTCAATTCTTTCTGCATTTCTTCTCTGCAGCAGAAAGGTACTCAATTATCTCCAAACCTAAAATCCAAACGACTCCCTACAGATCCCTGTTAAAGTGCTAAAAAGAAATTAGCTGTAAGTGACCATAATAAAAATAAATACTTTATCTTTATTATTACTCATGTATGTCTATGAAAGTCTTGAACTCAAAACATAACGCTACTTAAAACCTGCTAGATGAGGAAAAAATAAGGTGACATCCTACTCCTTTTCTCATCTGATTTTAGGAAATAAACGTTAGTCACAAGATGCCCTACGTACTGTAGAAGCCACCAACTTCATTTAGTTAGGAAATCCCTTTTCCTCCATCTTGGAGGGGAGGGTGGTAGATGAACGTAACTTGACGATGGTACCCAGCTTCTTATCATCTGTATTAATGGAAGGCTGAGACATAAAAATGATCAAAGGTAAGCTATCCTTCGGTACACAGCTAATCCAGTTTTTAATGCAAATACATGACAGTAATTTATTTCCAAATCATGCAATGCAGAGATTTCTGGTCAGCAACATCCAACCTCCTGTAGTAATCCAGCCTTTACCACTGCATTTTAGCATCATAAACATTTTTTGCTGAGATAACTTCACAGTTAATACATTAAATCTATTAAATGTTTTTAAACTGTGTTTAGAATGTTCCAGGTAGTAGTATCACAGAGTAAGCTCAGCCTTAGTATTTCACTACTTTCAGTGATCTTAACTGGGTGCAAGGAATCAAATAAGATCAAAAGAGAAACGTAGTTAAGTTTCCTAATAAATTGTACTTGACAAACAACCTGAAGTATATTTTTATTGGCTCAGATGTTAAATTTATTTTTCATAAGCTCATTTTTTTTCTGTTTAGATTGAAAATGAAATTGTTGGGTTTACTTTAAGTTTTCTTTAAAAACATCAATTATTTAACAAATGCTGGCAGAAAGATACTTTCACATCAGAGGCAGTTATGGTGAAGTCATCGTACATAAGAGTACTGAAATACGTAAGACAAGGTTCTGCACAACTTGATTCATATAATCCTTCTCATTTCCCTTTTTGTCTATCTCTGCATATGGAACAAAAACATTTTATGAAGCAGGCTGCACATTTATATCCTGATTAAACAGAAACAACAGAACATAATGAAGAGCACACAACTATCTCCTGAAAGAACACACCTGGAAAGATATTTTGAATATTTAGTATTCAAACTTAATAGATGTCAAGGATAAACACTGTTGTGGCCACGTGCTCTATCAAGGTTTATCAAGAGCACTCCATACTTTTTAAAAAGACTACAATAGATGTACTCTGAAGAAAAAAAACCTCATATTTGTTACTTATAGTACATAATTGCAGTTCCACCACATCACATTACCTGGCCTCCTAACCAGGATACTGTTTTACTGCTTCTTATGGCACCTCCCAGTAGGTGGCCATGGACACACATACTTAATGACAGCACACACAATCATATTAAGTGAGCAATATTCAAGAAGAAATATTCTGTTAGTCAGAGAAGTGCTCAGGAAGGACAGTAATAAGTCCAATACCAGAAATAAAACATTATTTTAGAAGATAATCAGAGATATATGGTTGAAAGCAACTGCTTGTCTTATTTACAGATTAATTTCCTTATTTAAATGCTAAGTATATTAAGTGCCTTTGTTTGAAAGTGGCACTTCATCCAGTGTGCATTCATTGACTTCCTTCTCTGTCTAAAGAGACCTTCCACTGAGGCAAGGACAAAGTGTACAACATCCATGCTGAGTACCCCCAGCACACCACAAGTGTGGGAAAAGAGAGACTCATTTCCTCTGGAGGACTGAGCTTTAGCTCCCAGAAGACAGATCTGTGCAACATCTCCTTGTTCTCTCACGACTTCTGGTGTAACACATCACACTGCTGCTTTGCTAGCAGACAGCACAACTAAATATGGAAAATTTGGTCAAAAATTTCATCTAATTGACTACAGGATATTATCCACATTTTTCTTAAAATCAGTTTTCATTCCTAAACCAAGAAATTGACCCCTGAGGAGCCTACCGTAAGAGGTGTGTTTGGCTGGATCTGATTCCAGACACTATGTGGTCAGAAGAAAGGAGAAGTTTCCTTGGCTTGTGCAGATAAATGACAGATCAGAGATGTCCTTCTCTAATCTTTCTGTCCATGTTTCAAGGGTCCTGGTTATATAAAATGAGTGAATAGCTGCCCAGAGGACCACAACATTTACCACAAATTACTTCTTTATGGAAAAATCAATTTTATAGCCTCCTGAATTTCAAACACTTGCCTCTTCAATCCCATGGAATTACTCTTTTGAGAGCCAAGCCTGAGATAGATGACTCCAAGGATCTACTCCTGGGGCAATGAAGTATCTGTTATAAAAATCCAGAGAGGACTTGTAAGTCTTTGGAAAAGACTCAGAGTAAAGAAAACATGTATCAACAGCTTAACACTATATAGCTAGAAATGTCCAGATTAATCTGTTGAGCATCCAGCAATCTTCTGTCCCAGCAGACTAGAAAGTTAAATTCAAGTTGGTCAGGTATAACAGGACCAGAAAGTATTTCAAAGGACATGGGAGGACATACTCTCCTGCAAGCTGCCCTGGGACTGTCAACATGCCTGCTATTCTGCTCATGTGTGGGGAATTCTACAAAGCAGCAGTCATGAGAATAAAGCTTTACAAACTAAAGCTCCTGAGAACTTTTCACATACATACAACCTTCAAAATAAATACTGTTACCATGTATGTATGGGGAATAAAATGAAATGCACTCAGTAAAGGTAACTCAAAAACTCTCCACCACTCGCTGCTCTTCTCTCAGACCTACGGACAAATCCGTAATACTGACTGTGGTTCCTTTGGTCCACATTGCTTATCAGGAACTGTCATTCAGATGAAAGTGAAGGGGAAGAACAGCCCCTGCAGAACTTGCAACAATTTAAGTTGTCAGGCAAGGCTCATAAGCAATATACTGGAAACTGCCTAGCTCAGTGCTCATCAGTTTCTGCACATCCCCTGCTTTCATTAGAAAGAATTAACACCACGCAGAATTGAAGATGACATCAACCAGCTATAAAAGCACAACATTTGACTGCTTGCCTAAAAGTTTTGAGGATGTTTCAGTTACTCCACTCGTGGTGCTGCAGAGGCTCCAGAGCAGTAAATAAAAGGAATCTCAGTACTTGGCCAGAAGAGTGAGTTTTAGATCCATCCCCCAAAAAAAAGAAAAGAAAAAAAAACTTCATAGCAAGGTTGCATCTGCAAAAGATGCAGTCACGCTTTTGGACCAAAACAACATAATCTGTTCTCTTTACACAGATTTGTGTACCAAACATGGTTCCTTCCCCTTAGGAGAGGATGAAGGCATGTGGGAAGACAGGGAAACAGGCAGTACGTGCTGGTATCAGCTAATAACTGTGTGGCGCTTTCTGTTCACCTGTTCAAGTAGCTCCAGCAGTACCCATACATTGCTTAGACCACTTTAATCTTATTGAAGTGGAACACACTTTTAAACTACAGTGTTTAAGGGATGCTCTTTTAAGCACGTACCAAAATGACTATGCCCAAATAATTCTGCTTACAGGCACTCTTACTTCTTGTGAAAACCTCTTCTCTTCGCATCATTTTTAAAATGGAGCTGACATTAGGATACCGCTTTCTACACAGACATCAAACACAAGTATTATAGACAAAGAATTAAAAAAAAGTTAACTTGGACTAGGTTTGCTCCTTGAGGTAATTAAGCCTTTGTTCTGATGCAAATTTAGAAGTCTTATTAGTTCTTTCTGAGAGTTCCACTACACAGAGGACATGTTCTGTTGTTTACAGGCTCCCATTTCTAAATTATTTCCAGATCATGCCGTCAGTATTCTGTAGCTTCCATCCAAATCTTTCTTAAATTTGACCTCTCTCTCGTCTATATAAAAACATATTTTGTACTAATAATACAAAATAATAAGCTCAGCTGACCAAATGGCCCAGATCATACAACTTAACCTTCTATCATTTTAATCATAGAATGGTTTGAATTGAAAGGGACCTCAAGGATTATCTAGCTCCACTCCTGTGCCACAGGCTGGGCTGACAACCAGTAGATCAAGCACCGGCTCAGGCTGCCCAGTTCCCCATCCAACCTGGCCATAAACACCTTCAGGGACAGGCCATCCACATCCTCGCTGAGCAACCTTTCTGTTGCTGTTCGATTCAATCCTCACTGTAAACCCTCACCTTTCCCAGCAGCTCACCATGCTCCCAGTAAAAAACTTCCCCCTGACATCTCATCTAAATTTTCTCCCCTTTAGCTTATTCCATCTTGTCCTAGCACTGTCTATCAGTGTAAAAAATTGATTCCCCTCCTGTCTCTTCTCCAGTCTGAACAAGCCCATCTCCTTCAGCCTACCTGATCGTCTTTGTGTCCCTCTCAAAAGCTCCACACCCTTCATGTGTCATCTTCTGACGATCTAGTAACTCTCAAAGATACAAATCTATACGGTTGAGATCTAGGACTTATGTCTAATAAGTCAAATATCATCAGACTTAATATCAACTCCTCTGCAGCCCTAGTCATGAAAAAAATGACGCTTCATTAAAAGAATTACTTGATCCTGACAACTGTCAGTTAGCCAGTTCACATCTACTTAATGTGTACCTTATTAGTACTGCATACAACTAATTATAATGCTGTGTGATAATAAGTTAAATGCATTACCAAAGGCTAAATATATTACAAACATGGAGTTAAGTTTATCTACAAAATGTAACCTACTTAAAAAACTAAATCCAGGGTTCATTAATAAGATGTCCTCCATAAAACTACATTAACTCAAATGAATTAAACACTTGTCCTCCACTCCGGAAAACTGTGTTGTTATTGTTGACAAATCAGCTTCCCTTGCCAGGATCTCAACCGGGTGTCTTCCACAGCCACACTCTGCACCTATCAGTCTCTCTCCTTTCCCCCACCCCACGTAAATCAGTACTGGATGATCCACCAAAATATACTTTGCTATTTGGACCCTCTATGTTGCATCAAAATAGCTAGGAATCAGCAACAGTTAACAAAGAGAATTCACTTTATTTTGAATCAAATGCGTACTTCTTCACTTTAAATACTACATCCACTGGAAAAGAGACAGAAGTGTTAAACAAGATTTGTCAGCATCATGGATTCATATAATAAAATTGATAATGGAACAATTTTTATAGTCAATGTAAGTGTAGAATATTAAAGCAATTGACAGCTAAAAAGCTCATCTTAATTCTTCATTTTTCAAATATATTTCAAATTGTATTTTTGAAGGACTACTTATTTAACCAGCGAGCTGACATGAGTAGTAATTCCACCAAACAAATGACCTTTCCCCTCCTTTTTGAGTTCAGTTCCTTTTATTTGTCCCCAAGTATTCAGCAGAAACCAGTCACATCAATAAAAATGTCAATTTTGATCTGCCTCGCGAGATGAAACAACACCAGATAGATTTTCAGTCAGAAGAAGGGTGACCAGAACAGCTGTTATTAACAGCCATTAGAGAGAGTGGCAGGAGCAGCAGACAGCTCCCCGGATTTAGGCCGCATTAAGTGGATACTGTAGGCAGGCAGACCTCCTAGCACTGTAAGTACTTTCAGAACTCCATGCTGCAGTTGAACTCTCTCTGCTGTCAGAGCTGGTTAGGTCACAGCACACGAGATGGTCTGTAGCGAAGTGACAAGCATTCTGCTGAACTGCTAAGTGTATATAGCCTATCATAACAAATTCAAATTACTTAATACAGGTACTTGAGCAAAGGTCTACAAGAATGAGTGAGGGAAAGGAGATTGTTTGACATAGAACTAATCAGAAAATCACTACAGGAAAGAAGAATGGACGGGAGCATTTTGCTAGAGATAGCACTGGCTTTTAAATCACAATTTCTGCTTGTTCCCTGTCCTACAAAATCGATCCTCATTTTTATGCCATCGTATATAAAATGGACCAGTAGTTCAAACATTTTTTTAACTGGGTAGATAACGCAGCATGAAGGGTACATACCCAGTTTTCACAAACCAAAGACAACGCCATTATTACTCATATCAAGAATGGAACCACAGCAAAACTTTACAACCAAGATGTTATGCATCACTCTCAATTTTGTTTAACAAGTACAAGCAACGGGAGCACTTTTACTCAAGTATTTCAGGCTCTTATCTTAATCACCTCCATCACCTTCAACAGATACTACCTTATGCAATGTCCTTCTAGGCCAGAGCTGTGCACAGGACAGGAGGCCGGAGCAGCTCCTCCATCACACTGCAGAACAGCTGCATGGTGAACCTGCACTGGGCACTGCGGGGCTGCTCAGAGGATGGCAAGCAGATTGCACAGGCTGCTGCCACTCGTTTCTGAGAAGTGGAATCTCTTCATGCTCCTCCTGGATTATTAGACAAACTTTTAAATGAAGATCGGCTTACAAAATTCAAGGTCATTTCAGAAAGCATCTAAAAATCCTGGAAATTTAAGCCCACGTTCCCCAAATACCAAAGCACTAATTCCTAGAGCATCTGATAGGACAGAGTTGCCCTCAAAAACCTGGCCTTAAAAGTTTAAATTCTCCTGAAAAGGCACTACAGAAGTGGGACTACAGCGCTTCTGAAAATTGAAACCAATGTCTTTCCTTACATTAGCAGCAGCACTTTGATAATTTAAGCTGAAAGAAATCCAATATATTTTCTGCTCTCTAGCCACTCTTTTCCTTCCCTGCTAGCCTGGACAATGAGAACAGATGGATCTATTTCTCCCGGTGCTCCTCGTGCACCAGGTGAGCTCACAGCCGCCAGCACTCACCCAGCTGTCCTTGAGAAATCACTGCTCCTCCGTGCTTCTTCCAGCAACTGGTTTCTACCAGTCTTCATCAGAAAATACAGCTGTGCAGGTTCATTAATGCCATTAATGAATTACCTGTATTGATGTTTATTTGCATGCCACAGGATGTATATGGAAGAGCATAGCCTCCATAAGGCAACATGTCACACCAACACGTACCAATGTCCCGACACACTCATACACAGAACAGCAGCCCCTAGCCTCAGAGAAAAGCATGCGTTTAGGCTGAGATACAATTCATTTACTGGGGACTCTCGAGTGCAATGAATCCTTAAATAGGAATACCACTACAGCCCACACAAAATAAATCAGATACTGCTTCTCACTTGGAAAAATATAAAGTATAAAATATTCTACAAGCTACCTATTTTTATCAGGATAAATATAATCTATCTGTAAGATCAGGCACACCCAGCTTCTGAGTTTGCTACCTACAACTACCAAATCACTTCTCCATGAACTTTCTTTGACTACTGAGGATTAAACAAGCAAATAACTGCATACAAACCCCATGAAATCTTAGCTGCTTCCCACTGTCAGAAACAAGAAGTCACTCTTGTGCTTCCTGTTACTCACTCTCCATTCCCAAGAACCCCATTAACATGAGGGATTTGGTTTTGTTTTTACAGCATCTTGATTTATGCTCCACTGAACTTTTCCACTGTCTGAATTCATGTGTAATTTGTGAAGATTCTTTGTAGGCTAAAGATCATGTCTATATTTTCTCCTACTAGCTACTAGGTTTAGCAGTCTTAAAAGCATCTCTCTTCCCTAATCCCTTTGGGCTTCTGTATCATTCAAGCAAAGCCTCTTAATTCTTCACTCCAACTTAGCTGAGCATTCACTCTCTCTAATCACTCTAAAAATCAAGACCTCTGAATGTCATTACAGATACTGTTTTCTTTACTGCCCAGCTTTCTAATATGATGGATGAGCACCACACACACCAAATCCCACTAAATCTTTACATACTGCCAAGGCATTTTCGTGCAAGGCACTGTTCCCATTTGTATTTGTTTCTCCTCAACCAGGACCACGATGTTTGCTTTTTGTCACTGCAGTGGCCATAACCACTGTGCTACAACTCAGTGACCATGTGCTGTAGGTGGCATAAATGTTTTTTGCAGACTAAAGACACGTAACAAATCCTAGGGTACTAGTGAAGTAGCAAGGCAAAGGCCTTTTAATATTTCATTTGATTCCCAACATACCTACAAATAATATAATTAGCTAACATTGAAGGACACACTTATAAAATGCCCATGTCACCATTTCCATGGTACTGGCTTCTGTTTCCTTGTAGCAGCATGCAATTAGCAGCCATGGCTTGCCTTCTGCTAGCTACTGACGCAATTTAAGACAACAAGAGCAACCTTAATAATGTCACTTTTGGCATTCTTTCTCCCAGCTTTGAACAAACTAACAGGAATCAATGCTGCTCCGTTTCACAGTACAAATTAAAGCTTCACAGGCTGCAATTCAGCCTATCTAAACCTTGTGGGAAACATTAAAATTAATTGAGGCATCAGGAAATCTAGGTAATTCTTAATGCAATTAGTAATCCCTAGAAAACTGCAATATATATCAGAGATGTGGTGGATGTCCCATCCCTGGAGACATTCAAGGTCAGGCTCAACCAGGCTCTGAGCAACCCATCAAGCTTTAGATGTCTCTTTTCATTGCAGGGGAGCTGGACTAGATAACCTTTACAGGCCCCTTCCAACTCAAATGATTCTATGATTCCGTGAACCCAGGGCTGCTGTTACAAGGACAACCTCCTCCCTCCTCTCAGATGTCACCATTCAGCTGAGAAGAGTGAAGGTGCACGTGAGACGCTGCTTTAAGTCAATACTTTGCTCTAACAGAGAGGAAAAGTCAAGTTAACTTCTAGAAAGAGCATGCTGGGTTGAATTTTAACCAGTGATCACAAAAGGCAAGACAAACTGGTATTTTCCTCCTCATCTCCGCAGATAAGCTGCAGGTGTTTAAGATTTTGCTTAATCTTTCTTTGCCAGCCTGCATGTAGATCAGGAGGGATAAATAAAAAACAGTGGATCTTGTTAAGAAAAATTTGGCAAAGTTGCGTCCCCCTCAAAACCGCAAGTGTAGGACTGGGTCTGCAAGGATTATCAGAAGCCATCAGTAAATCCAAAGGATACTGCCACTCCAACAGCCTTCTAGGAGAAACACGTTTCATACCTGTAATTGCACCTCCTGAAGCCGCTCAGTGCTCAACACCTTGTGCTCCAGAAGGGTGTACTTAAAATTATGTTGTGTGCACACATATGTACATACATGCTCCATAAGACAAACTACTTATAAATAGTATTTTAATTACACATACATCAAACCTGGCTAGAGAAACAAGATACTGAAAACAAATGTTAAAAATGCAGCTGAAAACTTGAAGTGATGTCTAATGCTATTTTAAGTCTGGAAAGCAAAAAAACCTAACTTCAGCCACAATTCTTTGCTGCATACTCGTAGAAGAGCTCTACACTCTGCTTCAAACCCAAGGTCAGCAGTTGGAAACACAATCATAATTGGAGCAGAATTCCATTACCTCTTCTGTAAAACCCATTCTGAAAAAAAGCAGCATGTAGCCTGTACATCCAAAGCTGTATTGAATTATATTTCTCACATTAATTTTGAAGAAAATATATTCTGACTTGTGTGCTACATTAAGATTTTTAGAGCAGTGTCTCACAAAACATTATTTTGAAGGGTTTACTTAAGAAAATCTAATTCCTACCAACAAAACTCTTTGGACAGTCACATGGGGCCATTCTTTCAAAACAAGAGATAGCGTAAGGACACCAAGGCCAATGTTTTTTGCTAAGTCAAGATCAGGTCTGTATTGAAAAAAATACTTTCTTTTCTTCTCAGTCCTTAACAGCTTTTTCTTTTTTTTTTTAATGAATTCTCTAAGAATATTCCTCAGCACAGACTGAAGGTTTACATGGTTCAAACTCAAGCCAGCATCACCACGCAGAGTCTGCAAGCATTACCACAGGGTGCATGCTGGAGAGGCACACTTCCAGGGTGCTCGAACAGATACTCTCTTATAGCAGCACAAATCAGCAAGAACAGCAGCTTTAAAAAAGTGTTCTAATAAGCAGAATATTGGAGGAATATTACTTTCATCAAAACCATGGGCCAACTCACCCTGCAAATAAATTGCAAACTTGTAATACTGTCAAAATTGTATCTCTTAGGAACAATAAAAGAAGTTTGATTCACACACAGTTTTCTGTATTGTGAAATATTTCATATTTTGTTTCTCCTATGTAAGTGTAATAGGCTATGTAATTTGATTTACACTTTGGGGATCCGATACATTTATTAACTACGTAAAAGATGGAGCACCAAACATTTCACTGTTTATGCACCAAGTTTCAAGTAGTCTTGATAGTGAAATAATGAATGGGTAGAAGCAAGGAAGTATTGAAAACAAACAGAACAATGCAGAAATAGATTCATTTGTGCCTACTCTACCTTTCACATTAAAGTTAATATTCCTATGTACACTGAGAAACAAAAGCAAGGAATATAATTTTATGAATAAATCAGAACTGATGAGTTTGAAGAAGGAAATATGAAAAGCAAGTAACACTGGCTAGATCGTTACGATGAAACCCTACACGAGTTTGCAAATTACTACTTCTAGAAATGAACATCATATAACAGCAGCCACGCTGTAAAAAGTCCTCCACAATCCTAGTTGTCACATCTGTTTCTTATCAGAAATTAAAAATTTGAGATGATGTGCATGTTAATAGAGCAGCAATGACACTGTCAGCACTCTGCATGCACTACAAGAATTAAACTTGTACTTTTCAACAATTCTTTTGATTTTTCACATCCTTAAAACACAAGTTTCCTGGATTTTAATAGTAAATAAATGGTTTTGAACAGTAGAATATAGTGCTGTAGGATAGGCTAAAACTTTTAGATCAGAAAAAATCTACTCCAAGTCCAAGTTATTACTAATGCACGTGGACTGGAAATCCCCAGATCCCCACACAAGAGCATTGCCCACTAACATAAAGGTGACACAGTACATCCACAGTGACAGCACACCCAAACTCTGAAACAGACCGATTTAAAACTGAGCAATGCCCAGAGGCAGTTATCAGCCTTTCAGGTCAAGTGTCCATCTCACATAAGTTAATAGACAATCAGTCTCAACCCAAATACTGTCTTGACAATTACAAACTGCATTTCCAAACCCAAATTCCAGCGCAGTATTCCTAAATTTTCTAAATCATACTGATTTATTTGAGTAAAAAGATACTCCTACACGTGGTTCTGAAAACACTCTCAACTATCACATCTACTTCACCAGCCGATTCTTTAATGAAAGACACACAGCAGAGATAAAAGAAGAGGAGATCAGAGCAGGAATTTGATGTACAAGAGCTAAAAGTTAGACCACAGACACAACCCTTGTTAAATTCTACCAGCTAAACCAGCCTACACATAATCTACAGTTAAGATGAAACTGAATATCCTCCAAGAGCCAGCGTGCATCTACAAAGGAAGTGGGCAATAGTTTAGATTTTGCACACTATCACTCATTTTCAGCACATATCCTTGGAATTAGAGAAGACAAGTGGGCAGACAGTAGCAACTAATTGTACAGTCCTTCCATTTCCCTCAGAGCTTTATTTTTTTCTCTTCAAAGCTTTGTAGATTGATTGCAAAGCCACCCCATGCCATAAATAAAGAAAAGGCACTACTCATTCCCTACTTCGGATTTCCTGGGCTCTTACTGTGAAGCTATTTCTCTGCTCTTTGATCTCTAAGCCACTGGCAATGTCTACAAGCACACTACCGATCATGGCAGCAGATCCTTATTTTTTCCCAGCTCCCTTTCCAGCAGCTAGATGAATTTCCACTTCTCCCGGTTCTAAAGAGTACTGCCAAGATAAGTGATTCACAGCCTCAAAATAGTTGATCGGTAGAAATAAAATATATGTAGAACCATGTAGGAGTAACTCCCACTTACAAGAAAATGGAGCGCATGGTCTACATCAGTAGACCACCACGCCCAGCTGTGATGGCCTGTGCTCCATCTGATGAAATAAGTTAAGCAATGTTCTTTTTTTCTACTAAAAAAATAATTTTATTTAGTTATTACTGCAACTGTCATCCCTCAGCAAGGCAAAATACATAAAAGATATGCTTCCTGCTCATCCCCATCAGCCTTTAAATTTCATCATCACGTATGAAAGATGGCATGGGAAGTTTTCTTTCTTTTTTCTGAATCTCTGAAATGCCAGTAAAGATCAAGCCTCTTCTTCACATTTTTGCTGGAGGGTATTGCTCAAACAAGGCACTTCTCTTTCCCACTCCTTCCTTCAACAGGCAACAGCACTCAGCCTTCCACTCAGATTCTTGCTAGAGAAAAGCCAGTCCTGAGGCTGGTATATTTGGGATTGTTTTTTCTCTTATGTCTCAGTGCAGTAATTACAGTGAGTTAAAGATGCTCCAGCCCACCTCAGACTTGAGCTGCAGACAGATGCTGCAACATCCCTTCTAGCATCTCAGAACAAGCTCCACTTTGCAAAAGCCTTTCAACAGTATTCAAGTTCTACGAATTTTATCATAGCTTTGTCGTAGCGAATGACCAAACCACGCGCAGCACCTAAGAAGATGCAAGAGAAAACAGAGAGGGCTGGGGGCAGGAAACTTACTTAAAATAGCTGATCCCAAACCAGTAATAGAAGTTCATTATTTTAATTGGAGGGAGTAATGCATACTTTGACAGATGATTGATGTGTTTTAAAATAAAGACAAAAAGTCAAATTAAGCACATAAAATGCACACACTGCATCTCTTCAAAAAGAAAAAGGTTCTGCTGAAGGCAAGCATTAGGCTTTACTCTTTATTCTACCCATTGCCTCCCACAGACCAATGGCTGCGAGGTGAGCACATCCTACTTGTCAAACAAAACAATTCTCTCATCCACACTGAGTATCAGGTGCCAACCCATGTTCCTAAGCAACACCACGCTCTCTCCTCATTCTCCCCTCCTCCAGCAGTAACACAAAGTCTCACCATCATTTCCTGCTGTGTCCAATGTGAGAGCCTCCTATCATGTCTCAGGTGCAGCATTAGGCAGCATCAGCAGCCTCAGCCCCTATTTTGTCTTCACTGAGACACGCGAAGTGCAACTAAGAGACAGCGCTGATACTTTAGAGTTGATAATAAACTTGTTCTTTTTTTTAAAAAATCCTGGCTTAGATATAAATTGCTTGCAAATACAAGCCAAAATAGATATCCTTTGCCAGCAGGTATGGAAACATCCTTTCAGAGTCACTGGGGGTTAAACTTTTTTCCGACATCTACAATATTCAGTGCTGGAAAAAAAAATCCCTGCGAAGAATAATTGCTCCCACAGGGACCAATCCATGGGTCACAGTTTTTCGCACTTGACGGCAACAGAGCTTCAAGAATGAGATTTTCTATAAAACCCAGACTTAAGCTTGAAGCGTAATCGCAATGTTTGCCCTAGCTCTAGAAGCTGAACTAAAGTGCCACTTCTGCAGTGTAATTATTCCACATATGTTCCAAAAACCCATGGGGAAGTTTTATTATTCAGAAGAATAAATAGGGTAAAAATAAATGGTTTTTAATTTTAGCCAATTTTTACACTTGTTATGAATTTTCATTTTTCTTATGCAAGCTTAAGTCCATGGGAAAGAGGATTTGCCTTGAAGAAATAATTAAACTTTCATCTTCAGTTATGCTTCTCAGCAAATACACAGCCACCCACACAGCACGTAACACACAAGTGCTATTCAGTGGCACAGAACGCAAACAATCACCGCTGCTTCACCATCTTCCTTTCAGTTTCAAATTGAATATTTGAAGTTTGAACAGTTCAACAGCATGGTATAAGCAGGAGCACAGTAAGGGCTTAGATTAGAATAGGTTGAGGTCCCATTGTAGAGCTTAATTTGCTCTCAGTGCTTTTCTGAATACTCGAGCTATTCTTAGACAATAATGCCATAATTTGTTATATGGGATATGTAAGCCTACTGCCTTGAGGATACTAAAAGATTACAACACTCAATTTCTGATGCCAATGTCTGAAACAGATTTAGTAAGCTGCAGAATTCAGAATTTTTCTGAGACAACAACCTGAAGCAGCAAGACTCCATCCTCTGAGTGAAGATGCAGGACCATTTTTGCAACTTCATGTACCTATGACATCTTTCCTAATTACTGAGAGCATTCCAACCCTTCTTTCCCAATGCAGGGACAACACAAGTGCACAGGTGCCCTGTAAGCAGGTCACAACACCTGCATGTCCCCAGGCCCATTCAGGAACGATCAGTGACCCCATCACTGCCTCCCACTGGCCTCAGCTTTCAGATTCCAGCTCTGTAGATGCTGCTCCTTCTCCCCCCAGAGCTGCTTACCAACAGCCACACTGGCTGAAGAGAAGGGCAGAGAGACTCAATACCAGCAGCAGAAATTAGCAGTTAATGGCAGACTGATGGGCTGAAATGGAAGAATCAATTAACTTCCAATACACATCCTGAAGTACATGAGGGTACCAGAGAACAGCAGACAGCAGTCTTTCTGAAGCTGCCAATTCTAGCCCCAAGCAGGTAAAATCACCATGCTGATCCCAAGTGTTAGAACCCAAGTGGAAACGAAGCACAAAGTGGTACAGACAACATCAGCAAGAATTTGCTAAACTCATGCAGGAATTCTCCCAAATAACGGTCCTCCTGGCCCCAGCAGCCCCAAGTAACCAACCCCACTCATATTCCTTGAGTTTGGAAAATCCTGCCCAAGTAAATCCATTATTTCCGATGAAATCCTTATGAATACAGGCCTCTTTGACCCACAGCAGCAGATGAACCTCTGTTGGTCAGGTCTTTCCTCCCGTGTCTCTGCCATAGAACACTTCTTACATTTTTGCAAAGACAGCTTCTGATCAAAACCAGACATCTGCTTCTTCATCAACTGCAGCTCTCTCCGGGACTCAAGAAATCCCAGCACTGAGTCACACGCATGCAGACTCCAACCTTTCTCCCCAGCATGGCAATACATGAGCGCTCAAACCATGGGGCTGATTTGAAGCAGCATCTCTTTACTTTCAGAAAAGAGCACAAATATCTCTAAAAACCACCCAAACTTTGCAAAGCATAGGAAGCCAACTTTTGAATGTTTTTTCATTTCCAAACAAAACAACAGATCAGTTGCAGACTTGGTCACTGCCTCCTTCCAACACATAATGAAGAAAATGACACTCTGGAGCGTTCATCATGTCTAGTGCACTGCATCCAGTGCCAAACCTCCCTTCACACAGCAAACCTAGAGACTAAATGAACAAAAGACTGATTATTAGTGAATCACATCTAGCATCCTAAAATGCACACACAACATTCACAACTTACAAGTATATTTTCACCCAGCTTTACACTATTTTTTTTTTTTAACAAATAACCAAATTCTAAATTTTTTGCTAACCAGAGACTTAAAAGCACCTCTCCTCCCATCTCTCACATTTGTGCTGAGCAATAGGATGATGCGAATTCATCTCAAAAACAGAAAACATCAGAAACCCAGTGCAATACTCCTGACAAACAGGACATTTTACAAGAGGATTGCCCTAAACAAGAAGTGATGGCAACTCTATTTTATACTAAGTGATCAACTTCTGGAGTCTTCAAATATCTCACATCTCATTGGTTCTTTTAAATATATAGGTTTCCCTAGATAAATCAGAAGACAGTCTCTGTTTTCAGTGAAGCCCTTCCTATCCCTCACTTCCCAAGACCACCTCAAGGCTCAATTTCCTCTACTCAGAAAAAGCTGGTGAACACAAATCCTAACCAATCCAGAACTAACGCTGCATTTCAAGGAGTTTTCTACAGGGGCCCATTCCTGTTACCAGAAACATCACCTTTTCCATTTTCTATTCACCTATTCTTTTTTCTATTGTAATTCAGATTCCTTCCCAGTCTTAAGTTTCACTAAGAGTTCACTTCCCATCACTTCTTCCTGGCACTTCAACTCTATTCTATCACACTGCATAACTCACCTAAGTTACAGAGGCCGTCTTCAGCTCTGCCTGGACAGCAGTAACACTTCAATGCTAAGCAAGCTCCAGCGCCACTGCATCTTTCACTATGGGCAATCACTTGCAGCCTTGTCCTTTCCTGCCTTCATTGACTTCCCATACATATTGTTTGTGATCTCAGACCTTAACAAGCACTGAGCCACCTAAGTCCACCACCTCTGAACGATACTGAAAACTCTGTGACCAAGACCTAAGGAAAAGAAAAATTACAATAGCTGAGGGGAAGAAAAAACATCCTGTAAAGAAAACCAAGCTCACATGCACAGAAAAGCAAACTAACACCAACTTTCACGTATAATTACCATCTTGATCATGTGCTTCTCAATGCCATTGATAACAGGTACACTAAAACACTGCATGCTGCCAGAACAGGACGCAGATTTACTCAATTCTGCCCCTGGAGAGATCGGGGAAAACAAACCAACGCAACTAATAAACACAAAAAAACCACCATGACAGACACTGGAAGGCAGCACTGGCACACAGCAGCAATGAGGAGTCTCGAAGAACCCATTTGGAAGAGAATTTATGCAGAGGGTATGCTGGCAGCACAGAACAGAATCTGCTCATTTTCTTTTCATCTGTCTAAAATGTTTTTGATTTTCAGAAGGTCAATGTGTGACATCCTGTTATTAATGGATCATCTCAGTATTTTGCACATTTCCTTCAAGTTCTTGGGCTTCCAATCTGAGTACAATTACATTGCTGTCGTGGTTATCAGAAGAGAATAACTAACAAAATCCTGATCTCCCTGCTTCTACAGCATTTAGCAAAAATTACTGAACAACAGTTCATTGAAGCCTCACATATGGTAGAATCTTTACTTTTCACTTTTCTGAACAAGCATGAACAAAATCCACAGCAAATAACAATCAGTTCAGCCTGCTGTCTTTTATAAGTTCCATTTCACTTATCTGCAACCCAAGCTTGTCATTAGTAATGACAATTAGTTAACTATCTCAATACTGTGCTAGATTCAGTAAAAACTGAAACCACTGCTAATTTGATTTGTTCTTGCTCTGATGTAAATAACAGTAATCATTGCTCTAAGAAACACCAACAGAAATCAGACTAAAATTGTAAATAAAAATAGTGACTACCTTTTGATTTAAAAAAAAAAAATTAGAAGGGTAATTATGGATTATCACTGCATAAACCATGCTAACAGCTCTGTAAGGACACACAATGACAGAGCATTTAAAACTGGGCTGCATCTTGCCTACATCCTTCTACTGCTCTCCCTCTGAAGGGAGGGAGCCAATTGCTAATTACCAGCATGGTAATTGTTCTTTGTCATTTGTAGGTTGATAGAAGATTTTATTTTTAAATACTCACATGGTCCAATTCCAGGATTTTTTCACAGAAGATAAAACCCAATTATGTGGAACTTCAATCGCAAGTCACAGAAGAGACCTCTGCAATTAAACATCCTTCCTCTACTCAAGAGCTAATTAAAGTGATGTCCAGACGGTGAACCAAGCTGTCCTCTACTGAAAGCAAACAAGACCTCCTGAAAAGGGGAAATGATGAGAGGTTGCTGGAAATACACAGAATCACAGAATGGCGAGGGTTGGAAAGGACCTCAAGGACCATGAATCTCCAACCCCCCTGCCACATGCAGGGCCACCAACCTCCCCATTTAATGCTAGACCAGGCTGCCCAGGGCCCCATCCAGCCTGGCCTTGAACATCTCCAGGGACGGGGCACCCACAACCTCTCTGGGCAGCTGTTCCAGCACCTCACCACTCTCTCTGTAAAGAACTTCCCCCTGACTTCCAACCTAAATCTTCCCTCCCTCAACTTAAAACCATTTCCCCTCATCCTGCATTTATCCACCCTTTTAAAGAGTTGATTCCCCTCCCCTCTGAAAGCTCCCTTTAGGTACTGAAATGCTTTAATGAGGTCACCCCACAGCCTTCTTTTCTCCAGGCTAAACAAGCCCAGCTACCTTAACCTGTCTTCATAGGGGAGGTGCTCCAGTCCCCTGATCATCTTTGTGGCCCTCCTCAATACACTGGAACTGCTCTGCTCCTTGCCAGCAATGTAAGGATTCCCCCCAACACAGCCCATCAACTCAACCCAACCAGCTCCTGGAGGTTCTGTTGCAACTTACACTTCCCTCCTTAGGAGGTCCTGCCCAGAACATTTTCCCAACAGTTGGGGAGAAGAGAGCAGGGCAACTGGAAATAAGCAGTGTTTGCCAGGGCTGTGGCAGCTAGAGCCTTTCAGAGTGGACTTAGCACAGCAAAGAGCCTCTCAAAGAGGCACATGAGGTCCTGGCAGAGGATTCTATGCTGAAGAGGTAATCCTCAGCCCCTCCTGCTGAATTATGTGCATGTGTGTATGCACACACCTGCTTTTGTGCCTCTGTGACATTAGAACAGGAACAGTGCTCAGGGCTTGTCTTTTAAATCAGTTTTTAAATTCAGATTTTAAGATTAACTCCTAATTCATCTGAATTAGGAAACTGTCTGGGACTGTCTTATTTAAAGCATTAACAGAGCAGCTACACCTGTACATGTTTCCCAGCTCATCCCCCTGAGTTCAGCCAAGCCCTGGGGTGGGTCTGGGTCAGAACCAAACCTTTGTTTTACACTTTAAAAGATTTTCATATCCATTTTCTCGAGTTCAGTGACTGCAAAGTCAAGACCTGAAAACTCAATAACAAACATCACATGGAACAATCAAAAATCCATGAACTAAAACTGAAGTCAGAAGGAAGTGAGTGGAAGTAAATTCACTATGCAACTGCAATATGGGAATGAAAGCTCGTGGTACTGCAGCCGAGGTAAGCTTACCACTGGAGCCAGCCAGCAGGTCCACGTTATGCTTTCTTGCAAGACTGGATGGAAGACTGAATGGAGGCGTCACTCTGAATCCAGCTGTTCTCTGGAATGATATTTCACTTGACTCCTCTCTGGGAGTCTGGGCTCCTGAAATGTAATGGCTAAACCACCCTGGCCACTAGCAGCTGCCTGACACATGCTGTCAGCTACGCACTGAGCTAAAGATACTTGAGTTTCCTTGTGTGCTTTATGGGCTCTGATAGTGAAAGCAAGCAATTACCATTGAGATGTACAGATTTTATTTTAAAGGCACTCAAAACAAAAGCTATAGACATCCACATTAAAAAAAACACAAACATGCTGTATTAGAATAACCTGCTTGGGTTCCCTTACCATTCAAAATAGCTTTAGCAGTCCCTGGAACTAAGAGTGCTGCCCTGGCCCTGGAGCACTGCAGGTTGTTCCACATTACTGCTTTTAGGAAGTTCTGGATCAGCTGAGAGGCCGCCTCACAGCTGGCTCAGGCAGCAGGGTCCCCTCCAACGCCCTCTGAACAGGAGTACTTTGATTGCTATGAGGTGCTAGCAGTTGGTAAAACAGAAATTGCTGCTGATCCATTTTTTCCTAAGACACTTTCAAATATAAAGGATATAGATATAAAGGCAAACAAAACATACTAGGTATGGGATTGTCTTAGTACGAAAACACTGCCCAGACAGTATATGCCAGTCACATATGCAAACAGAAACATAGGAAAACCAAACTGTTTTGTTGGGATTTCTCCCCCCACCATGTGGGGAAAGGCCACCTTCATCCTATTCTTCAGGTTGTTGTTTTTCTTTTTTTTTTTCTTTCTTTTTTTTCCCAGATTTCCTAAAGTTTTCATTCCACCCTTTTGATAACAGTAGCCAACAGAAAAATCTTATCTTGTCTCAGGGTGTAGCAGCTTTGGGAAACAAAGCAGTCAAACCACTTTCAGGCTACCCAGTGGTACCAACCTTTAAAATTATGGTAAAATAAATTGCTTTGGGGTAACTGAGCAGACTGCTAGCCTCTTGGCTGTTCTGCAGAAATACTAGTGAGGGTTGTGGAACAATTCAGCAACACTCCCAAGTCAGAAAGTAACTGTGAAGAATCTACTTGCACATTTTTGCCAGTTGCAGCAGTCGTTTTCATTTGCTATCCACATGTATTTATGCAAAGGACTTAGAAAGACCATGCTTGAACTGAAATTCTAAATGCAAAAAGTAGATCAACCATGAAAAAAGAAAACCAGAACATTTTTTTAAAGATGGTTTACTGCAGCAGTCAGCAGCTTTCTCAAGGACATTCAAAGAGCAAAATCTATCAAGACATGTGAAGTGGCAAATCCAGATTAGCCAAAATAATAAACATTTCACTAAAAGGAAATACCTAACAGAAAATAAAGTGATTCTGGCTATTTTCTAGTGAAATAACATGTATGTTTTATTCTCAGTTTGTTCCACTGGAGCAGAGGAGAGAGAGAGATAAACGAAAGATGAGAGCCATAATCCATGAGAGCACTCTTAGGCTTCCACAGATAGTGAAATTCAACATTGACAGATATGACAGGAACTCATCTCAGTCTAAGCTCTGCTTTGGAATCAGAGACAGCACTGAAAAGAATAAGGATAAAGAACTTCTATCAGTCTTAGCTGGTAAGATGCAAAGTGTAAAAATAGTCTGCACACATTGTAAACCAAGAAGCAAAAAGCACTGTAGCTGCCTTCTTGCCATTTTATTCTTCAAGTTGTTGCTGTAAGAGCACAGGAGTTAAAGTTAACCATTAACTAGCACAAAATCACTCCAGTTATCTGTATGGTTGCATGTACCTAAGAGACACACGGCACAACAGGCAGCACAGTGGGGACACATCCATCCCATGGGATAAATTCTTGCTGGGGCTGGTGTGTTGAGTGACCCCCACAACAGCTGGGAACAGTGCCACAGCCAGGAACTTCTCTAGTGCGCTGCTGGAGCAGTGCCCCATCACTTGTACCAGTCAGAGCACTGTGCTGAAGATGTACCACCAAAATGCAGGCAACTCTGCAGAGGAAAGCTGATACACCAAGAAAAAGCAGCAAGTCAATTGTAACAACTGTGCCAGACCAACGCCTAGGAGCTACTGGATCACTCGTCCCCTGAGCAGGTCTGCTCAGATCCTCTTTCCTTCGCTGCTTTTATTGATGGAATCGCCACGCAAAGCAGTTCAGGGTTGCTCTTCTGAAGAGAGCCACGTGGAACAATTTCCCCAAACTCCCAGCACACCACAACCACACAGCCTGTCCTTACACCAGCCAAGTTCCCATCCGTTCAAAGGCTTTGTGCTGCCAGCATCACGGGGCAATGAGGAGCACTGTATGGTTCAATGCATCCCGGAATGTGCTCACACTCCCACCACAGGGCCTCCAGTGCTATTAGGGACAGGACTAGACAGCACTAGGAACCTGCCAAGTGCCCAGTACCATACCTGCAGCATGCTGCCCTCTCATTTCTTCTCTCACTGCAATATGCATCCTCCTGTCACTCTCCAAACACGTAAGCAATTAGAAGTAGCCAACCTGATCTTAACATCATATTCACAAACAAAAAAGAGAACAAGGGAGAAAAAGCACAGAAGAATCAAAACTTCATTTGGTAAATCATCAGCAGATGAAAGACATCACTCTAAAAATTGACAGACACTGATTTAGAGGATGTCTCATTTAGAGGACGTCTCTCCAGCAGTGTGGAGCATCATAAAACAGATACTTCTTTTAATTAGTACTTTCAGTGAGCATATGTGTACGTAAATACACAAACAAAAATCTTTTGTAAATACATGCATTTTATATACACACTAAACCAGCTGAAGTAAGGGTTTTTTTCCCCCACATATTTCTCAAGTTAAAGAGATTTATCTTTTTGGCTGTATTTTAACAGTATATTCACCATGGAGCAGTTTCATAATTGAAAGCCTTTAATTAAACAGAACATTAATTAAACATGAGATAAGCACAAATACTAAACAAACTACATCAAAGAAAATCCAGTCTCTGACCTACCAAACGACTTTATATGCAATTACAGGCGCTGAGAATTACTGTTTGTAGATAACTGGTTTGGCTGCCTCCTTAAAGTCAACTGACCACATTAAATAACACCAAACCAACGAAACCCCCCAAACGCATCAGGGCTGATTGGATTGCAGTTAAATGCATTCATTTTCATATGCCTCAGTATTAATTCATTACTGGTTCAAAATCGTTCACCACTGAACACTAACACATACAGAACACTTCTAACAAGTTTTTGAAGCTAGCTTTCAAACCTCAAAATAAAAGAGATTGTTATCTAGAGATTTCTCTAATTTCCTTCCAGTTAGTCCTCAGAAACCCAGAAATACAACCAGATTTTTGTATTGTTGGCTCCTGGATTTATTTCCAAGGGTACTTTAGACGGGTTTTGCTGCATTACAGGGCTGAAGTGACGTGACTTTTTTTGTAGGAAGACTGCTTAATGAAATGAACAAAGAAAAGGCAACTCTCGTGCTCTCAACATGGTAATGGATATTTTAATTGCTTTTGGGATCCCTGGCACTATTCCTCCTAGTAAACAGGGCCAGATCAGCTTTCTACACAAAAACGTGTGCTATATTGCAGAATGTCAGAGAACGAAAGCAATATGAAGCGAGTGTTATTGGCCACATGTCAAGAGATCTTCATTCATTTCAAAAATTCATGATTTCACAGCAGCAGAAACTGCAGATGCACCTGGGGAAAAGTGGCACACAATTCAAAAGCTGTCACAAGGAGTGGAAACCCTAAGAACAGCAGAAAGTGAAAAGCTTCGTTAACATTTAACTGTTCTCTGAAAGGTAAGGGGGAATATTTTAATAAACCAATATAAATTAAGAGTTTCAGTTCTCCGCACTCCAAGATTCCAGATATGTCAAGTCTGCAGAAAGCAAGCTATCCAGCCTGCCAGTGAGAAAACAACTGAAAAATTACTATGGTTGCAACAGAAGTTGTCAGTTTTTAGATGTTACCTTTTTGCAGGTCTTTGAAATTTTCCCTGAAGTTTCCTTCTTAGACTACATAGGTGTATATCTGTATACAGAACACACACTTCTGAGACTGCTTCTGAATTTATTTTTAAACATTGCAGCCACCCACTTTACAGCAAGATATGGAAATTGCAGTTTTGCATTTTAGGACCTTTCTCCTTTAAGCAATAAGGCAACCAAAACTGGTGCAAGGATGAATTTAACACAGCAACTGAAATTTCACTTCTATTTATAGGTTCAATGGCAGGCACTACAGTCTGCTGAGACCTCTTTCATTAGGAAAATAACCTCAGACTCTGTCAAGAAGTGTAACCTATCAAGACATATGGAAGAACAGAAGGCAATTTTAAACAGGTTTAATAGACACTCGCCCACTGTTTTTTGTTTGTTTGTTTTTCAAAGACACAAACAATCATTTCAGAAGGTTTGTGAGTATAGCAGAAGCTGACTGAAGAATGGATGTCCTGGAACAACATGACATACCTCACAGACTTACAGAAGAGTTTATGCATTCGTTGCATGACATTCACATAAAACTGCCAGGCTCCTGACATTCAAAAGCACTTTGTGAGCAAACCCTGCTCCATGGAAATTTTTATTACCATTGACTTTCAGAGCCACTATCAGCATACATAACATGGGCAGCAAGCAAAATGAACACAAATACAATGAGCACTAGCAAAGTTAATGGGAGAATAGGAGAACGTATGCAACACTGTTTCCCTGTTGCATGGTGATATAGATAACTGCAATTCAAAGCAATCTACTGAGCATGAGTCTATAGAGTCTGTAGGAATCTGAATTCCTACAAAAATGTAACACCAATTTTTCAGTACTGCATATGTTCTAAAGGCATTACTTACTTTATATAGCATGACCCCATGTTAAATTGGGAGGAGGTAAAAGCCAGCAGATATAAATGCTTGCTTCATAGAATTTTACTCAGCTCTGCAGGACCCACAAGTACATTCCCTTTCCCCTGTACTTAATGCTTCAGGCTTTTTCTTTGGGCTTGTCTATACCCAGAAGTTGCACTGATTAACTGAATCATCTTCTAACGGGACATATTTAAATCAGAGCAATCTCTTGTGTGAACACTTGGAACTTTAAAATCCAATAACAAACACTGGGGTCACTTTTCTCACCTCCACACAGGGCATCCAATTAGTCTGCTTGCTAACATTCCAAAAATGACTGTCAAGAAACAACAACAGTAACTGAGGTATCACCACTGCTTTCAATTTCTTTATTATGTAATACTTCAAAAACTGAGAATGCTGTACGCGAGATAAAAATAAATGGACTTGGTGATCAAAATCATGTTTTATAAAAATGATTTAATGTAAATATTGATTTAAAAGAGGAAGCAATGTTTTCCCCATGTCCAGACACATCACTTACTGTATCAATCACCAGCAGCCAACCCCTTCTATATATGCTTGTATAGCACATCTCTTCCACAGAAATGTGTGGTGTTCTTGTTGACTTCTTAACAGCTGCAGTAATACCCACCACACTTGTGAGACAAGCTCCTTGTACAGGCAATATCGACTTGTAATTGCAGGCAAGATGTAATTGAACACAGTCTTTTATAAGGTTCTTAAACACTCCTACTGTAGACTTCTAAGCATAACAAGCTTAAGGGCGATGTTTATCCATAAACACCATTTTACTGGATGTCTTCAAACAAGAACAGCTATTTCCTAAAGCTTCTATAAATACTACAACTCCAGAAAAATTATACTACACTACACCATCAGGAAAGCATAATCAACCATCATCAAATACACGTCTGAAACTGATGATGTGCCACTGTATCAGAATAAAAAAATAATGCTTAAAACAGACTTCAAAAGAGCTCTGTACTGAATCAGTGCTACTGCTGTGCCACAGCTATTGCATCGACTCCTAATACAAACAGACCTTTCCTTTTTTATTACATTTATTGAAATAATTCTTACCTCTCCAGCTCATATTCTTTCATACCAGCTTTTACTGCCTTCATTACCTGTAAGATACACATTAACATGGGACATTCTTAGCAGGAGGGAATTGCATATTTATAAATTTATGACTTATAACTGAGCATCTCCAGAGAAACCTATATTACAAAAGTATAATCTGTACTTCATTTAAATTTACATCAGTATATGTACTTCAAAACTATATTAGAAATCAAACTTTTTAATCTTTTAAAATGCCTGAAGTTTCCAGCAATAAAGCAAGCTTAATTGCCAAAGTATATCCTAATGAACTGCAGCTCATCAAAATACCAATGCTAAATTCTGAAAGCTCTGGTGAACTTTGCAGCAAGTCCTTTTGTTTTATGAAACACCAGCAAAACAAAACTGTGAACTGGAATACGCTACAAAGGAAGATCCTCTTTTGTACTTTGTAATCTGAAGCAACAGAACACTGCTAGAATCAACACCATGTTACACCTCATGTCTGAATTTCGTTCTCAGGTTTGCTGAGAATGTGCATCACTGTTATTCTTTTGCCTGCTTCTGTATTATGGACGTTCTACTAAACAGCAGCTCTGTAGGAGTTATCTCAGATGGGATGACATTATTTAAGGATTACAAATGACTAAGGAGAACGAATGCAAATGCACAGACTCTTTACAATATGCACTTTACAATATTTTCATGCTTCACAGTTCAGAAATGTGTAGAACGGTGCAAAGTCAACAGTTTGGTTGGTGACTTCTTCAGATGCTTTTCACTAAGCTCCTCCTGGTTTTCGCTCAGAACTCACAGCATCTAAGTCACTGTATAGAGTACAGGATTTACACCTAAGTTCCATATCACCAATACCACAACTCCCACAGTTTATAAGGATCTGACTTGAGTAAACAGCCAGAGCAAAACTTTCTAGAGCTGCACACACTGATGCAGGCCAGATGAAAAATCTTCATCTCATTCTCCATTGCTGTACAGGTATTTGCACAAATAGAGAGACAGATTGCAGGCAGGTCACCTTCTGCTGAGGCTCCAGCTTTTATCCAAAACTACACTTCATTTCTCACACACTGCAAATGCACCAGTGAGTTCAAGGACAATGCAAGGTATATTACTGGGCTGTAATAGAAGGGATATTACCCTCTTATTTCTATTCAGCCTTTCCATTATTTTATTACTAAGCAATTCAGGGTTGCTGGGAACGTTTTCTGAGTACTACTGTTACACTAAGAGCAAAAATTATTAACAGTAAAGGATCCATTACCTCTTTATGAGCTTCACTGGAGATTTTATTGGTGTAGCGCAGAACTTCCAATTCCATGTCTGTCTTAATCACACGACTTAAAGAAAAGTAAAACAGATTTTGGTTAGGTTGCAGCTTCTTAGCTTAAGAATACAAAATAAAATAACCTGAAAACAACATTTATTGCCTACAGTAAAATAAGACCAAGTATACCTCAAGAACAGAGCCTTATTAAAAGCATTCATGACAGTGAAGTTCCGTTGGCATTGATTCACCACTAGCAAAACAACCTTACAAAGGAACGTCACAGGCATTCCAAACATCAGCCTGCATTATTTTGAGATGAATAAACAAGTGGTCCAATCAACCTTTTTTCAACTCATTCTACAGCAATTTGGAACAAAAGCAATGGAGTTCTTCTGCATTTGTCATTGCTCAGCACTACAAATGGAAAATTTTACAGGCATACTTGAGTTACTTTTTAAACATAATTTGAAACTAGTTTACATAATGAAATTTCCAGAGCTCCAAAACTTCTAATTCAGCACAATCCCAACTCCCACCTATCTGCAATACCTTGGGGGAACAGATGGAACAAATGTTGCATCTGTTTAGTATTTAAAATCCAAGCCATGAAGTTCAGAAACCACAGAGGCAGTAATTACAGCCACACTGTCCACTTTCCTTCCTGTATTCAGAAAGCACAACAAAAAATAATACCCTGTTCTTCATGCCTTTCGAAATGCTGAACTTGCATTTATTCACGAGCCTTAATATTCTGTCTTGAACTCACCTAAAAAATTTAACATTAAATTCTTATATACTTGCACTGCTTTCTACAGCCTAGTTCAAAATAAAAGCAGCTATTTTGTGTGAACATGAAAGGGGAAGTGGAGATAGTTCCTACTTTCTATTGAACACCACCTACTCTTCCTACTGCTACACATACTGATTTCTTAATATTCCTCACATCCACCTCAAAGGATGCTGTGAACAACACAGTTACTGTTTACAAAGAACAGAACTACATCTATTGAATTTGGTGAAAATACTTGAATTATATTTTCCAGTTCCACTCCAGAGCTTGCAGCAGGTACAAAGTACCATAACTGAGATATTTCAAAACTGCCACCGAGGCACCTTTTTTTTTTATTTATTATTATTACAACTGCTACTCATACTGCTATAGAAAACTATTTGCTAAGTTTCTGCTCCTGCAGTTTGTTTTAATGAGTCCAGAAGAGGTTACTCAGCCATCCGTGCCTCTGCGATAACAGCATTTCCCACTGACAGCAACTGTCCTGTGTGGCACAGGCACTCCCACCCAAAGAGAATTTTTCTGGCAAGAGTAAAGATACCTTTTTAAAAATGGTGATATCAAAATGCTCCAACAAACAGAAAAATAGCGGAGAGGAAGGTATTAGACATTCTTAGTAAATTGGAATATCATGACAGTAATCATGATGCACAGTGAGAATGAGAAATACTAGATTTTAAAATGAACACCGAGGTGATAAAATCACACTGGAGTAGTGTAAGCTCCTCACCATGGATGAGGAAACAAACTTCTGCTTTTGATTTTTCACTAAGACAAACAACAGCAGCTCAAATATATTCATATTAGAATGAGGTAGCAAAGGCTTAAAGATTACTTTGTTTTAAATCCTGTTCAGAAGACTGCTTCTGCTAGCAGGGTAATTTAATACTTGTTTGATGTGCCTTTATATTACTTTCAATATACAGTACATATCCACGCTCTGCAAGCGCCTGAAAAATAGGCTGTTCCATAATTCAGATGTCTCATCTCTTTATTGGGATCTGGGAGGAATACAAGTTAGTAACTGCTCAACTACAAGTGCAAACAGTATCTCTTTTAGATCAGAATGCTTCAGGGTCAAGGTATTTATTTTAGATCGTAACTTCTCTGGTATCTTTCTGCATATCCAAATGGCTATTTAGCATTAGCCTTGTTATGGAATTCATCACCTTCATTTGCACCAGATCAAGCACCAAAGCATTTTACAAAATGCATTTATTCATTCCAAGAGCAATAGAAATCACCAGCCAACTGTTAGTAGGGGAGATGGAGATCAAGCAGATCTCCAAAGAAAACTCACTGCTGCCATGCCGACTGCACTGGTATTGCTGATGGAGCTCCCAGCAGCATCTTTGTGCAGCAGAAGGGTATTTCAGCACCTTCTCCTCAATTGCAATAACAAAAAGCAATGACTCTCCCAAACTGGGTTTGAGGTGTTGAGAGCCCAGCACTTTTGTTAGTACTGCATGGTAACCCCGTGGGTGATGAGTGACTCACAGTTTTTATTATTTTTCCCCCTCACTTCCAAGTTATCACTAGAAAAAAGCCCCACCTCTGTTTAGTAACATCAATTCAATGTTCTAAGAACAACTCTTGGACCAGTTACACGTTGAATACATTCATTAATATTTCAGCAGGAAGAAATCACTTGCAGACTCCAGCTAATGCAACTGCAAAAATGTACAGATTCAGCACATAACACAGTTCTTAGATTAACTAAGAGTGGCAAGCCACTCAATGAAAACAAGATTCATGGTAAGTCATTAAACACTGTGAACTTAGAAAGGTTGGAGTTAAAAAGGGAGGCAACAGATCCTCAACCACAAACACTGCCCCTTTTCAGCACTGAAACACTTTTTTTTTTTTTTTAGCATTACAAAACTAAGGAATAGTTAAGATGCCTCTTGCAGCCCACAGTTCTTCCTGGCGGGTTCAGAAAGCTTCGCCATTTCACCTCTTGTTGGAATTTTTAAGAGAACAGAAATATTCTGATAATTATCATGCAAGACAGAGAAGTCCAGAGCTTGCTGAATTTGAAATGATGTAAATAATGGAAGTATACAGTGAAAATGAAGGAGTTTCCTACCATAGAGAATATATCAACCATCCAAAAATCCACCTTCCTTAAATGAAAATGTTATTAATTCTGGAAATGTTATAGCTTTCCAAAGAAAGCTTCTCGGACAATAGCCTGAGATTCCAAGGAAATTCCTAATTTAGGAGGGTATAATACATGGAGTCTGTCATTCAAATATTAATTTCACCAGATACTTAAAATCCAAATCAGTGGTCTTTAGCATACTTTAACCTCAAATAAAAGCCACCAAACTTGATTAAATACTTTAAGACACTCTTGACTGCAAGCATGAACTTTGGCTTCACTTAAAGCTGTCTTCTTCATAGGCAGGCACAGAGAAGGTGCATACTAAGTATTTCAAGTATTGCTTCCCACCTAAGACCACAGAGGAGGCACAACCAGAGTTCTGGACTAGCATTCACTGACAGATGCATTCACCAAAACAAACAGCTCTTAAGTGCTGCCTTTGTATTGCCTCATTGCTAAGTCTATCCCAGTACAACCTTGGGGCACAGACCTCAGGTGAGCCCATCCCTGAGCTTCCTGTAAAAGAATTAAGCCCCTCGCCTATGCCGAACTGCACAGAAGAGCAGCTCATCACATACCTTAATAAGGTGAATGTTACCAGGACAGCTTGGGAGCAAGCTTGTAAATCTAACCCCAAACCCTCTGCAGTTAAAATTCTCTCTCTTCCTGCAGTGCACTTGCATTTAGAAATCAAAGCTTGGAAATATGGCTCTCTTCATGTTCCCTTTCCTGTTCCTCATCTTTCTCTGCTAACAAGACTACAAGAAGCAACAGGGCACACAAAGATGTAGCTCCCTTCCCTAGCTTGCCAGGTCACTTGGAGAAGCTCATTCAGGCTATGGCACTCACCACCACAACGTGGGATCAAGGCTGGAAGTTCCCTGTGTCCGACCAGCAGAAAACTCATACCCTACATCAAACCAGCCAGCTAACAGCAACAGCCATACCAATGCAGGTAAATAAGACTTTATAAAGAACTTCTAAATGGCTTAGACCATTTCAACACAGTAGGATATCAGGGGTTTCAGAGAACAAGTGAAGATTTCTAGACCTGTCCTATCAATGCAGAAGCTTTACAAGTTCCTAATGCACTAAGTCACACAGACTAACTTTTACTATTCAAGACAGGCCGCAGTAGAATCCTCCTAGAATTAAAAAGTGCAGCTACATGAATAATAATTTGCCAAAATTAATGAAGTTAAAATAAATCCTAGGGAAGTAATAACACCTTATTAAATATTATATGTTTGGACTTAGTTTTCATCTACCTTTGATTTGCATTGCTAGAATATGAATTATCCTCAGTTCTTCTGTTATTCATACAAATTCACATTTATGTAAACGTGACTTAGTTCAAAACATATCCTATTACAATTTTTATCCAGACTTGAGGCTTAAGGAATGTTACATAAATTCTTAACTTCTCCATGCTGTTACTTAACCATATTTTTTACTTTCAACCCTTATTTCCAGCCCATGATGTGATATCAGCCTAAAATTAAAACATACCCTTAACTGAGTAGGACATTCTGCTGAGAAAATGCCTCTGAAGCAATAGTTCAGAACATAGGCATGTTCAACTACTAAAATAGAAAGACTTTTTGCTACTCACCATTCTGCAATTTCAGGATGAAGGATTTTGTTGTTCACATTAAATCTGCAAAAAGCAAAAAATACAAACATCAATAAGCAGCTCTGCATAGAAAAACAGAGATTGCAAAGTTTGTTGGTTTTTTTTTGTTTGTTTGCTTTTTGTTTTTTTTAAATGTGCCTTCCTTGAGGCTGTGAAACTTGCAAAGGCAAATCATAGAATGGCTCAGGTTGGAAGGGACCTGAAGGGACATCTAGTTCCAACTCTTCTGCTATGTGCAAAGTTGCCAACCAGAAGATCAAGCACCAGTTCAGGCTGCCCAGCACCCCATCCAACCTGGCCTTAAACACCTCCAGAGATGGGGCATCCATCCCCTCCCTGGGCCATCTGCTCCAGCACCTCACCATCTCAGTGAAAAATTTACCTAATCTTAATCTTCCCTCCATTAGCTTAAAATCATCCCCCTTGTCTGATCATTATCTGTGTGTTAAAAGTTAGTTTCTCTTCTGTTTATAATCTCCCTTTAAATACTGGAAGGCCAGAATGAGGTCTCCCAAATATAACATTTGAAGTTAGTGTGGATCAGAGTAGATCACAGAACAGAGAAAGCACACACTCATCTTCACTGGGAGGCAAGGAATTCATGTCGAGAAACATGAGATTAAATCAGGCACGTTTTAAGGACGTGCAGAAAGCAGAGTAACAGCACATTCAGGACATACTTAGAAAACTTGCTTCTAATAAAGGTAAAATCTTAAATTACCAATTCACTACTATGAGTGTGGGTTGGACCAAATCAGTCTTCAGAGATGTCTCCCAACCAAAATGGTTCTGCAATTTGAACTCTGCTCCCCAAACACTCTTCAGTGAATTTCAGTACATTAAATTGCTAATTTATTTATTTAACACATTCCAGTTTCTGTGTGCATGTGATAAACAAGATCACTTAGAGGAAGACTGAAAAAGAGATAACTTCTCATCTGTTATTTACAGACAAGGCAAAGCTTCCACCTCACCTCAGCCTCAAAAACTTCTTTCCATTCATTTTCTGCATTAACAATTCATGTCTCCTTGGAACTGTTTTGAGGCTCTGTACCAATAACACTACAGTGGCCAATGGAATAAGAACTTGAGTAATTAAGTGAAACACAAATGGATTTTCAAGCATCATTCAAGGGTTTTTTTGCTAACAATTTAAATGCCTAAGGAGTGTTCTGCATCAAAGATACTTTTGTCTGGCTCAAGACCATTGGCTCTTCAGTTAGGGAATTTAAGAGAATTAAAATGCCCAAGGCTCACCATCAGACCTTCAGAAGAATGTTGGAAGGCAACAATTAATTTTCTCATAATTTTGGGAGGAAAAAAATAAATCTACTTCAGGTTAATGGTGACTTGTAATACCTCAGAAGGGACTAACTAAAGGACAAATTCAATTTAAAAAATATTTAAAAGCCACTTCTAATTGTACCAGTGTCTTCCTGCATCCTTAGATAGCAGGAGAAAAAAGGTCTTTTTCAAGGACGTGCTCATAAAGATATAAAATCCTAACGAGGTGAAGGTTAAAAGCTTTGAGTTCCTATTCCAAGATAGGAAACAACAACTTATCTGAGCATTCAACAAGGACAGGCTGTATGGTATTCAATATTATATGTATCAGTTAGAAACCCAACACAACACAAAAGCCAGAAGTCCCAGAATACTGCATCATTATACAATAAAGTGTGTCACCTGGAAACAAGAAAGTCTTATAATATCAAAAAAGCCATATTTCGTATATTATCATTCCCATCGAACAGCTACTATCTAGCTAGTTCTATGTAGGAATAATTCTGGAATGGAAGAGCCAGTTACACACAAGTTTATACAGAGGAAAACATTTGAATGATACATCAGTATACATCAGTTTAGGAAAGTATACATCAATTTAGGAAAAAATACTAGAAAACCCAAATCCTGAGCTCCCCACTACTACTTGGCTGGAAACAAGCAAGCAGCACCACAGAAAGACTAGATAGAGAAGAATTAAGCTGCAACTGCAACAACAAAGGACTTTCAGTAATAGTCATGGCATGTTGAACAAAAAATACATCAATGAATTCAAGTGTAAGGAAAAACTGCAGCAATGCAGAAAGCTCCAACACTAGCTGTGTAAATAAGATATACAAGCTACAGTCACTACGAAGTAATAAAAGAAAATTAAGGGCAGGAAGGTGCTGATACGGATGAAGACTGACAATCTGATAATTCACATATCTCTTTAATCACAAGCACAGACAATGCCAAAAGTGCATCATGAGTCAAATGGTAAAACCATGAAGCTCACAATAAGCAGACTGTGTCCATCTGTTAAAAATAAATAAAATGGGTTGGGGAACAACCGTGCACTGACATAGGTCAAATAATGCTTTCAGAAAAGTTTTCAAAGATGTACTACTAGCTCGCTCTTTCACAGTCCCCAGCTTGTGCTTTTCCAACCCTAACAGTTCCTCCTGAACTGCCTTTGTGCTGCCAAAAACTGAAGTTCTATGCAATAGCTGTGACCACTTACCCCACAGCAGCTCACTGCTGTCAGTTTGGAAAACTAATTAAACACAATGAAAGGCTGTAGGAGTAAAACAAAGCAGTGCTGGGGTCACGGAGAAGAGGCAGAAGATCATGAACAGAACTGCAGTTCTCTCTCTCACCTGAAGAGCAGGCTCTGATACATCGTTAAGAATGAAACAAGATCTTGAGGCTCAGGAACACAGCATGAATTCATATTTGGAAAAGAATCTGATCTACTGTACATAGCTTTTTCAAAGAAGCCAATGATTAAGGATTGAACTGTCTCAATTTTGCTTAGCTTGTGGGTCCTGTGTGAGTGGCCGCAAGACCACAGTTATGACTGTTGGACATCTAAAGCTAGTGATTCAAATTATATTTGTTTTAATTAGGAACAAAGCAGCTAAACAAGCCATGTTCTAAAAGTCACTGGTTAAACAGCATGCTTTAGAAGAGCAAGTCATCACTAACTAGGGCACACAAACACTGACCAATTCACGTAGCTTCTGCAGGAATTTCTACATAAAATAACCCTACCTTATCTTTTAAGCAAGTTTAGATCCTGCTAGACAATAATCAACTTACTCTTAAAAACCGTGGACTGCCCTAATGCTAAGAGGATCATGCAGAGCAATCCAATTCTGTGTTTCACTGCAATCTGCAAATTGACAATACTTGATGAGATATGTGGTCTCAAGGAAGAAAACAAATGACATTTTGCTATTGTTGCAATCTAATATGCGTTAATGCTCCCATTTAATCAACACAGAACTAAGAAATATTACAGTGAATGGCATGTTCAAATTGATTTCATACTCAGTTGTCCTTCAACATGTAAGACAATTTCATTAGTTTAAAAAGGCTAGAAATCCACAGCTCCTGTATCATGAGACGTTTTTGTCAGTTTACAGAATGCGTATATGGTGACAGATCTAAAACATGTATAAATGTTAATCTTGTATAAAAGTATAATTGTTGTCTTTAATATGGAGAATCTTTCTTATAATGGTTGACCTCAATACACAAAAAAAAATTGGCCTTGTCCCAGGATTCAGTTGGTCTTCACCATCTGAAGCAAGCAACATGCTCACTTTCTATTAAAAAAAAAAATTTATATATATATATATATTTCTTTAAGAACTCAAATGTGTGACACACTTTGTTATCCAAAAGAGAGCTATATGCAATCTATGGAAACAACTGTAAGATGATTTTTTATGGTGGGTTCTATTATCTGCATATAGACAAGACTGATCATTTACAGCAGAACGAACATAACTTGGGTGAAGTTCTGAGTGAGCATAGAAACAACCACAGCAGCCATTGTGCCTCAAATGACTATTCAATATAGTGGAAAATAAATGAAATAGTTTGGATAATTATGTCCCATAAGAAGTTCAAAAGGTTCAAAAAGTAAGGCAAGGTAGAAACATTATTAGGGCAAGGAAAATGTGGCTTCTGAGAGGAGCAGAACAGCCTCCAAACAGCAAGATTCAGCTTGTTCAGGAAATGATGCTTTTATTTCTATTATTATCCATCCATACAGGGAAAAAAAAAGGGAGGAAAAAAAGCATCTACAGTGGAGCACACTCAGTCCAGGTGAAATAAAACAAATGAGAGCAGAAGAAACATAAAAGGACTGTAGCAAGCAGATACAGCTTGAGGAGGTAGCTAGAAAATGGAAAGGAGTAAAAGAATGAAATAACTTAATGGCTGAACCTGAGTTTGGCCAAGGAAGGAAGAGGGCAAGGTGCAGTCACTGCCAAAAGCAAAGTAGCACAGCTCAGAAGAAGTTTGGTGCAAGTTCAACCTGGAAGAAATCAATATATTAGAAATAAACAAGTTTCAATAAACTCGATATAAGAGAGGGGAAGAAATAAATGCTGAAGTTAGAGTCTGTGTCAAAAACAAACAAAAACTGGTTGATTTATATACAACTACAAAGATCTAAGGAGATCAGACTTCACATGGCAGCTCACCCCTCCTCCTTGCCCCCGCCAGCCAGGCTCCATCTCTGCACTACCTGCTGTGGGTCCACGGCCCATTGTAACCACAGAGCTGATGGCCCCTGAGAAGATGGAATTACGAGCTGGGGAGATGAAAAGGCTGGAGTGACAAGTGGTTCGAGGGCGCAGAGTATGTCAAAAGAGGTGAGACGGAGTGCATCTCTAGCATATTCAACAACAAAATCAACAAGTGCTCTTTCACACTGGGTATGGTAGGAGAGAGAAAGACATTAAGCAGATCTGTCAGAAATAGCAAAAGGAGAAATCCAATGCCCAGGGGTGGGGAGGGTGAGCATACCCTCATTCTCTAAGGCGTTCTCTGCTGGACTGCTAGAGAGCTCCCTGAAAAGCGTAGCTGCACTCTGGTCAGAGCAAACCAAGTGTGCTTACCACAAACTACTGAGAAAATATCATTAATCCCTTCAAGTGCTTTGGGACATACACTGTATCAATATCACAAGCCACATATCAAACAGAATGAGTTCCTACCTTAATGCTGACTAGTAATATAGCATGTTAATAATAAAGCTCTAGTGTTTCAGTAGAATTCAGAAGGAAAAAAGAATTTCTGCAGGCCTTTGATCATTATTCCTTAAATAGTTACTTGTAGGGCTATCAAGTGTTTATATTACACATGGAGATTTCTCAAATAAAACTGAAGGCATCTCTCCACATCTATTCTGGAGTTCACTTGCACATGGAGAGCATAAGATAAATGAGTATCTACTTGATCAAAGCAACAGAAAAGAAAGGGCACCAAACATTCATTCAAAATGCCTTGATTATGCTTTGAAATAGTTCAGATTTTACTGATCGGGCAGCAAAAGATACTCAAATGTCTGTTAACATGGTCCCCAATAATCTTCACAGTCATAAAGTTTCCATTTAGGTTGTGGAGGGGAAAACAAAGTAATTATGAGATCAGATTTCAGTTCATACGACAGAGGAAACACTATCTCAGAACACATGCTATCTAACTACACAAATGACTGCTCAGAACTGCAATACATTCTGTGCTCTGCAATTACCAGTGCAGAATTAATGTGCTGTGGACAGAGATGGATGGAGAAAAATACAGCAGGGTGACTGAGAGTCAAGGACTACAAGAAAAGCCACCTACTCAACATCTCAGCACGTGCACTCCTTGTAGCAGGCTTTCCAATGAGAAGCTTGTTTCTTTTTTGCCATATGCTTGATATACAATGAAAAACGATCTCATCTTAGAACATTAAAACAAATATATATTGCATTTCCTTCAAAATTAAGGCTACCATCCTTGTTTCTCGGAGCAGTCTGTGATGCATTTTTATTAACAGACTTTTCAAAATACTTTCAGTAGGACTAGTAACCAAGCTTCATAAAAATACAGTATCAAGGGACACTAAAAGGACATGTTAGAAAGAAAGGCGATCTTTATTTTGCACTTGTTACAACTTTTCAGAAAAATGTACATACCAGAATTCCTAATATCTACCTTAAGGAAATCACTAAAAGAAAGAGGCTGCTCATAAAAATCCCATTTTCTGAAATCTGAAAATCAAGTACTCAAGTATTCCATGTCTAAAAGCGGGAATAAAAGTCAGTCTGTGTGGCTGTAGTTACTCAGGCCAAACATCAAGGAAGGAAAACACTGGATCACCTCAGTTGCAAAAGAGATCTCCAATCTCTCTCCCCTCCCCCCAGCTATATTTCAAATCACTAGAAGCATGTAAAAAGTTTGATTTGCCATTCAGCATCCTGCCACTAGGAAAAATATCATTTAATGTGAAACATAAAATGAATTCAACATAACCTAAGAAAAAATGTAAAAAAATTTCACTTACTGGCTAATTCCTTCAAACGAAGCTTCTTTGGAGATACTTCCACTATCAGTGTTAACACCACGCTGGAAGGGAAAAAAAATTAAAATGTCCATGATTGTGAGCCAAATACAAGTATTTAGAAATTAAATCATGCAGGGAGCCTAACAGTAGTAAATCTCTAGGAAAACATCCATGGTTACCTGAATTAATATTACAATAAAAAGGAAATAAAAAAAAAAGATAGCCTATTTGTTTAAATGCAGACCAATATAAGAAATATATTCATTTCAAAAGAGACCAGCAGATAACTCAGGCTAGGATATTCTGCTTAGGAAAACAGTGGGCCTGGATTTCCACTTCCCTTTAGTTTTGAAAAGAGCTGAGAGACCTATATAATAACAAAGGGCAAGAGAATAATAACGAACTAAGGTTTCTTCTAAAGTAGTTTAATTTTAAAAGAAATGATTCTGCAGTGCCTTGGCAATTCTTACTATTTAAATCAGCATGCTGCTGTCCCCCTATAGTTTTCCATTCAAGCAAGCAGCATAAGAATGAGAATTTTGGCTGTTCCACAGCAGATGAACACTTCTGACATGCATATGGGAAACCCTGTGGAGCAGCATTACAGTTCTGTATTTAGAATGAAACCACAGGAGGAGAGGACCAAGCCTCCCTTCAGCCAACATTAAGAGAAGTGCTCTTTCCTTTTCTGTAAATTTCATCATAGCAGTGGGAGGAAAGTGAAAGCATCACAGCTCCATTCTCCCAGCCAAAAATTTTGTTAAAATTCCCCGTTACAATGGACTACTCACAGAGAGACAACTAATTAACAACTTGACATGCAGAAATGCACATAAAGAGTCCAAGTTGAACAATTAAGCCCTTTTTCAGTCATTCCTCTGAAACAACATAAAGGAAAGCTATTGATCATTTCATCTTTTTAATATTTATATTAACAATGAAAGAGAGACTGAAGATTATATTTAGGACCAAAATGGATAAAAAGATGAGATCTCATGCTATGTGACTGTGTAAGGAGGAATATTTTCTAAGACTCGTCTGGCAACTATCATGGGAAAATAAGAAATCCAGGAGCTGCCACTGCATTTGCTGTAAGGGAAAGCTCAGTGTCAGCAAATCATTTCTCACATAGACTGGAGACAACAAAGCAGATACTGTTAACAGTGAGACAGAAGTCTACAAAATATTTGTCATGAAAAGAAGCTGGGAAAGAGGTGACGGAGAAGAACCAGCTTGCAGGCTTTACCTCCACTTGTTGATCCTATTTCCAGAGCAACATCCAGTTGGCAGGCATTCAGTCATATCCTCCTTGCAGAATTTGTTTTTACCAAACCACCCCATGAAGAATCCCCTTTACAGAATTCCCACAGAAAAGCCACTCTTGTGCCAGAGTAACAGTAGAAAAACACCGACTTCAGAGTCATTCCATAAAGGCTAGAAGACAACAAGGCCAACACTGGGCAAGCTTGTCAAATTTTACCAGAACACAGGCAAAGCTTTCCAGAGTATAGGCTGGAAAGACACAAGTCAAAAAAAACACAAGGTTTTCTGGCAGAGCCAGAAGAATAATTTAAAATGGACAGACAGCCTCAAATTTCACAAGGATGAGGAAGAAAAGATACAGGGGAATGACAGAGTAAAGAAATACTTAATGTGATCCCCTTTGTTGAAGGTAATGGTAATTACTCTTCAGGATACTATTACTCACCAAAGTAAGCAGCACAGAAGGTTTCTTTGAAGCCAAGACACTGGATATCTAAAAACAAGTTTGAGATTGCTGTCATTTTTTATTTGTTTTTCCTCTTCACTGCTAACTACTTCATCAAAATTTGTGTACAGACTAAATGATTAGGAAATACAAAACTGTTCTGATACTTCTCATATATTATACCAATACTCAACACTTGCAACAAGAGCCAGTAGATGACAAAATATTTAGAGAACAGATACCTTATGCTCCTGGTGCCCTTTAAATACATGAATAATAACTGTATCTTAAGGTTTTGTCATTATTTGGAAGACAGAGAAAGTATTAGCAGAAAAGGTACAACTTGACACAAAATACAGACTAACAGGGTACTGTGTATCTTCAATGCACTACTGCATATAAAACACATGCATTAATGTTATAAGGTCAAAAATACTCTTATTCTTACTGAGTTGCTTTCTAGTGACACACACTTCTAACAGGTTCACTCAGCATTTTACAAGCATTCATAAACTTAGATTAAAATATCTTTCCCTTACACAGGATTAGATTAATGGCTTTGAATTCTCAGCTCTGCTCCATTTGATGCCACCAACACAAGAATTCAAACAAAAACACCATACTGTTACTCTATCAAAAAAGTTATTCAAATCAGAGAATAACTCAATTGCATACATTCTTCCCCCTTCAGTATTATATTCCCTAACACACCATTAGCAATACAAAAAAACTGGTCTCTCCAAAGTGCACGTTAGAGTTTTAGGTTTGTTTCCAAGACTGGCCAACTTTTTTTAACAGTTTTATCTCCTTAAATGTCAGAGAACTAATAAGGAATATGCAGTACTCACGAGGCAACTAACTTGGCCTCTTCTTTGGAGAAAGAAAATTTAAATGCATAAGAAGATAAGATCTGAAATACTGTACAGCAGTGCTATTAAACAGATGTGCAGATATCTTCAGTGTTTGCTGTTCTTTCATTTTTCAAACCAATAAACACTCAGTATAAATTAAAATTCTTCCATCTTAATGGTTCTTCGTTTTTTTGTTCATAAAATATCAGTATTTTTAAACACTGTCTTTTGGTTGCAACTACATTTAGATAGAAATAAAAAGTGAAGAAATATAAATGTAAGGTTAAAAAAAGAAAAATAAAAATTGATTCCTGCTCTAATCCTCTGAGAATAAAATCCTTCAGATCGTGAAGAGCTGGGCTTCCAAAGCTGCTGCAAAAAGGTGGGCACTGAATTACACACCTCTTGAGACAATGAACATAATTCCACACAGCAGAGTTCTACTAACTTTAGAATGGCTGAACAGCATACTAATCATAGTAATAAAATAAAGCATATTGCAGTAAGATATAAAAATAACATTTCCATATTTTATTTCGTTTCAAAATGAAATGTGAGGATTACATACTTACACAGATGGGTTATTTGTTGACATAAAATCATCCTCTGAAAATGTCCCTAGTGTTCTGATGGTGGAAAACCATTTCCTTTGCAAATCAGGCAAAAGCAAGACAGAACCTTAGGTAGCTAAACAGTTAAACTGCAGGCTTCAGCTGCTTCTAACTTCAATCCACATAGCCCAGGTGAAAAAAGGCCTATAACCTACTAACCCACCTGTCCACTTAATGAATTCTTTTTCTCCTCAACAAGTTGTCTAAGCATTTCTTGATGGAAAACAACTGAAGTGACCCAAAATAAATGTTGCAGATGTGGGTTTGTTTCTTTTCAAGGAAGACATGCATTTTCCACTTGCCATTTTCACTGTATGGCAGAGGGGTGTCTACTCTACATGCAATTACAACTCACAGCACAAAGCAACTTCTGCACAGCTTCCTCAACCTCAACTTCAAACTTCACTTCATAGGCAGAATCATTACGAAAATGAAATGAAGCATCCCCACAGCTGATTAGAGCAGAATTTTGTATCTTGTAAGTAAGTTAGTGTACTGCAGGGACAGAAATATCAGATTCTTCTTTTTCAAGCTGCACTCCATGAAAGTCAACCACAGAGCTTGGCAGGAATACTGCCCTCATCCTGCTGAGCCTTCCTATCAAAAAATAAATAAATAAAGATGCCTGGCCAGGTACTTAAGCATATGTAAACATCTGCTCAAAAATTAAGTAGGAAATCTGATTAAGAGAGTCTCACTTGCATTTAAAATTAAAAATATAGCTGTTTATTCAAATATTAGAATGATTCAACATAAATTGAGAGCAAAGCTGGCAGCCATTCCTCATAGCTCTTTGGAGGCTCTCAGTCAGAGCTAGGACACACGATCTTACTGACAGCAATTTCCTTCAAATCTTCAAGGCATTGAAAAAAAGTGTACTTAGCAAATGCTTCTTTTGGATAAAGATACAAACTGACAGTTTCCATGAAGCCCAAAACATGTTTGTGAGACAGTCCTGGAATTAAGACCATGGTGTTCAGCCCAAATTGGCAGTCCCTTCTCCCTTTTTTAATTTTAAAATGTATGAATGCTTTGTAAGACTCAGTCATTTAAAACAAAAAATACAAAAAAAAAAACACCACACCCTCACCAAGCCAGGAAATACCCAGTAAGCAGTGGAGCAAAATCACTGCCACATATTAATTCTGTATTCATAGATGCAGACAACTCACCTCATTCACATAGTGGACTTCATCCACAGCATACTTTTTCTTGAAATGTTCAGGGGGGTGAATCCTTTGGGAAACAAGAGAAAGAAACATTTAGATTTAATGTTGTTACATTTAATATTCAAGGCCACAGATGAAAAAAAAGCCCTGTACACTCACAACAATGGAAGCACATGTAAGGAATATTTCAATATTCTTATCCTTGATTCAATTTCTCAAAAGAGTAGATTGCAGATGACATTGCCAGTTACAAAATCACTGTGCTTTAACTCTGTCCATGCTTGATACTCATATTCCAACCATTTCCTCCTGAAGTAAACACTGTGGGCTTTTTCCCCCCTACATCCACCTATTTGCTCTACATAAGACACTTCTGTTAGAAGAGTTTTACCATGCCATTTGTTTACAGTTTTCCAACCCACCAGATGGTGGAAGGATTCTGAAATAGCAACAGGCCAGCTCACCTTGTGTTATATTTGAAGAATGAACAAAATATTCACTTTCTGCTCTGACACCCAACAACCGCAGGAGCTTCTTCCTGCTGCAAGCCCACCAACACGAGCATAAGGCAGCCTGAGGACCACCAGGAAGTGCTCTGCAGCCTTTCCTCCCCAGGACCCCAGAGCTCCAGGCATATGTGACTTCAATATCCCACAAACACCACAAACAGTTTTAGCACTTTCTATTTTTGTTCTCTTTCAACCCATTCATCTGTTATCAGAAGGATCCCAACTGTAAAACCACCTCATTTACAGCCAATTTATGGTACCATGTGTTCTATAGAGACCTACTTCTGAAGTGCTATTTGCAATTATCTGTGAAGTCTGAATCTGAGAACTGTTCCTTGTCAATCAAATATTAGTTACAAAGTATGCCCACAGATGTGTTAGATTTTATTCACTTCATTTAATGCTGTTTATGTAAGAATAGGTCTCACTTCCACGATGCCAATAATAATGCTTCTGTCTTTTTCACCAAAGGTTTTAAAACTCCTTTCCTTAGTTTGTTGCCTCCTCTAATTATGTGCTCTATAGTAAACTGCTACTAGTTTATTTCTTTGCTTATGTTTAGTATTAAAGCATTATTGATCCCATTTCAGCTGTAATCCCTCCAAAGACTCTTCTTACGAGCACCATCATTATTTCAAGGAACACAAGCAGCTCATCATCCTTTCAAGGCTGAGAAATTTTTCTATACTTTGAGACAATGAAAACAACAACTTCCCACGCTGCTCTGAACTTCTGTTTATCCAACCAGGTCAGTTACTGATGACTCCACCGCACCTAATGATACACGACCAGTTCTCTCAGATATGTACCTCCTTGCTGGTCTTCTTGCTGCCTCAAAGAAGTCAGCAAACTTTTAGTAGGAACCACAGAGATTTTTCAGCTCAAGGCTCTGCCTCGCTTCTCCCTTCGCCCATTTAGCGCCTCTGACTAGATGGTAAAACAAATTCACATACACTTCCCACAGACTGCCATCCTCCATTCACCCCATGGGAGCCACGGTGCTTCAGCAATGAAGGCACATCTCCCCATGGGTCACTGGGAAGCTTGCTGCTAAGAACCACCTTTTGCAGAACTAGACAGGCAGAATGAAACAAAATACATATTGAAGCTTGTGCTTAAGTAAAAAAAATATTCTGTACTGTCACACAGAAAAGCAGGGAATAAGGCAAAACAAGCCTGGGGAGAAAGGGGAGCAAAGATGATCTTCACTTTCTGCATTCTATTTCACCCCATATGCTGCTGCTTTCTGCCCCAACACTGTGACTCCTTACTATCTCTTCCATGCAGGTTAGTTTCTAGAACCTTCTCCACTTCTTGCTTCATATACAGAGCTCAAGTTGCACACAGGCATGCTCAGCTCAAAGGCAATTTCTAGCAGGGTGACTGTAATGATGAGCAACGCATGTTGGTTCCCAGCTGGGTGAGAATCTCGGAGAACTCCTTATGCACCACCATCACATCACCGTAAAAATGAATCGGTGCATTTTCTCAGCAAAGACAAGGTCCAGTATTCATTTTTCCACACAATTTACATGCACAATAGGTTTATCACTGACGACCACTGTTACAAGGGATTGCACCTTCCGCAGAATGATCACTGGCCTCGTGAAAAATCAGAGTGTGTATTCAATTTTGATAACTGCAAGTACATTTGATGCTTTACAAAGATTAGGAGTGCTTGCCTATACAAATGACTTTCAGGCAGGTAGAATAAGTTAATTTGTTACAATTTTTCCATTTGGCTTTGTCTTTTGTAGCACTGCTACGGACTGCCACCTCCAAAATTCTGATTTATCGTTGCAGAGACTACAAGCAAAAACTCTACAGCAAGTCATAAATTAATTAGAAAGAATTACCAAGTGGAAGACATGATCCCAAATATTACTGAATCATATATTTCATTGCCTATTCAAAAAAATTAACTTTTGTGACCTGACATGAACTGAAGTGCTAGCCTCGTTTTTGCAGAATTCTGGGGGAAAAAAATGTGTAAAAATATTTATGTTTACTGTACTTTTATAGCTCCAGCCTCCAAATACTCGTGTTCATTACAAACCTCAATAGCTGGCCCCCAGAACAGCAGAAGTCACCATTTCATGTCATCATGGAAATAAGGAATTCCATACTTCTCAAAGCACACCATGCCCACGTATCTGCCACACAAGGAGCCACCCCAAAATTTGGCTTCTCATAGCCAAATGAAAAGCAGGAACCACTTCAGTGTAGACTTCAAGTTTACTCCTAACTTTGCCATCTGGTTCAGCTACGTTCACAGCAGTACGGAACATGGTTTAGTTAGATATCAGGAGGAAGTTTTTCACACAGAGGGTGGTGATGCACCGGAACAGGTTGCCCAAGGAGGCTGTGGATGCCCCTTCCCCGGTGGCATTCAAGGCCAGGCTGGATGTGGCTACGGCAGCCTGGGCTGGTGGTTTGGTGACCCTGTACATAGCAGGAGGGTTGAAATTAGATGATCACTGTGGTCCCTTTCAACCCAGGCCATGCTATGATTCCATGATTTAAACACCAAGATGCTCAGTCACCAGCAAATCACGTCACTGCAGGCTGAGCTGCCAGCATGACAGACCGCAGTGTTATGACTGGCTCCCTTTCAACACAATCCTTTGGAAAGAAATACCGACTCCTCTGTTTATCCACCAGTAAGATAAACAGCTCTGACAGCTTATCTATAAATACAAACAGAACATATATTTTTAACCTTTTATACTTTTGGACAAAATTCAAACCTCAAGTTTTTAGTAATGTTTTGTTGACCATACTGTCTTTCCAGCCAATAACAACTCGGTCACCTTGTCTAAAACTGTTTTACGCCTGTTGCTCATTACACTGCACAATAATTCATAGCAGCAAACGTTAAGACTCTACACAGCTGATGTCACTGCTAGGATTCCAATGACTCTGGAACACAAACCTAGTCATACCAACACAATAAAATAGTTTTAGTTTTCAGAATTTCCTTCAGAAGAGAGGTACGAATGAGAGGGATCTACATCACAAATGCCAAACAAAAGCTGTGAGTAGAATTTATAATGGCTGATAAACTATCCTGAAAGAACAGCACAAAAAGCAACTGCTAAGAGATTTGTAACTTAATACCTTCACATATCTTCTCTTTCACATCTAAATACTCTTCCAGATGATATTTAATAGACAACAACTTTTTCTTACTGATTGCTTTTTATTCAGATTTTTTGCATGCTTCTAGGACATATTTTCAGTGCTTTTCTACAGCAGATCAGCTCCAAAAGGTAATTCAGATTTTTCTGAAGTGACTCAATTTATCATTTCATTTGGAATTCTAATTCAAGATTGATTATCTCTTTGCAGAGAGTAGGAGAAGAGATTAAGAACGCTTTTTTTCCCATGACAAAAAATATGTTCATAGCAAAAAGGTGAGAAATTCTAGCTGGGGACAACTTCAGAATGTTTTCTATAGAGACATTTATTTTCCAAAGAATAGAAAATTTGAAGTTGGGATGCAAAGGAATTTTTACTTGCAACCATCCGTGTTTGTTTTTCTGAAAATGGTAACTTCATTCTATGTCATTTCGTGCATAACACTTATCACCAGCCTCTGAGTGCTGTGGGTGGTTTTTGTTGTTTGCTTTGTTTTTTCCTTCCTTTGTATTAAGGCTATAACCAAACTCATGGTGTATAAACCAATAGAGAATCTGTCTGTGTCTGAATTCCTACATGGGTACAGCAACCAGGACAGTCTGACACAAATACTTGATTCTTTTCATTCTACACCGTCCACTGAACTGTATGGTCCCTTTCACACTACTGTCTTAATGCTATGGCTATTTTCATGTACCTTACATTTCCTAATGAGCTTGCAAGCAACTCAGACTTCAAAAGGCAGGAGAGATCACAATAAGTACAGTTTTGATTTCAGTTTGATTTCTAGAAGCTTTGATTTTCAGGCATCTGATATTGTTACATATCCTGCTGTTAGACTGCACCAGTGTGATCTTCTCTCTGTTCCCTACTCCCATTCTTACAACAAGCTGGAGAGCCCCATGGATAGCTCTTTTAAAACACCCGGACAAAAACACTGCCCTTAGGACCAATTCAGCTTTCTTCAGGCTTCATTAGTGGAAGAGAAAATAGTTCATCACCACAGCTTTGTGATTCTTCACTTGCTTTTTTCAAAGCTGGAATGAAAATACCTGACTGAACACCTGCAGACGTAACACTGCAGAAATGGCAGCTGCACCATTTCTATCCACTAGCAGTTGTCTGGATGACAAATGTGTCTGAATGACAACTGCCACTTTTGCCTTCTCTTCCACCTCGTATGAACCCCTTGCCCTGTGCACTGTCACCTCACCCACTCAGGATCATTCAGAGCTCCCCATCTGTTCTCTGCCTCAGTCTGTCTATACCAGCAGAACCATCAGTACACTTCAAAAGTGTTAAAAGCTGCATGCTTATTTATCAATTACAAAAGTTGCTTCTACCTTTCTATCTGCTTTACATCTACGCAAGTTATGATGAACATTCAATATTAAGATTTGAATGGTTTTACAGAGTTTGTGTGAGTCTGAGAAGTATCACAACTGGCATTGTCTTTGTTCTGAAGCTGTTCTGAAAGAACGGCATCTCACTGCACCATCACATCACAAATGAAAGCAACAGATGCACACTACAGTTGGCTCCAGTGCAAAAGAAAGATTCTAATGTCAGTAACCATTGTAGGATCTCTTAGCATCTCAGAGGGGAAGTCAGTAAATACTGACACAAAGCAACACAAGCCAGACTAAAAGACAATTTCTCAGTCCTTACTAGAAAGGAAGTAGAACAAAGTGAAAGTTTCAAGAAGACTCCATAGAAAGGTCAAGATAAATAGAAATGCATCAGCAAAGTAAACAAAGTAAAGGTGGAGGAGGAAAAGGAATACAAAAGCAGTGTTTCCATCCTGTCAGAATTTCAACAGATTCCCTCCTCATTACAATATCATCACATTAACAGATGGCAAAACATTAACCAAACAAGGGGGTGTCAAGAACTGCTAGGAAGAACAACACAGGAGGCTCTGCAAGATACAAGCAGATGTCCCTGACTTTGTCCAAAAAAATGCAATCACCTCTACATGCCAAAGGAATTCCCCTATTGCAAACGAAAAGATTAAAAGACATGAAGTGAGGTATGAATGAGAGCAGCTGGTACTGCAGGCAGCCTTCAGCATGCACTCTGACAACCTGAACGTTAGTCCCTTTCCATGTTTACCTAGATTTCAGTTTTATGCTTTGAAATACAGAAGTACCTGCACACATGCAACCTTCTTGTCCTTGCTCCATATGTATACCGTACAGAGCAAGATGGATTTTGAGGGGAAAAAAAAAGGGGGGGAGGGGGAATTTAAAAGAAATTAACAAAGACTTTTCTGATGCTCCCAGCAGCCGTGCCAAGGCCAAGGATTCTGACACTCAGAACTCCAGCACACTGCACAGGAAAAGGGGTACACAGCAAATAAAACAGAGCAAATAAAACCATTTTTCACTCACATTTAGCTCTTATGATACATTAATGTTTATTACACTTCCCCCATCTTATTTTACAAAACAGTTGGTTTGGTTGGTTGGTTTTTTCACTCTCTGTATGTTTCTCCTGACAAAGCTCAACACAGATGAGGCTCTTCCAAAGTTGTGCCTCAAAGACAGAGCGGGCTTGCAGAGACAGACACATCAAAGCTGGTAGCACATACAAACCAGACAGAGAACCATTAACAGCAACAGCTGAGAACACAGTTTTAAAAGTGCAGGAACAGAAGCAGCACTGTAGATATTTTAACTGAGTTTTTTTTGCTTCCTCAAATCCTGGCCTAGAAGAAGCCAAGAGCTCCACGCTCAAACTGAGCTGCTGCACAGCAGAAGATGCAGTGAGGTGCAGAGCCTTGTTGGAGCACAGCTGCACCCCAAGGGCATTTCTTTTCCTGCAGCTCACCTCGCTGCCAGCAGTGTCCAAATCCTTGGGGAAAAAACAGATGGCATGCCTGATCAAAAGAGAACTTGAATTCTCTGATATCTCAAAATGTTATCATGACTTCATACCACTGGACTCGATATTCCTGCTAATGCATTAATGAAATATAAAATAAGAGATGCATGCTGAGGGTTACTGACATTTTCCCTCTTACCACTGGCATGAAAAGTGCATAGGCAAGACTTAACTCTCTCATGCTGAGGTTTAAAGCCGCATCTAAAAATCTCCAGCACAGTGTTTTTTAAGCAGATTTACTTAGGGCTTGTTCTATTTCTCAGTATACCTAAATGAAAAAGAAAACAGAGAAGCACTTTAACAAATATTAAATCATTATCTTGTGCATCCAGTCAAAGGTGCACCCTGATCAAGACTGCACATCAATGGACTGATTTAAATTACTGTTACTTTTCTAAAGCATTCTCAGCAAGATATAAAAATAAACTCAGACATCTACAAAGCAAAGCTTTACAAAAATAATTACTGTAGTAAAAGTGCTAAAAACAGGACACATTTATCCAGGACTAACAAGGCTTGTAGAGAACTGAACACTGAGACAATGGCTAAACTGATAATTTGAGAAGTCAGAGCACTGAAGCAGCACTATTTAGAGAAAAACAATCATCAGTGAAGTGGCAAGCACAATCCAGACACTAATTACTCCATAGAAGTAATTTTTTATCGACAGAGAAATACCGTAGCAAATGAACAGGAGGCAAGAAATGTAAATCACTGTACTATGGAGAGAGATGGAACCATGGAAAAAAGCAGCATGGGGAATTACACAAGTCAGGCTTGTCAGTCAAAAGCAGGCAGCTTTATTGCACAGAGTTCTGCGAGGACTGAAAGATAAAGCAACAGATGTACTACCTGAATTACAGCAAAGCATTTGATAAAAATCACTCTAAAGGCTCTTACACTCCAAAATCAACTCAGATTGGCTTTGGCAGGAACGCTATAATGTGACCTCAGATCAAAGACTATTTATATTAAAAACCTGAAATGTCTAAATCAAAATAAATAGATAAATAAAAAGATGAGCCAGGAAACCCTCCAACTACAGCACTGAAAAGTGCCGTATCAATCCAGACTGAAGTTCTCAGAAGTTAAAGAAATAAACAGCAACAGCCTGCAAGTCTTCATTAGTGAGATACAGCAAAGGCTGAAATCAGCTGCGAAGGGATTCGGAAGCAGGACTGAATGTGTTCATGAGATCCACAGATGGCATTTGCAGGTGGCAACAAACCCTGCAGATAAATTGCAATTGCTATTTGGTATGAAGAGGAAATAAGATGACCTAGAGGGATTTTTTTTTTTAAACTGCAAAATAAAAATTCAATGAATAATGAAAAGGGATAAAAGGTGGGGAATGATCAAATTTATAAAGACACGGAAAATGAAAACATGAGATATATTTTAATTTAGAGAAAAAATGGCAAGAAAAAAAATCAGGGGATGACATGCCAGGTCTGTTCAGAAAATAAAACCAAAGACCCTTCTGAGAGTATATGACCTAGTACACAGCTCCAGAGCATGTTACTGAGAAGGGGGTCAGTGTGTAGAGCAGCCTTAAAACATCCAGCAAATGTCCCTCATTCCTGCAAAACCTGCACCAAGAGGCACCATTACAGTGGGTTAGTTTGTCCCCTACAGCTCCCACATACAGCCCCCTACCTTTCCAGCGTTGTCTCAAGTTTCAGCTGGCATAGATCCAGCTTGTAGTGAAAGCTAGGGCTAATTAATGCACCAGCCCCAGCCACCGTGATACAGCTGGATAACCATGGCATGCTGCACAATTCCATACTTACAACTATTCAAAATACGAACACCACAAAGTTTCAGACATCCTCACACAGAAAAAGATGGAGAAAGCTTCTTAAAATCTAAGCTTCAACGTTTCATGACATCATACAGTCTACAGGAAAAAAACAAACTGTAAAGCCCAGACAAACTGAAAAGCACTCAGGAAAAATTAAATCCACACTTAAGCATTTTTCCAACCAGCAGCACAACTTACAGCTTTGCTGAACTCAGTTGAGTCTGATCACCAAAAGCAAAGGTTGATTTGTATTATCATCTACTTCCTAAATGATGACAAAGTTTGAGAAACATCTTCATGAGGCCACTGGGGAAATACTAACATTGCTAAAGCTTTTCATTGTGCTTCATTGCAACCCCAAAGTGCCAAGGTTCAATTTCTCATATACAGGTAGTTTCCAATCAACTTTATGGAAAACTATACTTACAACTGATGCAACATTAATGCTGTTATACTTACTGATTAGCCAGCAGGGCTCCAAAGAAAACACAGGAAACTGCATACAAAGTGCTCTGCCCTATGTAATACGTATTTCTAGAGTTTGAGCATGAAGGTGTTAAATATTTTTGTTTTATGTTAAAAATATTCTTTACATGGCAGGGCAATTAAGTTATTTTGGCATCCACTCCACATAAAGCAGCTGCTGTACAGTATGTTTTACTTTATAAAATATCTTTAATCAGCACACTGACTAGTTCTGTCATTTATAATTAAGGAGGTAAATGGCAGGTGCAGCATTAATTAGTGAAATTGAAGTCTCTGTGCAAGACATGCAGTAATACCAACTTAATGCTTCCGAGGAATCAAAACAACTGCTAACAGCTTTGTACCACAAACCTAGCTAGGCAAGATTGTGCAGAGAGCGGCATCCACAACACAGTTACACTTCTGAAGCCTTTATGGTCTCATTTTACCACTTTCATTTCATCAACTCTTCCTCCAAAATTTAAAAAAATATTTCAGAACAGCAAAGCTTTACTCTGTGAGCCATCCCTGCCAAAGCCTGTTTCTGCCCTGTAAACAATAGGCAGGACTGTGGGCAGAAGTAAAAATCAATGCCTGTGCAAAATGCTTCTCTTAGTTGTTAGCTGGAAAATCTCCGCAACTAGAACTGGGCTTGTCTGCCACTAGGAGAACTGCCCATGCTCAGCATTTAAGAACAGCTGACTTTTGTTATTCCTTCCAAACGTGAATGTAAGCCATCAGTCAAACACATATCCTCATAATGACTCTGCAATTGCAACTTTAAGAGACATCTATTTGCTTGGGCTTGGGGTTTTTTTTGAGAAAATGTGCTGTCAAACCTTTGAGTTAAATCTCTCCTTCCTTTTAAAACTGCAGAGGTAATTTTAGCATGAAGGTCTTCTAAAAGGTACCTGTACAGCTACTTGCAGATCTGACTACAGATGCTCTCAAGAGGTCCTACAGAGGAACAACACTTCCCAAGTGCTGGTTACCCTCAGCCCTGCACCAGGAGCGCAGGCAGAGCGCAGCCCAGCAGTGCCGTTGCCTCCTCTGCCCTCACCAGTGCTGTGCTGGTGAGTGCTCCCAGACACCGTACCAGCATACAAAGCTGCCTTCACTGGTAGAAACCGAGCAACAGAGCAATGGGTGAGGCTAAAATAATTCCACTGTTCATGGTTTCATTTATAGCTTACAAGTCATCTCACGTCCAACCAAATGTTCTCACTGGCACTCCATTGTTTTTGGCCAAATTTCACTGCAATTTGAAAGCTCCACTTCTTCAATATTCAGTGGTAGAAAGGATCATCTTCCTGAATGTCACAGTACCTTTAGTGATGTCATTGAACACGGCCCAAAGGTACACCCTTCAGAAGTGAAAACACAAGGGTACACCACATGATACACTTAGTAATACAGTACCAATAATACAGCACTTCTGTGCTCATATGAAGAGAATCCATGTATTTCTGCCTAAACTCAAGTAACAGATTCCCACAACAGTCTGAAACAGAATGCAATGCAGACATCAGACAAATCAACCCCACTCTGCATTAGGAGAAAGCTGCAGGCCCCATAAAATAGCAGCCTTGCCAATATCATACAGGGCACTGCACAGATCCATGCTTAACTGATGTACAATGAAAGCTTCTTCAATAGGCACACAGTACCTTCCACATGCACAGAGAAAGCACTTCTAAGGAAACGGCAGCAGACAAACAGAGGAACGTTGTTCCTCCACTGCTACTTTTGACTTAAAACTGATTTTTCTGGGAAGGCACACAACCCCAAGCTGTGTGCAGAGCTCCCTGCCAACTAACTTCTAAAGCAGAACTGCTACTGCCCCACAGATGAGTTATCCACACATCCTCCTTCTGACAAGCAGGAAAATTGCACGGCCACAGCTGACCAAAGGAAAATGAAATCCAAACAGAGGGATGCAGGAAAGGCAAAGAGGAGAATTTAGAACAGGCATCTTTAGAATGATGCTGGAAAAAGACAATTATATTCGATAAGAAATGACACAGTGACAATAAACCATTTTTTACCCAGACAAATAATGCTGTAAATGAATCAATAACGAGTGCCACACAACAAATCAACAAAAGCTACCATATACAAACAACACTACATTACTTAGAAATACAAAATAACATGGCTGAATTTCAGTAGTATTTTAAAGAGCACGTGGGTATGAAACAGCTGGGTATGAAACTAACAGAAAAAAACCTACAAGGAGGAAAAAGCTTTGTCTGTAAATGGGAACAACCTCCACTAGGGAACACAGTTTAGAGCACAGGTGGGAGTTAAGCAGAACTCACCCTCCCATACAGGTGCAGCTTTCAGCTGAAGTATTTCAGGGAGCAGTATTTGCATTTTAAAATGATCATAAACAATGTAAGTTTCAAGGCAGTGATATTCATAGAAACTCTCTGAGAAGACAGCAGCCATGCCCTACCATATGGTCTAACACAGTTCAGCATATGGCACTGGTTGCAATTGTTTCCCTCTTCCCAAAATTAGCATTAAAATATAACTGATAGCTTCAATTAAAAGTAATCTGAGCTCAAAATATTAAATTAGAAGTAATCCAATATTCTGAGTCCATGCAGACACACACACAAAATTCCAGTTTGTTAGTATAAATACAATTAAGATTGAGAAAGGAAATGAACATATACATAAATTAATTCTCTCACTACTACAGCACTGAGCAACATTTACTATGCAGGTAGAAAAACAGATGTTAAAAAAAAAATCACATTCCCCAGTCAATTTGTTCATCCAAAAAAGAAAAAATCAGAGTCAAAATGCCGAAGTGCCTAAATTATCTCCTCCCATTCAAAAAGCCTCATTAGCTAACAATGCTGCATACTGCTAAAGCATCTCAAATAGCCTACTTTATTAAATAATTTCTTCTGTCTTAGGGGAAAACTTACATGCTTATTTATGGTTCAGCTTCCCTCCGTGGATACCATGAGATTTGTGGGCTGTAATTCCATGTTTTCTCTCCTGAACAGTAGTGGATTATTTCACATCATGTGATCAATATCAAAAGATCACATTTTGTATCATTGCATAGACATATCACTGCAGTTCACACCATCTGGTTAAAACCAGACAGCATTTGAGCTCTCCAGATAGTTGCATTAAATACACAGATACATCTTAACACAGTTAAAAGGTATGCCTTACTTTCCCATCCAAACTGCATAACTTTCAGGGAGCAGAGGAACAAAAAGCATGGATCTTCCAGTATCAACATCTACCGTTCCAAAGCAGCCTGCTTCAGTTACTCCAAAAGTCCAGTGAAAGTAAGATTCCTAGGTTAAGACAAAATACATTCTTAAAAAACAAAAAAACGTGTTTCTACAAACCAAAAACACACCACAGTACATACCAATCCGTACTTCCACACATCTTAACGGAGATCTATTTTACTTTTGGAGTGAAAGGAAGTGGTTTAGGTTTAAAGCTTTTCAGACCGATTAGTTTTAGGTTTTAATAAATCTTTCTCTGGGAACAGTCGGAGATTAATAAGCTACCATAAGAAATACACAGCAGTTAACTTGGCATGATAAAACACAGCCTTCCAGTCTAAAACTAGAGAATTTAGTATTGGGAAGAAATAATCACGTCACCAGGCAAAATCAGAGTGCAGACTCATTGGGCTGTAATGACGGAGCCCTGAAGTAAAGACATGATCTCTCCAAGAGAAGGAAGCTTCAATAGAAACAGCCCTTTGCCATGAGTTATTTTTAAAAACAATCAAACAACAAAATGCCAAACAGTACAGAGATGAGTCTGGATGAGGACAGGCATATACTACACTGCAACTCCTCTAAAAGCAGACTAATAGTGCATTAAGATGCGTGCTATCTACATTAGAACTTGGTGGTTGTATTTCTTTAAAACATACAACTGCTAAAATTGGTAAAACAAAAAGAATCAGTACTTCTGCAGCCATGCAAAGCACAAAGCTTTCCAGTGGCATGTATCACCAAAGCACTGTAAGGGCAACTTTTCCAAAGACTGTGTTCAGCATGACATTAACACATTAAGTCCACTCTGAGACGGGAAAACATATTGGTATTCAGGAAAGAGTCTAATTAGAGAAGACGTAAATTCTGAGATATATCCTGTTATGTGGAAAAAACTATCTACAAAATAGCAAACATGTGCTGAATACACTTTTCTATGAATTAATTCAGTTTAGACCATTGTAACACATTTCACTATAAAAAGAAGGTAGCTCTTTGTTGTTGTTTTTTTTTGTGACAGGCAAGAGAAAAAAAGAAAGATATATTCAGTTACTGCCTTTAATATCATGTTAAACAGCACCAGACAGTAGGGTCTGGAACAGGCTTAAGCCCCTCTACGTCACATAAGGAGCCCACGTAGCAAAGCCTTGAGAGAGTTGCTACGATGAAGAGGCAATGTTACAAATAAGTCTGTTTCAGCGAGCCAAAGCAATGCAAATATCTGAGATAGGGAATAATGAAACATAGTTTAAAAATTCATGCAGTTCAAGAGGCAGTTTCCTAATTTGATTTGAAGCTTTGATTCAGCTCTCACCTGGCGAAACACAATACCAGTATCAGTGCAGTATCTCTGGGTTTCCTCTCCACCCTGAAGCAGAACAACTGAATTCTTCTGGACATCCTTATTCTGTCGCAAGCGATCACACAGTCGTCTTCTGTTCAATGCAAAGAGTGCTACAGGCACCTTCAAGGTCTCATTCCCCAGCCAAAAAGAAGGTCTAGAAAAGATACATATATGGTGGTGGGTTTTTTTTAATTGAAAGTTAATGGAAGGTAGAGTAGTCAGCGCAATTTGGACACACTACACTTGTTGCTTTAATTCAACTTCCTTTTCTCTAGTAAACCTCAACAAAGAAGAGTCTAGGTGCTCAAGGGAAAGAGATGCTATACACAACCAGTGCTTCTAGTTACAAGCAGACATTGCTCACACTGGTACCTGGGAGCTATGGCCACAGAGCAGCACTTACGCAGTAACACAAAAAGCAGATGCAGAAAGCAATGACAGCACAGTCCAGCTGAGTAAGGGCAAAAGAGAAGGAAAGAAGGCAAGTCCTGCGTTACTGAAACAGAAGTGAAAGGCCACACTGTCCTGCAAAACTTCACTATGGCCTTCTGGGAAGTGCTGCAGTAGCAAAAGCAGATCACAGAGAAAAGATGGGAGGCAGCAGGCATAGAGTGAGTTCTTCATGCTTGGATGCTATCTGTGAGTTTCTGCTGTACGTACACACACTCACACTCTTGCAGCTTCAGCAAGAGGCTGAGCTGACACAGCCAGTGCACAGCAGCCACCTCCTGCTGCACTCAGGCAGCACGAGCACTGCAAAGAGCTGAAGACATTTCTACAGGACTGTACTCAACATAAGCTCCCTTCGGAGAAGAGAGGTAATGAGCTTTTATGTTAAAATAAAAAGGTTATTAACAAATTCTAATGCTTAAAATATTACAGAAAGATATTGCTGATTCAGTCCCATTTGCCATAGGTCCATGCTCACATTTTCTGGAGTGTAACTACAGAAACACTGAGGACTTGGTGTGAAGGTTTTGGATAAGGAGAAAAGAATCTATGGGTACTCCTCCTCTTATTTCCCTCACCTTTTAACACATCAAAGTTATACTTTAGAGTTTCCATAAGACAAAGAAATGCTATTTTACCAGTAAGACCTAGGATGTAAGTGCCCCTCTGCCTCAGCTCATTGAAGCTATTCTTCTGAATGGCTGATGAGCTTTTTTTTTTTTTAAATCAGATATACTTCCAGCTGAGACGACAGAAAGCTACAATTAAACTGTTACTGTGCTAAAATGACAGGAATAAACCACAATGGGCTTAACCTGGGAGAAGCAGAGCTCCACGCCTTAATCATTACATAGTTTTCATAGGCAATCTGGAAAGTAACCTTTCATTTATAGCTGCATAAAATAACCTCCTGAAAGGCATTATCAGCATCAGAAAAGTAAACCCTGTAATTTTGCACTGCACACACAGCATAAAAGAGCTAATAAAATATTTTATTTTACTTGTTTATAACTACTTGATTTAACAGTGCAAGTCATTTTAGGAGGTGAAAGATTGCTCTTACTAATCCAGTTTTCATATGATCTGCCTGGGACTGCAGCTGATGGTGCACAAAACCGAAGCATTTATCTGTATTACTTCCCACACACCCCTGATAACCCAGCAGCACAGCAGCAATAATTCCAAGGGCTGCAGAGTACCTGTTGTAGAGCACTATCATAGTGTGGAAGCACAGCATTAGGTTTCATTTTGGAGTTTCCCAGCCTCTAAGAAAATGAAACAAGTTCAAACAACTCTAGCAAACACTACTGAAAGTTTTAAATCAGATACCAAACCTTCAATAAACTAAGAGCAAGACTTGTCAGGTGCAAAGCAGTGGCTCAGCAACTTGGCATTACTGAAGAAGCTGAAAACCAAGTAAGATCACCCCTTGACTACCTTCATGCTCATGTTATTGCATGTATAAAAGGAAGAAGAGAATGTAATCAGATACCCTCATGCCACAGGTCACTCTCAGATCTTGGTGTGCTAATAAAAAAACAAAACCAAGAACACGGAGGTTTCAGCATGACCTTTACTGGTAATTATTCTACTGAACTTAAAACTTTTGACAAGCAAAAGGAGACCAAAGGAGAAATAACAGTGTCATGCAAGACTTCTCACTGGTAATCTCCATGAACCACTTCACGAATGCCTTTTATTGTATCTTAACACTCAAGTTGAAATGCATCATAATTTAAAATGACTTCTCTGTAATTTTTAGTTAACTCCATCGTAAAACTGTTCTTCCTCATACATGTAACAGATCCTACTCTCCCTGCTTGAATTTGATGCCACAATGTTAATCATTTGATTCTATTTAGTTGGTTAAGATTTGCACATTTTTTTCCATAGGCACAGCCTTGGCCTCTATGTTAAGACTGCAACAGTCACAACAGCTTCACGTGCCAGACCCAATGGCCGCATCTGCAGGAAGTGGCAGGGCTGGCCTGAGCTTCCTTGCAAATCACACTCAGCTCCCTGGGCTCTCCATTCAATAATCAATAATGCTCTGGACTGATCACACACAGTAAGCTGGGTGGGGGTACCAGTATGTAACTGCCTCACGCATGTATCAAATACAAATACAACTACATCAACATAAAACTCTGTGAATTTGCCACCTAACAGTACAATTTAAACGTTCCTTTCCTATAAGGATACAAAAATTCTGTCTGGTTTGTGATCTCTGACCACTCACTCGTTTGTATCACACAAGGCACAAACACCACTATGATAACTAATGCAATACCTGGCTGCTCCTCCAAGGGCTGATTCTCCTACTAACGTAGGCCTTGGGGCCTACTGCCACAAACTCATCTCCCAGCTGTGATGCAGAGCTACACCTTGGACAATTTGGAATGCAGGGTATTTAACGTAAGCGCTGCTTTGGGGAACAAGCACCTTTGAACCTGTGCAAGCTTCTGTAACTACACAGCAATCAGGGCTCCTTACACCTGAAGCTCAGCTCCCTCATTTTTTAGCAGGCTGCCCCAGAACCATTCCTCAGTCCTGTAAAAGCCTCACACAGCAGCTGCCCTGCAGCCTGCCACTTACCATTCTATGCTCACTTACTCAAAAGACCACATAAGACCTCCTTTATTTTACTATATTGTAAGTAATAGGCAGCTGAAAACATTAAAGTACATCTGCTTGTTTAGGACTGTTGGCTTTAGAAGTTTATTCCAGAAGGGTTCTATTATCATTATTTCCAGAGGGATTCTGGTTCATTACTGTATGATCCATCCAGCATTTGGTTCTGTTTTGATGTGACAACCAGAACACTGTGATAACCAGGCTTCCCATCTTCTCTCCCTTTTCAGAAGGAAACCCAGGACCTGCCACATTTGTCCTGCTGAGATCCAGTTCTCAGTGAAGGTAAGAAACCACTACTTTCCCAGCAGCTGTCATTTATTTAAGTGGGCCTTATTTGTTTGCCTTGAGCAACAGACAGAACCGCCAACAGCAGCCTGAGCTCCAGCCAGTTTTTATGCCGTTCCCACAACAAACGGGCAGCGAAATTAAGAGCTCAGTCCCTGGGGACCTCAGGAGACCACGAGAAGTTCCCTCGCGTTCCGGTACGCTTCCAATGGCACGGTCTCAAAACGCCGACAAGTCAGCCGAGCTCAGCCGTACGAAGAGCAGCTCCCGCGCAAGGCAACCCGCAGCGCCGCCTTCCCTCCCTTCCGTTCCCTTCCCTCCCCGTTCCGCCGCACACAACAGGCGGTCCCGCCCGCTCGCGCAGCCCCGCACATCTCTCCCGCGGCGGCTGCGCCAGGGAGCGGCTCGCCCTCAGCGCGCGGGGCCCGGCCGCCCACAGCTCGCGGCGGGAACCGGCCCCGCCCGAGCCGCCCGGCGAAGAACCCCGATCCCCGCGGGCCCCGCCGGCCCGGGCACGGCGCCGCTCCTCCGCGGGGCCGAGCGGCGATGCTTACCCCGCCGCCGCGGCCATGTTGCCTCGCCGGACTTCGGCTGTCACGTGACGGCGGGGCCGGGCGGCCGCCGAGGCGCGGGGCGGGGCGGGGCGGCTCCTCTGAGGGGCGAGAGCTGAGCGGGGCGAGGGGACGCGGAGCGGTGGAAACTACGAAAGTAAACATTACGTGATTGCTTTTAAAAAGCAGGCGGCGCGCGGTGCGGCGCCCTGCCGGGCTTCCCTCGGTGCCCGACGTGCCCCCAGAGCATCGCCACGAGGGGCGGTTTTAAAACCAAGGCGATTCACAGCTGCCTCCCACGCCACACACGGCGCTCAGCCCCGACTCGCTTCAGTGCTCCCAACTCAGCTCTGCTGGCACACAGCCCGAGTACAGTTAATGAATTCAGCTTCTCAGCTGTTTGGACACCTGAATATTCAATTTTACATGTTTGGTACGTGTGTAACTGTGCTTTTCCATTCATAAGAAACAAATGGAAAGCCAAATGAATCCTACTGCACCAGTGGGCTCAAGGATGTCACAGCTCCTCACCTGAGTACTGACCAGCGATTTTTAACATTTCAGAAGTCCAGAAATAGGAAGTTGCAGACTTGTACAGGGGATCACAAAATACTTTACGCTGAGCCTGAAGTTCCTATTTTTAACAGATTTGTACATTCTTAATAAGAAACGTGCATGATTATAGCCTTCAGTTGGCCAAATTGACCGCTAGATTGGAGGAGAAAAGCACAGCTATTCCTGCACAGCTGGCTCTGAAGTGGAGTCTGAAAGCTGCAGTGCAATCAAAGGGAAAGACTGATTGCAGAAAGTCTGGAGAGGAGTGTGTATAATAAGAAAATTGGAAAAGTCAAGTAGTCATCCTCTAGTGCTTTATGGTTTTACGCCCAAGGGTCACAGACCCTTACTACAAAATATATAATGAAGTTTCTTCCATGGACTTCCCATTTGACAAGAAACAAATACTTGTTTTTGGTTCAGATAAACAGAGCCAGGGCCATTTTAGACATTATTATTGATAGGCTGTTCTATTGCAAGGAACTTCCTTCTGTTCACGTAAACACTGAAGATTTTTTAATTTCAACTGAAGTAAAATATTGCATTATTGTGAGTCCCTAGGTGGGATCCTTTCTGTGTAAACTTAGGCAGAAAGGAAGGAGACAGGGAAGCTCAGTGCTTCCTTTTCTTCTGACAGAAATACAGAGGGGAAAAAAGGAAGCCCTCAAGATAGTTTTCCTGTTCTCACGAAGAAGCAAAATCACTTCTGACAGGTTCTTGGTGATACCAGGCAAGCTTACTTGCAGGTAGAGCAACAGTCATATACAAAAAGGATGGAACTCACCCAGCTGGTGAAGGGGTTTTCCAGCAATGCAGCACTTTTTCTCAGGAAGCAGCCTGGGTCTGAGAGATGCTCTCCTTCCAGTGGCTGGCCTTTATTGGAGCCCAGGGTGGCTCCACCTTGGGTCCACCCCTTCAGGTCAAGAGGGGAGCACAGGTGCACACAATTTGCCCATGCCCAGCTACAGCCCTTCACCAGGTACTTCATCATCAGTTCAAGCCCCAACCTAATAGTTTCCCTTATACTTCCAAAAAATGTAATGAATGGCTTCTGGTACCTCTTGTCCTCCTTAGAGAAAAAGTCTCCTGCCTTCTTGTATCTGCTTTCTAAAACAGGTTTTCTAGGTCTCTTATTCCAGTTTATTTTATTTCCCTCATCTCTAGGCTACCTCATCCCTTGGCTATTTCACTCTCTTTTCCAAAACAACTGCAAGAATTAGAAGAGCTACCTGTATCATATTAAATCTCAGTGAAAATAAAACTATTTCTTCATTCCTTAGGGAAAAAGAAAATTTACTTTATACTATTTGTTACCTAGAACTTGTTGTTTTTCTGTCTCATCACACGACAGAATGAAACTCCTACTATATGCACAAATTAAACTCATTTGCAAGGTAGTTGTACAGGCAGCCAGTTGAAAAACTAACCATAGAAATTATAATGAGAACAGACTGGGTGCAGGACCAGCTTTATAGCAAACAGATAATTTCGATTTTTTTCTTTCTGCAGCTTTTTACTCTGTTATAATGCAATGATAGACCTTAATATCTCAGTGACTTGTTTAGATCGTTTTCCTCTATAACAAGATTAAAATGACCTTTGCTGTTACATGTCTCCCACTAGTGTTTGCCTGCATGGTAAAGAATGTTCTCTCTCACACTGAAGGCCTGATTTTGCATTTTTGGCATCTTCAAAATTGCCACAGCAGTTTGGGTGTACATGAGAATAATGATGTACTTCTTAAATAGGGAAAATTATAACCTGCAGAATGAGACAAAACAAAGATTTGAACATAAGTATGCCCCAGTCTGTGGTGTCCTTGAAGAGCTAATGGGGGAGGAACAGCTATTCTGCAGTCTTGCTCTGAGTCCAGGCAGCGTCTGTCTGAATTATATCAAGCTGCAGACAGTCCCTGAGGATCCCTAGGAACATTCCCTTTCCCTCACCATTGGGACTCAGCTGTGTATCTCCTTCCAGCTCCTGAGCAGTTTGCACTCTGAGCTGCTCCTCTCTTCTGCCCAATTTGCACCCTCTGTTCAGGAGCACGTTCGGGTCTCCAGGGGAAGGAGGAACCACGAGGGTCCCTTGTGTCCCAGCGTGTTTGCCTAGCACACAACAGTACAGCAACATCAGTAAATGTCAGCAGAGAGGAGCTACTGCCTGTTCTGAGCTCATGGCTGTGAGTCAACAAATGCAGCTCTTCTGCCCTGCCAGCCCAGCCCAGCCCAGCCCAGCCTAGTAGATTTCTGACTTTGTTCAAAGTACTTTAAAACAATGACTCTTTGGTAGCTCTTTCATCTTGTACGATCTTACCCCTCCCCAGGCTTTGCCAGTTAGCCAAAGCTAACTACACTGCATGATACTGGACCAGATTTGGAGGATGGTGGCCCTGCCTGTGGCAGGGAGGGTTGGAACTTGATGATCCTTGGGATTCCTTCCAACCCAAACCATTCTATGATAAGCTCTTTTTACTCTTATTGTAATGATTTAAGATGTCTCATTTTTTTTTACACTTGGCAGAAAAGTCTTTAGAAAAAATTAACGGAAATGTTCCTGTAACAGCTGGTCACTTCACACTTAGACAAAAAACAGCACTGATATATTGGTACCAGGATTTTTCACTTTTGTGTGCATTGCTGTTCATCCCTGTTATCTTAAGGTTTTTTTCTGCTCTTCAGGCAGGATCTTAGAGCTCATCTTAGTGTCTCAGCAGCATCACTGAGCATACTCATAGCTTCTACCGCACTATATGAAATAAATGATGTTAGGTTTATAAATTTCTTTTCATAATGTGAAATTTATATAACTGTTGTTATACATTTTCCCCTCATTTTATGATACAGTAGATGAAAATTCAGCTTTAGCAAGGGCAGATGCAGTCCAGATACAAACTGGGAAAAATGAAAGGACACTGTACCTGTAATGACAGCATGTGCTACATGAACATCTCCACTCCTTTCTGCCCTCCAGCTCTGTCCAAGTGTCAAAGGAAGAGGTGAATATACTCTTGACTGCTGCACAGTGCTTGAGTTTCTCTCCTGCTGTGGGAAAAAGTAGTTGGTGAGAGGCCTGATCATCTGGGGCTGCCATGAGGGGCACAGGGCAGCAATGAGAACATCGTATCATGGTAAGAAATCTTGATCCACCATTGTCATGGCATGAACTGGGGAACAAGGTCTAAGATCCTTACTTATATATATTATATATTATATATTATATATTATTTCAGTACATGTTTCTGCTACCTCCTAAATATCTAAAGAAATTCAGTTTTATACATGCCATCACAAAAATTGAAAGGAAATGCTGATTTATCTGTGCACACTTTTTTCCATAGATCAGCTTGATCTGTTTTCCCTTGATTATTCCCCCAAATTTTTGGAAGCTAGAGCATTGCTGGCTGAGGTGTTCCATGACCTTGTTCACCCAGATGGAAAGGCACTGGTTAAGCAAAGAACAACAGATAAAGCTTATAGATAAATCAGTGCAGAGTCAGCAGTTAGTCCAAAGTATTTACGGCTTCCTATGCTAAAGTGTGCTGTTTTCTTTATTTTATTTTGCTTTTTAATTGAATTACTATACACACATCCCTAACATTTCCTCACTTGAAGAGGTATTTTTTCTGCCTTTGTTTGATACAATGGCCATAAGTCTTTAACTTGGAATTAAGATTGCAAGGTCCCTTCAAAGTAACAGATTGAACAAAAGCATCTGCCTTCGGCATTTTCATCATGAAACAATTTTGAGTAAATTTTCCCTCAAGCACTAAATGTATACTGCTATATTGATTTTTTGGATCTTGAAATAAAAGTGTGATTCTCCCAAAGCCTGCTTGAACTAAATTATTATAAAAGACAAGAAAGGTAAAGCATTACAGCACCTCATTACTCTCCCTGTTGACTTTCACTTCATAGTAAGAAAATCCAGTATAATCAGAATGTGCCCACTGAGGTCTGACCAGTCCAAGGTAACTTCGCAGTACCTTGGCTGACTTATATAAATTATTATGATTTTATTTGGAGATAACCTTTTTTTTTCCTTTTTTTTTTTTTCCTGTTCCTTAAATTGTTCCATTTAAATCAGTCTGCTCTCTGTGTCTATAAGTTACTGCCACAATCTTCCCTCATAAAGCATGTATTACAACAGCACTAGCAAAGCTGTGCAGAAGACTTCTTTTTAGTGGGGGTTTGGTTAGGCTTTTTTGTTTTGTTTTGTTTTCCTAGGGATCAGTGGCCAATTTGATCATCTCAGTAATGTTTCTCTAGTGTCTCTGGCAGCTTGAAAGAATCAGTTCTGGGGTATTGCAACATATTGTTTTGCTTCAGTGAAAGAAGACTTCTGGATGATTTTCAGTCTGTTCATCTATTGGCTTTTTTGGTGACCCATAGCCATGAAGACATCGTTTACATTTGTCTTTGTGCCCTTTGCACAGTGCACAGAACCATGTCCTAAGCCTCTGTCTTTGTTTTTCTAAGCTGTGTTCTCTTATGCTACCTACATTAAAACTGTGCTATGTGATGTCAGCACGGGTCAGTAACAGCCAAGTGCCAGGTGTGAGGCACAAGCTACTATCCTCTGCTTTCTTTTTTTTCTTGTTACCAATTAGTACAGACATCTTTGTTTATCTGAAGTAAGTATTTTACAAAACTGGTTGTCAGACATGAATGCAGTATTACTGCAGCTGTTACCCTAACAGTGTTACAAATGTTATTGCGGACACATCTAAATAAAAAATGACTTCACATTATTCACAATTTATTCTCTCAGCACTTCTCATTTTCAGCCTTGTCTGCAGAGCAGTGGCAAGCTGGCCGTGCTTTGAGGAGCAAACCTGAAGTGGCACCATTGACTGGCAGAGGGGCTCTGCACTGCCTCCTGAGTGAAGTGTGGGAAGAAGCAGATGAAGTCACCACACACTGTGACAGAAAATTGTCCAGCCAGCATTTATGAATATCTGTCCATTTGTACAAGGGGGAGGTATCATTTTCTATGAAGTTCCCTTTGATACCACAAATTTACCTGAACTCTAGCAATACATTGTACAGTTATAATACCGAACACATTTTAAAATCTTAATTTTTCTTTCATTACTGTATGCATAATATACTCCCCACCCAATGTGTAACAAATCCTGAAACAAACTTATAATATACTTATGTAAATGTTTTCTCAAGAGATTAATGCCTCCAGGTTTTTGCAGATTATGATTCATATCTTCACACTTAAGTCAGATTTCCAACTTTTTTTGTAAGAAAAAATCCTCTTTAATTATCTACTGTTTATATGGAAACTGTTTTCCACTCTGAGATACCGCATTAAAATTTTAAGCTGCTGGTTTATCAAGATGTACATTTTTTTGATGATGAAGAAACTGCTCTCTTGCACAGGCAGATTAGACCTGACTACTAAGAGAGGCAGCTAATCTGAAATGAGTGAATACATTCTTTCAGGCTTTGCATGGATAACATTTTCTTTTTCTAATTTAATCAGTCCTACCCTCCTTGCCAGGAAAGAAGGACCTGCTTCTGCTGCTGTTGCCCTCTGATGGGTGGAGCACCCATTCAGCTCTGCCCAACTCACATCATCCCATTGTGTGGGGCTGTGACAGCAGGACTGCAGTGCTGCCATGGGGCCTCATCTGCCACAGCTCACAGACTGCTTCCTGCAGCTGTTTCTGACTGAAACACGAGAGTTCATCCTCAGTGCCAACGACTGAAGCAGAGATCTACAACTCCCTGTCCATGCAAACTGCTCATCTCACGTCCTCTGCATCAGACTATTTAACCCACCTGGCTCTCAGATTCAATTTAAGAACAAAGTACTAAGCAATTGGGCTATCAGATTATCTAATCATATTTTATGCCCTGTGACTACAGTGATGTTTTAGTTTGGTCAGCCCAATTTTGCTCCCCAGTACTCCAACCCCATTCCCATGAGAACACTTTAACATGGCAGCTGGGGGGGAATGAAGATTGGGCAAGAATATGCTAGAAGACAGAGAAGATAAAAAATGAAAGCTTGTGAATCAGGGAATTCAATTATCTTTTGAACTGTAAAAAATGGCTATTCTACACAACTGCTCTATCCCCAAAGACAAAATACAGCCTTTCTCTCAGGCACTGGAAACTGTGCCAGATGTACAAAGCACATCCTATCTGCACTATGCCTCTTTGCCTTTTAATGAATCAACTGACTAGCATTTATTTAAAAAACAGGTCATATTTAGAGACATTTTTCAAAGAGCACCAGTTTGGTAAGAGCACAAGACTGGGTTTATTTCAGAGAGACAGCCTCCCTTCCCAGAAGGAGTACCTGCTGGGTTCTGGGCACAGCTGCTGCTCTCGCTGGCAGCCACCCTGCACAGCTTATTCTGGGCATGGATATTTACAAATAGCTGCACGAGAATTAAGCTCAATAAAATTCAACATCAAAAATAATAACTACAATCACCTTCCTTTACTGTCTAGTCTGCAACTTCAAGTTTAATTGCCTGGCTTTAACTTCACAGCCTCAAACATAGAAGTAATTTCGGGAAGATACTAATTTGCTCATTCAAAAACTAAATTTTACTCATCTATTCCTTAGTTCTGTACAAGTTTAAGCTGTTGTGAGAACACTTCCACTTGGCGTTTGTAGTGTTAATTCAATCTGTGCTATGGAGATTCAGAAAGGGAGCTCAAAGAACGTGTGTGGCTTAATTGTGTGTGTGCCACTTCCAAGCATCCCGTGTTTCAGGTGGCATCTGTCTGCATCCTTGAAAATAAAAAGGCTCACACAATTTAATTAATGTGGTGCTACAGCTGTGCCCTTTTTTTTTCCCCTTAAGCCCTGACAGGCATCTTTGTTTGTTTGTATGCAGGGGCTCTGTTTGAACTGTTGCCTGGTGTCCTTGCTTTTTATGCTGGCAGGAGAGGTGATTTTTTGTTTTGTTTTCAAAAGATGTGGTAATTTTTTTTACTACCGTTACCGCTGACAGCAACAACTCTTCTAGTCTGGGCTGGCATCAGAGGAGGGTCAGAGATAAAGAATTTGGCTTCAGAAAATAACACAGGTTCTTACTGAGTTTGAGGAGAGAAGTGATGCCAAGGAGCAGCAAAGTGCAGGCGCTGTCCCCGCACATGGGCAGGCTGTGGTGTGCAGCCTGCGCTCCTCCCAGCCCTCTCCCCTTCCAAGGAAGGGATTGAGGCCTTACCCTGAGTAGCAGGATGTACCAGGCACATGATAACTGGAACAGCTCCAGTATTAAACACAGCAGCGCTAATTTAGGACCTTATTCATTGTTTTACTTACTACTAATTGCACGCCTTAAATGTGCAGCAGCCATTTCTCTTCACAGCATCACCCTTGCGGTCTACTGAGCAGTGGCAAAAAAGCAATAGCATCTGCTGCTGTGCCAAGAATGAAAAGAGAGGTGATTCTCACTTGTTTCCAGGTATAAACTATAGAGGAGGAGAAACTTCTCCAGGCACAGACCTCAGCTTCACATCCCATGCAGGGTCCCCACCTCGGCAGGAGCTCAGGCTCTGTGGGAGGTTTTCCCAGCATGGCAGTAAGTACGGAATGCAAACCTCTAAGTCACACCCGCAACGCCTGCCTGATGACAGCCTGACTAATGCTGCTTTGACAACACCCAATAGATTGCACAGAGATTAAGGCCTCGTCAGAAATTTGTCAGCAGTAGTTTAGAAAATACTTACTGAAGATTTGCAGAGTTAACAGCTCTGTGGGTGTTTGCTGTTTGACTCTCCACATAAACAAACCGCTGGTGCAGCTGGAATAAAATCAGCCAAGTTGTTACTAATTCAGGCTCTTTGGGCATGCCAGCTTCAGGCACAGAAATGACTGCGCTGCGTTTTGACACCCCAGCTGGTTTGAAACCACCTAGCTTCGTACCAGAGGAAGTCAGCTACAGCAGCACCCAGATCATCGTGGATTCACTTGCCCAGCTTCTTAGCTTCAATGTTTGTGCCAGCAGGATTAGCAAAACTCTTTTAAAACCAGAATAAGGAGATACAAAGGACTTGATTCAGCAGCAGTTTGATTCATAGAGAAAACTCACAGTAGCTCACAATAGGAGCTGTGACAGTCTGCAGAGATGGAGACAGGGAGCTTCAATCTGCAGTGGTGGACAACGGGGAGGCAGTGAGCCAGCGAATACAATGGCTGTGGGGAGCAGTCCGGCCCTCACTGTGCATCCTTTATGTCACCGCAAATGGAAAATGTCACATGGAAGAGGAGACTCCTATTAGTAAAGAGTCACCGGGGTGAAGTGCAGTAGAAGAAAAGGATGGATTATATTATATCTGGACTTGTTTATCTGCAGAGAACTTTATGTGCTGTGAGAGCTCTGCCTGACTGCTTGTGGAAGACTTTCTTAACTTCAGAGCCAAAGTTCAGAGACCTCAGTGACATCAGCCAGGCTAGCTGGCGGAAGAAAAACCCTTCATTTGTAATAACTTCTGATCAACAGTTACTTGTTTTATTCATGTCACTCTTGCTTGTTAGGAGCTGGTCAGACAAGCAGGACAGGCAATTAATTGTCCAAGGCAGCCAAGTGCTCATGGTGTGATAGCTTCTGGCTGCAAGGAAAGACACAGCCCCACTAAACTAACCTAGGGACCTAATCCTAATCTCAGATTTATTTTTAGATTCCTTCTTCCCACTAGTATGTGAGTCAGCAAGTTTTAAAAGTGCAATAAACAGAAATGTAAAATACAAAATAAAAACACCCCGTACACTTTAAATCTCTACCACAAGTAGCACTGCTTGCTGAGACAGCAATCTGTCAAAAAAGAACTTGCTGAGGAAAGCAGTTTCTTGCAAAAGGCTGCTTTTTTTCAGAGTATTTAGGACCATGGGTCATTACTAAGGCATGATCAGGGCTAGGTCTTCAAACAAGTAAAGTGAAGACCAAGGATCTGTACATTAAGAAGCCTCCTAAAGCTGTGCCTACCAAGACTAAAGGGGATGACAGTAGAAAATATTATCCAAATGTTAACTGAAAAGAAGTAGTCACAAAAGTGCACTGAAGAAAGAATGAGGAATACCATTGCCAAAGGCACTGTGCAAACCTACCAGGCTCTAATGATGCAGCCTGACTAACGGGAAGGATATGGGAGACATTCAGCAGGAGCAGACCCCGACCTTGGAACTGAGCCCAATTCTGTAGCAGAGGCAATAACGAGAAAGGCAAGATCAAAAGAGACAGCTCTAACAAAGAGGCAAAAGAGATAGGTAAAGACACAGGAGCAGTTACCGAGTACTTGGCTTTTTAGCCCTTTGCTTTGGGCTTGACCCCAACTTTCTTTTTCCTCTCCCTTCACCAATGTAAATCTGAGTCTGGTGATAGGGACGTCCTGTATGCGAGTTGGTACAGCACATTGTATACAGCATGTCTTCTTGATGCAGTCACAGTCATTATGCATGGGTAATTTTTATTACCCAGGGGCTTTTCTCTTTTACATATCCCTAGCTACAATTTTACTGAAATAATTTTCTTTTTTTATTGGCCTCTTACATCGTTAGAGTGCCCGTGATTTCCCCAAGGTTAGATGATGAATGACAACATATCACACAAACACAAAATACAGGCATTTGCCAAAGATAAAACTGATTTTTTCATTTGATATGTTTCCTTTTCTTGTGCAACAATGATAAGTAACCTTGATGGTATGAGCAGCACAAATAAAAGTTTAACAAGCTCTCTTCTGAACCCAGGATCACACAAAAGAATAGATTTGATAAAGATACTAGATTTCTTCTAACATGATGGACATTCAGAAAATGTATAAATCATTTTAAAGACAATTTCAAATATAACCATCTGGGTTCAATCCTGTTCAGGCAATTAGTTTGCCTAAGCAGCCAGCTGGGTCCTTGAGAGGTTCCAGTGACTTCAGCAAAACCAGTGGGAATGTGGAGAGAGACAGCCTTTGATTCACATGCTGTCAAATGTAGTCTCAGTTCTTCAGCAGCTTAGGAGAGTCCATCTTTCCTTTTCCCCAGACCTCTCCCTCAAACAAGGCAGCACTTACACTGGCTGGGAAACCACAAACAGGCAGCGTGCCTCCCTCCTTCCCATCCTCCCCTCTTGGAGAGCATTTGATGGCATCAATAGCTCTCAGCCAACCCCATCCAGGAGATGGCTTTTGCACAGACAGTATTTTCTGTTCAAATAGGCATTCCCAGCTGCTCCCAGGAAATGGAACACGAATATCATTGCTATTCTGGCTGAAGCTATGTGATCTTAGCCAAACTTTAATCTGACTTTAACCTTTCCTTACAAAGCTGGGAAAAAGCAATAAGCACTGTGTAGGTGCCTGGAGGCCTCCGGTGTCCGGGAGTGAAGCACCTGGTATGAGACTGCTGCAGTACCTGCAGATGAAAGGGGTTCAGGGATGTTCCATGTATTCCCCTGTATAGAACCAAATGTGTCAGCAGATGGTTAGATGGTTCCTCCCAAGAACGTGTAGACTCCAAAGGGAGCAGTGAGCTGGCCTCAGATAAAGAAAGTTAATTCAGATGAGAAAACTAAAATAAAAGATAGGCAGTAGACACTATTTAATTATGTTAAATTCTTCAAAAAATCTAATTATCAAAATCTCCGAGTGAACATTTTTAGGCTCACTGAATTGGAGATTAATATCTTGGTGACAGAATATAAGAATACCGAGTGTTTCAAATGCTACAGCAGTATTTTAAATCACATTCTATGAAATACCTATCCATACAGCACTGCAGTTAGTGAATTTTGTCTTGCTTTCTTCCATCCTGGCTCTTTGCCCCAAAAATACGGAGCCAACACCTTGGTTATTTCTATCCACCTTTTTCAGGACCTGATCCCAAAATGACTGAAGTTCACTTAAAGACTCCCAAGGCTTTTGCTGACCCTTGTATCAGAATTTCTTCTCTTCCTACAAGGCTGTGAAATATATGTATGACAATTTTAATTCTAATGCTGCTGCGTATTTCAGATGCTGCAATCACAAGAATATTCAGACTTCTTTGAAACCAGGCACTTTCTACCAGTTCAGTACTTAAATCAGTATTACTTGTGCTCCACAGGGATTATGTCTATGGCTGAGACGGCTCCAGCTCACTCCAGACACACCTCTGATACTTTCTCCCAATCCTGAACAGCTCAGCCCTCTCTTAAGCAGGAAGTCAAACCATACTGAATATTGATTTGAAAGCAACCAGACACCATCCGTGGGAAGAAATAGCAACACAGTACATCACAGCATTTCCAAATCAGAGATTACGTTTCTGAGAATTGAACCACAGCGTTATCCTTCTGGGGAGAAATACAGAAACCAAAACAAAAAATAAACAAAACAAAATCACAAAAGACCACAAACTGTTGCTAAAAATCAATCATTTTTAGAGGGGAAAAAAAAAAAAAAAGCAGGACAGAATTTCAAAGTGGGTTTTTAAGAGAAGGGCTAAGCAGAAAGCATAAGTAACGTGTAACCCAGCAAGAACTTAGAAAGAAGTTACATGCCTGAACTTTTGAACTCAATCTTTCCACTGTGCTGTCATATATACAAATGACATGACTGATGGAGTTGAAAGCTACAATTCAAATTTTGCAGATGAGATTAAATTAGAAGAAGCATAAAAATCATTTCTAATACAATGGAGGTGTTAGATTGATTATACTCTTGGATTAACAGATGGTAATTGCAGATATATGAAGACTTAAAGTCTTCAAGCAAAGAACCTGAAGAAGAAATATCTATTATTTGGAAAGGCACTGGAGCAATCTACCTCACAAAATGGATAAAGCTTACAGTTGTAATATTGTTAAGGTTTTCAGCCAATGTACATACGAAATGAAAAATACAGAATCAGATTGCTTAAGGAATAACGGAAAGATAAAAGGACCGGCAGTTTTATTGTCTGAGTCACTGGTTAGATGTCACAGACTTCAATCACTGAAATGAAAAAATATTTTCATTATACCAGTAGCGAGCTGTGGAAGAGTAATATAATTAAGGGTGTTCTCAGACATGCAGTGTCAAACCTCTGCTATCACATGGAAGAGTCAAGACTAAATCCGGATATTCCACCCAGGGAGTTTAGGCTGCCACAAATGATTCCCCACTTACAGCAAGCAGGAGCAAATGGAAGCAAGTAGCCCAGCTCACCTCACTGAGCAGTGCTGATTCAGCTGTTTGCATCCACCCTGCAAATGCAGGATTCATGACTATACATCTGTCAGTATTTGTGCTCTTCATGAAGACCATATGTGGAATCAGGTTAACACAAAATGTATGGGGAAGTACCCAAACACAGTGCAGCTCTTTATGTAAGATATTTTTAGACACCATGTTAGCACAGCAAGATGCAAGTGGGAATCCCCAGTGTCTCAGCGTTCGGCAGCAAGCGAAACGGATCCAGATGCAGCAGTTATAAAATCTCATGATTGAATCTAATGTTTCTGGGCTTCCAAGAGGCTTTCGTATCCAAAGTTCTGCCAATCACATATAAATTGCTGACAAAACTATGAAAATCAAAACTGAGGGTTTAAAAATGCAAAGTTTTTCCCGAGTGATCATAATATTGATAAACAGATGGGATGGGTGACAGGAACACAGAAGCCTCCCCACACCAGGTGCAGAACTTCTGTTCTCGCCTACACGCGTACAGCCGTGGCTGTCTCTCTCACCCGGTGCCTTCGATCGAAACTATTTATTTTGGATTTTCTAAAGTCTCCATGAAAGCCATGTATATGCTGTGGAGAAGTGAAATGATCAAAGTATTTGCAACAGCTCCTACCTTGTGTTGTCCTGAAACAATCAATATTGGTCATAGTACGATTGGGCATTACTGTCACAGGCCTGTGCTGTGAAATCTTAACAAAAGGCAATGTTAAATCTGTTCTCATTGACAACAAGAAAGAGATCACACTCACCAGACTCTTTCATCTACAGCATGCCATCCTTTTGTTCACTTAGAGATGATTAAGAAGAGTTAAACGTTGATCTGTTTCTCACAAAAACAGAACGTGATTTCCAAACTTAGGGCACTTGCAAAAAAGGAAAGTTTATGCTACTCAATAGCATCCACTGAAACCGAGAAGTCTCCTGACAGACTGGTGGTGGGGTCTGCAGAGCCCTCCCACCACAGTCGTGCCAGAGCCCACAGCAAGCCTTTGTGGGGAATGGAGAACAGCTTATCTCCCACATGTTAGCTTTCGGAGCTTGAATTTGAGCATAGCATTTACTTGTTCAAAAACAGTCAAGTATGAAACCTGCTGAGAGGTAGCTAACTGGAAAGCACCAGCTTACAAAAAGACCCCAATCTTACGTGCTTCAGCCAGAAGGTGAGAAGTTGAGCTCAAAGCCTTTTGGAGGTGAAGCATTCCCTTACCTTCTGGCCAACACTACCTCACAAGAAAAAAATAAAAATAAAATAAAAAAATCAAATGGACTAGCATTTTTGTATGGACAACTTGTGGCAACAGAGCTCCTTGCAGACACAGCCTCCTGCTGCAAGCCCAACCTGTCCCCATGTACACTAACTGGAGCCTACCTTGAGCCCATCTGTCTGAAAACCCTGCCTAAATGTCCTCACATCTGGAGAAAAAGGAACAAAAAAAAACCATTTCAGCTGTATCTCAGTTGACAGTGATTTCTTGTTATTTCTGAGCAATAATGTGACACACCCGTGTTAAAGTGAACAGGAGAACTTGCAGGTGGCATAAGGGTGTTCTGATAGCAGGGCCATGCACTGCCACCATTTCTCATCATTAACTAATGGAGAGGTAACTGGTGCACAGATGGTAGTGCTTTATTTACTTCTAAGACCTGATAACTGTGGCTCCAGGAGGCACTGCCCAGAAAAGAGCTCACTGCTGTGCCCTGGCAGGGGCAGAAAGTTGTCAGCTGGGAGCTAAGCCCACCTACCACACTGATTCTCCTGAAAGATTGCTCCCAGTGATAACAAATGCAATCAAAAACCTGCTTACAACAAAAGGTTTCAACTCACACCAGGAACCAAAAACACTTTGGAGAATAAGCTTTAAAAAAGAGAGCTTTTTTTTGTGAAAACTGTGAATTTCAAGTCCTAGCAGATTTACCTCCAGGTATTGTTTAAAACAAAGAAATAAATAAAAATTAAAATATTATAGAAGTCTTAGCTGATTGAAAATGATGCTTATTTTCAGTGCTCTCTTTCTGTTTTATCTGCATTTGAATATAGACTTAATAGAATTTTCCCCACAAAATGCTAAGTGTGGAAAATAGGGAATTTTCTCATCATGTTTTATTGCCTAAACCAGAGCTTCTGGAGACAGTTCTTGCTTTGCAACAAAGACTGTGTAGAGGTGACAAATGTGACTATGATCAATGCTTTATTAAGGTCAGGCTCTCCTCTTAAAACCTGCTCGATTATTTTAAATAATAGCTGTTGTGTTTGTTGCGATTTTCATTTGAATGATGTTTCTGGATAGAAGAAGAAATTTGCTCTCAATGCCTACAGTCCTTGTCAAGCTACCAAAAGCATAGCAGGAGCCGTTGAGAAAACATGCATTCTCATATTAAGGCCATTATTCTGACCAGAGCTGGCATCTGCAGCACAGTACCTATACTTGTAACTAGCTCTATTTCCATTTAGATATGCTCTGTAGCAAAAGCAGCTTTGCCCTTGTAGCCACTGCAGCAGCACTGGAGAACTTTTAAAATAGGAACAGACATAAAAGATTTAATTATTCTTACCTAGTCTGCATGTTCACACATTTCTCTCTTGAGAAAACAAAAATTCTGTGCATAAAATTGCTTGCAAAGCAATGCTTAGATGCATTCCTAACTAGACATTAATTTGCCTTCAAATATATAGCAAATGCCATTATGCCTCAGCCAAAGTTTGGATGTCTCTGAACAAAGAAGCATGTTTGAGACATCTGTATCTGAAACATTAGCAAATAATGAATAATGTGCACTCATGCTGTATTATAGGGCAAGTTGTTATGGCAGTCTTCTCATTAAGAAGCCATCTGAGATAAACCTATACTGAAAAGCTGTATAGATTTCAGAATGTTAAGCCAATGGATATGTAGTTTTTGATTTATTTATAAAGAGCATCACGCCCAAAATATTAGGTGTAGTTAAGTGTTCAGGCAATTGCCAACATCAAACCTCTGGTCTCTTGATGCAACTGCACAACTTGCCTTATGATGGTTAAACAACTGCATATAGATGTTGGTTTTTTTCCTCTGGAACGTGGACAAAAAACTGGGCTGTGCAAAAAGTTCACTGTCCTTGGGAACAGAGCACTTCATTTTGTGTGTTGTCTCACTGCATAGGAACCAAAATTATGGAAAGGCACAAATAAGGGAGACAAGAGGACCTGCAGGGTGTAGGGATGACTACTGGAGGTAAACCTGAGGTACTACCACGTGGCTGTAGGACCCTGTGCAGAATCCACTCGACTGCAGCAGGGCAGCATCTGAGCTGAACACTGGGCTCAGGTTTCTCTAGAGCCTGACTTCTCTTTCTGCCAGTGGCACAAAGAGACTTCTGTTAAGAACACACAATGCTGGGAACCAAAGCTGAAGTGAGCTGTATTCTCAGCCTGCTGGTGATAGATCCACACTGTTCTGTTAAATAGATTTGAACTTGGAAATGCTGAAGCATCACTTCAACGTTTAGGACTATAATTTTAAAAGGCTAGATGAGAATTCTATCAGAATATGTAAATTACATGCTTAAACTGAGTTTCTATGCAAAAGCGACACATGCTCCAACAGCCTATTACTGACATGTTTTCTGTGCTGAATTTTCTGTTCAACTTGGAAAAATTAGAGCTCCCAACTACAGATTTCTAACTCCTATTCCGCTGTATGTATGGTATTTGCACAGATTATCATACAAGAAAATTAATAGTTCCATAAACCAGAAAGCTTGTACTAAGGTCACGAAACAGGTGTTTACAGCCTTATTACTGTTTAGTCCTTTATGTAAGTGTAAAATGACACACACACACAAAATCTCATTCTATGACATTATCCCACTCACAGAGTGTGAAAAGTGAACAACAACATGGTTACAATTTTTTTCTGTGGAAGCTTTGAAGAGATTCCATAAGGAGGACAGAGGAGGACGATGAAACACAGATCTGAAAGCACAGCACATCCTGCTGTCTCTCTGCATGAAGATTAGTGGCCCATCATGCCCCAGTGGAATTGCTCTGCAGTTTTACACTGCAATAGGAGGAAAAGAACAAAGAAAATTAGGGAAGAAAGTGCCATTTGAATTTGTATGCTAGTAAACACTATACCTCAAAAAGTTCATGAATTCCAGCTATAATTCTGCTTTGGATGATGATCATAAGAATAAATACTTCCTTCTGGTTTCTCATGGATTTAAGACTCCTCCAGGCAGGCTCTCAGAGGAATGAGATGCTCACTGTGGGTAGTGAGGGGGTGTTTCCAGTTCTGCTACTTATACTCTCTGTGAGATTCTTTCTTTTTTTCCACAACACCCCCACCCCCATTTTCTCTCCTCCTTTGCACTAGTGCATACAAAAACATACATCTTCACTCTCCCTCCACAATGCTGCATCATCTTGTTACTTCTGTGGACAAATGAAGCCAAGAGGCTATAAGTTTAACTTCATTCCATAGCACAAAGATTGGGGAAAATGATAAATGTTTGGCAAATCACAAAGTGTTATCCTGCAAACTGAAGAAGGTACAAAGCAGAGCATCTGGCAGTCTCGCTTTCCTCCCTCTGAATCGTTGTCACATTTCAAGATCAGCTTGTGTTTTCCATCAAAAACTGGGAATCCACGGGCCACGGGCTGGGAAACATCTACAGGGTAGGTGGAGTGGAGGAGCAGAAAGCTTGAATCTTTCTTTTTTTTGGTATTGATATACTTCCCATCTGCTGCTTCTGCTTCAGCAAGGAGAGGGAGAGAAGCAGCAGCCAGCTGATAGATGGTAAGTCAGTATTTTCTGGTCACCATCATGAGTGTTAGAGCAGTCAAGAAGAAGGACCAAAGTGCCTGGGGGTCCCTGTTTTCTTAATTCACCCAGTCTGCTGCAGGATACCCCTCCTGTGGGAAAAATGTGTCTTTTCAACCCAACTCAAAAGCTGCAGCTCTTTTGATATTTGATTCTATATTACTGCATTTGAGCAAAAAGCATCTGCAGTGAACAAGAGGAATGAGAGTACAAATTCAGCTCTTGTGATGAAAAGAGAATTTTTCTCCATCTATGGTTGTGATTGTTTAGGCTCTGTTTGAACAGAGTTCATGTATAAGCATGGGCACCCGCGACAACGCAGGCCAGGATACACCGCGTGGGGATGGATGGGTTAGGACATCCACAACACAGAGGATCTTCCAAATGAGGGATGACAGTGAATCACTTCCATTTGTGATGTGAAAGAAAACCCTGCCATTTCATTCTACGTACTTGATCTCCTCTAAGTAGCTTCCCATTTGTCCTATAAATAAATAATAATTTTACCTGTGAGAACAGCATGCTCAAAGCAAGTGGAAAAGGCTTGTTCTCTTACCAAGCAGGAAAAATGTATTGGCTGCAGTAGTGACAACAGTAGTGACAACAAGGCAACATTTGTACAGCCCAGTGAACCCCGGGAAAGAAAATAAAATAGAAAAATGATTCATAGAGTAGGTTTAGATTTACAACGCTTGCTGTTCTGTTTGTTCATTTCTGTTACAAGTCCAAGATTTTTGAATTTTGGAGAATAAAATACTACCTTTACTAGCAAAGCAGAACTTCACTGTAATCACAGCCCTGACCCAATTATTTCAATCTGTTTGACAATCGTTCTCTTTTACAATAGAGGACTTCATTCTAAACTGGTCTTTCACGTTACAAAGACTGCATGAAGATAGGATCATGCCCTTTTTTTTTTTTTTTTTCTTTTCCTGTACATGCAACAACCACAAAAACTGTGGTGATACATTCTTCAGTAGTTCCTTCTGAGGATGGAATACATGGAAGCATGTATGTAGGTGTGTAAGTCACAGAGGATTCACTTTATGTCTTAGTTCCACATTTCTTCCATAGAAGAACCACATTTTTTTGTGTTAAAAACAAGCCTTGGTCTCAGTACGATGCTTAAGTAGGAGCTACTCTTCTGTCCTACAACATAGAAAGACATGAAGTGTCTGTTAAGTGCTATGGAAATATTGTCCCTTAAAATGGCACACAAAATGCCATATAATGCAGAATACACTTCTGTCTCTAAAAGTACATTTTTACTCATACTAAGTCTTTTGAATAGTTCTACTGAGCATTACTATTTATTTGACTGGGGCAGTATTTACTGCGACGTATTCATGCTAATTTTTAGGCAACTGCCTCAGTTTTAAGTTATTCTTGTTTAATCCATTCACTAAGGTTTTTCATTAAAGTAGAAGAGATTCTATAATGGATTCAATGTGTAATGCAAAGATTAGCTTTTAAAATAGACTTATTTCTGCCTAAGTCATCAAATATTACATGTGCATGGGTCTAAATTCTGAGAAAGTCAAGTGAAAAAAGAAACTGTCTCTAAAGAAGATAATACCATGGGTACAGAGTATTAGAAAGAATTCTCTATTTTCTCAAAGTTTTCTTTCTATTTCTATATTCCAGTATTCCTCACCAAATCTGTATATATATTCCCTTTCTGTACCCTGCAGCCTCTTTGCCCATCTCTGCTCCCTGAGATTCCTGGCATCTGCATCTCTTCATCTCATGCCCTCCCTCATGCTTGTCTGAGGCACTGGAGATAAGAGACACCAATTTTGCTGGCTCATGTCCAGCTTGCCAATCACCAGTACTATAAAGTCCTTTTTGGCAGGGACTCTCCTGCTCCATCCTTATGTCCCCCAGCTTGTACAGATGGCAGGGATTGCCATGACCCAGGTGCAAGACCTTGCATCTGCCTTTGTTGAGCCTCATGAAATTCTCCTGGGCCCACTGCACGAGACTCTCTAGATCTCTCCAAATAGTCTCCTGTCCCTCAGGCATGTCAACTGCACCACTCTGCTTGGTGTAGTTTATGTTTTCTTGCTCAAGTCTTTCGTCTTCACTGAGAATTACAGAGGAACAGGAGCACAGGAATCAGAGCCTCAGGGACAGCTCATCCTTCTCCATTAGGAACAACAGCAGCGAGCACCTCATCCTATGCAGCAAGGACAGGACTTACAGTACCAGCAGCAACACTGACTCCATCCATCAGGACCACTGCTCTTTTCCCTTAAGAATACCAAATTTCTCCCTACAGTCTTGGGAATAAGGGTATAATACCACACTGCCAGAGCCTGAAGTATTCCAGTGACTGAAATTCTAGGATGCTTAATATTTTGTGTTTATTTTTAATGTTACTCTGTAAAATCAGAACCCATAAAATTCTTTCTGTAAAGACATGTCAGTGAACACTCTGCTGGTGAGATAAGATGCATATTCACTTAATCCCCAACATTTTTGCTGTATTTTTCCTGCTGTTCTTGTTGCGCTCAGTTCCTTTACTGTTGGCTTGGTAAAGCTGAGCATCATGCTACTAGCTGCTGGGGTATACATGGGGGAGAAAACAAACACCCTAAGAAACCCTAACTGACAAGACTACCAAAAGCACCGAGTGGCAGCAGCACGGTCCCTGCATGTGGGTGGCTTCAGAACACAGCAGACACAGTATAGCAGCAGGAACCTGAATGACGCTACGCAGTTGTGGATCAAACCCACTGCAAGTGTAAGGAAGTGTAACTACATCCAAATCAGCAGTTGTGTCTGCTTTTCCAAGTGCAGTTTTCTGCCAAAAGCACATCTCATGCAGCCAAGGCCAGTCAGCCTTCCAGAGAGCCCTGCTGGCCCATAAGGAGGGATGTGCTGGGAAACCCAAACCTCCCATTTTACTGCTTCTGTTCACTGTGTGCAAGGAAGTCCATTCTGATTAAGAAAGCCTGAAAATAATGAATTCCTATGTAAGTCACATGGCTGCACATCACCTTTTCTCTGCAGGGAGCAAGGTGAGGATCAGCACAGAAGCTGAAACCTCAGCAACAGGTGAGGTCCCCAGGTGAGGACAGGTGAGGACCCCCAAAGCCAAGTACTTCAGGCACTACAAGCAGAAGCTTGCGGGATGCTGCAAATCAAACAGCAGCACAAACCTTACCAAAGGCACACACCTTACTAGAATTAGTGAAGATTGTGCCACAACCTTTTTAAAGCCTTCAGTTCTTCACAGTGACAGTGCGTCAAATCCTGACGTGGATCAAAGCTCAGACTGACTGTTCTCACACACAGGCCCTATTTAAAATAAAGGAATCCGAGAAGGGCAACAAGTGATAAAATATGCTCCAAAGGCCAAAATGTAACCCCCAGCTACTGCTCAGCCAGAGGCATAGATTAACTTGCTGCGAGACACAGGGAGCAACAGCATAACCCGAATGAGCAATCCAACTTTTACATTTGATACGGTTTAATCATAGTGAAATATGATGGCCGTACACCGTATGTCCCCCAATCAGACATTCCTCATGTTCTTACAGCAGGCCTGCTCATCTTTCTTCCTAAAACAAATAATCTCTCAGTCTCACTGTAAACCACTGGTGACACTTAGTATTCTGATCACTCTGTGCAAGTCCACCTGGTATACAGTGTCTTAAATCCAGGCACTGTTACGGCTATGCCTTTCCTCTGGCTTCATGGAACAACACAATAGTGCCATTCAGTGAGAAGTAAATTTAAATTCCAATCCTCAGCTGATGAGGTTTACATAGGTATTTTTTTTTAGATTTTTATGCATCTTGAAACCACATCTGTCAAAACACGTTAACTAAACAATACAATACCTTAATGCTCTCTGCAATATCAAGAAGCTTTTTCTTCCTCCCATTTCAGTGGTTACAAACCTTTTTGATCTTAACCAGTGACAAAGGATCATTGAAAAAGTCCCCACTGTCTGGTAGCGTCTGGAAAACACTATTTATCCTCGACAGTTTATCAATGTGTCATTTAGCTCCAGAAGATTATAAAATGGGATGAAACACAGCAGCACCAGAGAGACTTGCAGAAATCCTGACAACACCCCCACTCGGCTCCTGGCTTGTCTGCCCCCACATCCTTGCAGGTAAGGATCCTGCCCACATTCCTACTCCTCTGCCTTACGGATGGAGCTGTGCAAAGCACCCTTTTGCCTGGAAGCAGATGAAATCCCCAGCACTACTTTTCCAGTGTGAGGTGTGATACCTGGTGCAGGGAGATGAAGCAGCACATAGCACTGACAGTGAAAGCAATCGAGATCTCAGATCTGCTCCACAGAGCACCAATATCACCAGGAGGCTTTTTTGGGAACCCCAAGTCCTTTGTGAACATTTCTGTTCTGTAAACTGAAGTCTCTGACAAGAGTGGAAGGATAGACACCAGCCAGCTCTAAGTGCTGTGCTGATGAAACGACAACAATGTCCTGTAATCCTAGCAGCTCTCCTGAAATGTAGCTTCTAATTTACCACTGTCCTGCTCTCCTGATCTAGGATACTTCCCATTAGCCTCTCTGGCAAAGAGCAAAGTTTTGTATGACACAGCTCCTTGGTGTGATTGATAAAGCTAACTTGTTTTCTTTCTAGTGCATCTTGTGTAACCTATTTATCTTTTTATCACAGCATCTTATCTGCCCCTTATTTGCTGTAGTCATCTATCAGAGTTACAATGATATCTATTCCTCTGACATTACTGATGCGGATACCTGTGCAGGCAAAGCCTAGGTTTCACGATGGGCTGGCTGTTCTGCAACAGGCTGCACAGACTGTGGAGCAGTGGCACTGCCAAGCAGCCTTCTCTATGTAACCTCCCACCTCTGCCTCAGTGTGCAGCACTCACCCACCTCGGATGAAGCTTCTCCAATGTGAAGACACCGTGCATCCATGTGATGCAGCCAACCATTGACCCTCAGCTGTTTTCCACATCTGCTGAGGGTCTGCTTTGACTCTTGGAGGCTGACTCACACTCTCTACCTTAGCTTGTCTATTGTAAATGAGTTATACTGGTATTTTGCTGCATGGCAGAAGATTTACAAGGCTTAGATCATTCAGTATGTAGAGCCCTCGAGAGATGTGCTTAGTTTTATTACTCTATTGCCTATGCTATTGCTGCAATAGTTGTGGTTATTTCCATTCAATAACCAAGCTATTCTACGTCAGTCACTGACAGCTTTTATGGGTGGTTTTGGATCTAATTTACTAGTTAACATCAGCTTTAAAGAGGTAATGAAAAACAAAATAGTCACAAAAATATTGATGTGCTATATTAAAACAAAGCAGTAGGAGAAAATGCTTCTTTAGGAAATGTGTGCAGGTATATTTGTGTCCATGTGCACAGACCTGGAGGTGAAGGGATGTTTCAGGGTGCATGTAGATATGTCTATATAAAAATCTATCTCAAATATACATCTTAGAAACACCTTCTCTTTATTAAATCTTCCCTGTGAGTTTTCTTCAGTCACATAAATAAATGCCTCACTCCTTTTCCAATGAGCGTCGCATTTTAAATACAGAAGTAGTGTTTCATGCACTCATAATGTTACAAATACTAGATTGAAAATGATCATCTTTAAGGGCATGCTAATGTTTCCATATTCTTTCATTTTTAAAAACTGTAAATATGAAGAAACTTGACTTCAAATTCTGATTTATACATTAGCTCCTATGAGTCTTCTTCAGAACTAGCTGGGATTGACCTTTCTAACCCTGTCTTCACACAGCAGTCAGAATGTTAGCTAATTACTAGGAATCCAATTCTCATTTACTACATCTATCAGGTTCAGAAAAGTCTTAAAATGGGTGAGTGACAAGTATGAGAGGAGTAATAATATAGAAAGTGAGGTGGAGGGGTTACAAGTAAAGGAAGATACAACAGCGGTACAGGGAAAAAAGCACAGAATGTGAGTGGCAATGCTTTATTAGTTGTGAAGGGTTTATTAGTTTTTTTCCACTTAGGTACCAAGTTGTAATAAAGTAGTGAGAGCGAAGCAGAAGTCAAGACCTGGGGGTTGGATCTTGGTCAAAAGAGCTGGGAAGTCCAGAGGAGGAAGAAAATTGTATTTCCTAAAGAGAGGAGATGACGCTGCCCCAGGGAGGAGTCATTTCCAGCTGCAGCCAGCCATGCTCTGACCAGGGGGCAGCTGCTGCAGGCAGAGCCTCCCCTAGGAGGCCACGCTTGGTGGACCAAGACCAGCCTCCCTCCTGTCCTCATATCAGTACTGAGTCACGATGGCCCAGTGCTGAGCCCTGGGTTGTCCCGTAAAGAGTTGATCCAAAGGACCGTGGCACTCTTGGGATACAAAAGGACAGGCTCCCGTGGGAATCAGCTGTAACTGTGAGGGTGGCTCATGTCCTTCAGGCTGAACTTCCCCAGCACCATCAGTACTCAGGGAGGCTGGGGACTGGGACCCCTGGGAATGCAAGGGCCCCGTGCTGAGGGTGAGGGGGCTCCCACTACAGATCCGATGAAAGGAAGATTAATCAGGTTGAAATGGGGCAGAACTGGACCCCAACGCTAAACTATTGTCAGAGTCCAAGGACTGAAAGTAGGAGAATATCAACAAACACAAGATTGTCTCCTTTAAATCCTTCACAACGGTTTCCTCATTCAACAGCTGAGCCCATGAAAATTGAGACATGGGAGAGATGAGGATGGCAAGGTAAACAGGGGTCAGGCCTGGGCAAGGGGAAACAAAAGGCACTATTTATCTGCAGCAGGAAAGCTTCAGGATGCTTCAGGTACCGAGTGACCTGACCAAAGAATACAAAAGGCATTATGAAGTCTGCAGTAAGAAGGAAGAATATTTTTTTCTTTTCAAAATCAAATTCAAACAGAAGCAGCCTTAGCAAAAGCCACTTCATATAAATTAACACAATTCTTCCATACATCATAATGAGCACTTGGGCCGGAGGACTTTCATTGTCTGCTGTTTCCTCCCAGCTGCTTTTCTTTGGCTCCATTGTACACAGCCAGGTAAGGCAGAAATGCAATAGCGCAGTTACACATGAAGACAAGGATTGTCTGTGATATTTACCAGTTGTCTTCTGTCTTCTAAATCATAGAATGAGGGTCAGATGATCTAATTAGTCTACACTGACTCAGCAGCGACTTAGGACACTTGCTGGCCACTAAGCAGCTCTGGGTGAGCAGAAGGGCCATTCACAGCAGACCTCTGACTGACCACACCACAAGTTGGACCCTCTGCTCTGGCATGACGTGGCTCTACAAAGCTCCTGACACTGCCAGGGCAGACATTAACAAAGTGCAGACTTGGCTGGGACAAAGTCAGTGAACAGAAATCATAAAACATGGTACAACTAAGAAATTGTGAGTGTAACTGAATAACAAGGGGAATCCAGGAAGAGTGTCATCATGCCGCTCTGCAGTTGTGAACGCTGATGATTGCAAGGCTTTCTTTGCAGCAGTAATCTCCATCAAAAGGTCAACTCTGTATAGATAACTAACAGTTAAGACCTCTGATGGAAGTATCTATCACCATCTACATTAAGGGAAGAAAAAATTTTTTTAAGTCTCAAGGGTACTTCAGATAGTTAAATATTTCTAGCTGCTTCAGCCAATTAGTTCTTGAGGTATAGAGCCTGTAGGTTGTTAGGCTGAACCAGTCAGGGACGTCATTAGGAGCCCCTGGGAAGGAGTTAACCTTCAAGAAGTCATGGAGGAGGCACAGGACAATCACAGAATGACAGTGACTATGTTTAACACAGGAGAGGAAGGCAAAGCTAGGGAATTAAAGGGCAGCTAAGAATACTGGAATGAATAAACAAGTGATTTGTAAGCCCATACAAGACATGAAAGAGATGAACAGCACCACAGATAAATTTGTCACGTGAAAGTAATGTCAAAAACAATACAATTTAATTTTGCAACAGACCTTGTGGATAAGGGAGAAGGGCAGATGTCATACTTCACCTAGAGAGTCTCTGACACCATTTCACATGATGTTTTTATATGTGCCAGAGGTACACAATGTAAACAAAACTGCTGTAGGTGGATGCACGACAGACAAGGTGACTAAAGCTGGGGAGGAGTTATCGATTGTTTACTGTCAAAATGGAAGGATGCACAGAACAAAGGTATTCCTTGTGGATTTGTCCTGAGTCAGTTTTGTTGAATGCTGTATTAGTCCTCTGAAGACATAATACAGAGTATTCTCTGTAAATGTGCAAATGACCCCCAAAGAGAATGAACTGCATATGCATATAAGGAGAGGATCAGAATTGCAAATGGTCCTGACAGGCTGGAGACCTAGCACAAACAATAGGGTGCATTTCAATTAGAGCATGCAAAAATAATCAACAGCACAAATACAGTGAGGAAAAATTGATTAGTTAGAAGTTCTTTAGAAAAGGATCTAACAATTACACCAAATTACAGAGTGCGAATCAAGAATGCCACAATTTTGAAAGAGGCAAACGTATGCATAAATAAAGGGACAGTCTGCAAGTTGTGCAGAGCAATTCTTCTCAAGGCTGACAAGGCTTCTGTTGGAAAAACGAAGTCAGTTTGGGGCACTGTCCCTCAGGAGAGATTTGGACAATTGACTGAAGCTGAAGGAGAGCAGCAAGAAAGGTCAAGGTCCAGGAAATGGGCCTACAAGGACACTATGAATGAACAGTTTTGTTTATCCTCATGTGCTCTTGCCAAGCCACAAGAAATCAAATGCTTTCTTTGTCTATGGCAGACAAAATAGGAAGCAGTACATGTTAATGGCAGCAAAAGTGATTCATGTTAGATATCAGAAAAAAAATGTTCTAACTCTCAGAACAGTGAACTATTAAACACTGAAGGAGACACTGGAGTTGGAGGTCTTTAAGACCGGTCCCTGTGCCCACACTGGCTGGGCTGGGAACATTTCCAGAGGGGACATTGGCAGCACATAGTGAGCTCCTCCACTGGAAACCACAGAGAGAGAGATGGCTGAGCTAGTTAACAGACAGTGTGAAGATGATTTTTCTTCTAAAGGAAAAAGCCCAAAACACACATATAATCTGAAAGTTTAACAGGTGCTCGTGCACTTCAGACGTCAAATAATCAATCGTGATGAGAAAGGCATAGCCAAGATCAGCATAAAACAATTAGGGAGTGCTAACTCCTGAGGAGTTCAGTTCAAAGTATGCCAATCAATCAAGGGGAAAAATAATGAATAACATCCTCCTTTAAGGATTAAAAAAAACACAATATGATTTTGTGCATTTGGGTGATTGCAATATTATCAGAGAGGTCATCATACTGAATACTGATAAACTGCCCTAGGCAAGGGCTTAAAGTGATCTCAGAGAAGTTCTGTCTGCCCAGCAATATAATTTTATTTGTTCTTAATCAGATTTCAGGGTCACGCAGTCTTGTGCAATTGTACTTAAAATGCTCCCTTCCTGGAGATCAATCACTTAATGCTCACCTCTTACCATCTAGTTTTGCATCCTTAGGATTGCAGTTCAGCCCAAAGCCTTTCTGCTAGCTCAGCTTACCCCACAACTTACTGAAGTCCAGGCAATAGCAGTTCTTCATCACCATCCCAAGCCCCGCCAACTCCTGCAAACTAGCAGCAAGGCAAAGCACTGTGAGAATCCTGTCTATTTAGTTAAAGTACAACAGCCACTGTGACCCAGCTCCAGAGCCAGCAAGGCACAGCCTCACACCCAGCACTGCCTTTGCAAGTCAGGAGCCACACCAAACCACTGGGACCCAACCTCAACACATCAAACTCATCTCTACCAAAAACCTGATGAAATCGGTCTCACGGCCATGTTGTTTTTTGCTACTTATAGCCATAATGGTAACATTCACCCTAGAAAAAGTCACACATCTTATTCCAAAATCAATGCACAGCACTGTAACATTAATGAATTAGCAGTAGGAGAAAACTACTCATTTGGAAGAAGGCTTCTGGAGAAATACAAAGCTGCAGGAAACCGGCCTGATGTGTCTTCTGGCAGCTCCTGCTACTAGCTTTAAATTAACACTGCAAGTGTATCAACTGAATTTCTATAGGAATTGGCTGAGCGAACCTGAGCACACCTGTAATTGCACGTTAGAGTTACATGGACCTTGGGTTTCTGTCTTAGAACAAATTAGGTTTATTTTTAGTCTTCTTTTGGTCTCCAGCTGAATCCAAAGCTCCAGCCACAGCACTGCAATGTTAAACTCACAAAGGTCAGAATCAGAAGAAAATTATTGCAGCAGCCCTTACAAAGTGAAACATGCATTTTACAGAATGCTCAGTAACATTTTGTTCTGCTTCTCTGTTCTTTGATAATTCTCTGTGCAAAGAGAGGATTGTGTTCTGTGAGTGCTGGTTAGGAAGAAATAATAAGTTCTTTAGCGTGACTTTTATGCCCTCATATAAATTTAATGGTGATAGGGAAAGGCTAACTGCGTTTTCTTTACATTTTGAGTGTGGTACTGGCAAATTATTTGTGCGTGCATTTAGGTTGGCAGATGAGGATGGTTTAAGAAATATCCTAAGAGGTAGGGAGATTTTAAAATTAATACATATTCTGTACTCTCAGTAATACAAGCTGAACAGGAGGAGACTTAAAAATAGGATAAAAGCTCGTGGAAAATTGAGAACATTTGAAACTAAAATTAATGCCTTATCCAACATGCTTACTAGAGCTGCCAGGGGTAATCTGGAAGTCAAAGCTAACAAAAACTCTCACCCCAAGTTATTCAAGTCTCATTCACTGTCAAAACCTCTAAAGTATATCAGATCTTCCAGTCGGCTCTAATTAGGAGCATTTTGGAGACTGAGACAGAATTTAATTCCTCTCAGCCTTGGCAGAGCAGAAGCTGAACTTTCTCTCAGTACTGCTTTGCATGACAGGCTTTGCTGTCACACCACTCAGCTTTGTAGACCCAATTCTCGGGGTCCTGCTGTCCGCGGTGCTCTCCTGGAGGCTGTTATTCATTATAGAAATTCAGAGCTGCCTGCAGACTGGTTTTATGCCCACCAAGACACCTACCCAGTGTGAAACAAGCAGAAAATCAAGGGACACACAGATGGTTTCGGCAGCATTCCCAACAGCAAGTAATTCAGTTCAATTGGAAAGGAACAGGAGATGAAAGCAGTGGGTGCTGAGACCTCTCACATCTCCAGCATGTGTTGATTGTGGATTTCATCTGGGTTAGATTTAGCTTGATCACCTACAACAATTTTTTCCCTTCCTCTGGGGATCAAAGTGGTCCGAAAAGAAAAATTATTTGGTACACTCAAAAATAAACTTGAAGCCCACAGAGAAGTTCCGATCCCAGCATCCTGCTGAGCACCAGGCCAGGGACAATCAGGTGGCTCAGCTCAGGGCACAGCACTGCCCCTACATCAACCCTCGTGATGAAGTTCTATCTTCCTCACTTCTCCATCTCAAATCCTTGCAAAATTCCTTCATACGGCTTGCATAAATATGTATGAACCAGGCTTTTCCTTCTGCATCCATTTTCATAATTCCTCGATGCAAATATTACGCGTGATGAAATGGCACCTATTTTCTAATGGAATTAGGTTCATTTTGCAAAGAAAGTTGTAGATATCTTGAAAATCAAATATAATGCAAATCTAAATCTCACTTATGAAACACCTTAATTATGCACCACTGCTCTACATTACATAGGTCTAATTCACATTTGAAATGCATTCAGCTTCCAGCACAAACATTAGATTCAATTACCACATGAATTTTAAGAAACGGTAACATTGCCAACCAGCAGAAATCTACCTGAGCTGTTTCAGCTGGGTTTGATTAAAGCAACAGTGCACGTTCCCCCTCTCTTTGCCTTAGAAACTTCATCAACTTTGTAACTAAGAGGAAGTTGGCATCTAAAGTGGCAAAGAACTCAAAGTTTACATAGAAAACCACCTCGCCTTACATTCTAGAGACATTAAGGAGTACATTTCCAGTGCAATGAGTTACCCACCCATCTGCAATTATTGCATTACAAATCCCTGTGCACCAAGCAGAAAATGTGCCCCCAAGCAATTTTTTTTATTATTTTTTTCTATCTTGCAAACTGCCAGAATACTAAACAGATTTTTAGGAAATTGCTCTCAGTGGTAAAAATTCACCATCTGATCTCCAAACAGACTTATAAGCCTAAAACACACAGGCCAGATACAGCATCCTAATTAGAACCGAATAGGGATTTTCTGGCAAAACATGTTTTGTCAGAAAACCTCAATTAATCAACTTCCCCTACCTTCCCAAGAAGGGTGAATTTCTCTCTTCTGCTGAAACATTGGCTGAGCAGCATCTCAGTGCCAGCATGGCATTTGTGGGTAGAGCAGAAGAGCCTGGGCTGGCTGCACCAGCACTGAGATGGCTGCGGCACTGGGAGGTGCACAGGCTCTCCTAGCTGAGGAAGCTCCCAGCAGTGCTCCACTTTGCCATGTGTGCTATTTATGTTATAATTTGTGGTCACTTTGTGACCCAACTGGCTCTCCCACATTCAGAAGAGCAGCAAATTCAAATGTCTCTGACAAGAGAGATTGGGAGAAAGCAAACAGCTGCTTACCTTGTGACGGCAGCATTCCCTGGGGTTTGGGAAACCCATATTCAAATCCCTCCTCAAAAGCTATTAGTCCAGATGTCCAATATACAAAAAATACCAACAAAAGCTTGCTCAAGGTCTCAAAAAATTTTGTGGGTGAGGAGGTTGCCATAATTATAGATGCTCTGTATTCATATACCAGTACACTGCTCTGCCAGTTCTCAGATTAAATTGCAAACGCCATAAATTATTGTAGGCTACAGTGAGCTTTGGCTAAGTGCAGAGGGTAGCCTTGGGCCATGGCAAGTCATTTAAGGATAATAAATAGTAAGAATCTGTCATTTATTCTGCAAAATGTGAGAAATGTTATCTGCCAATCTCTCCTCTGTTTGCAGTATTATCAATATCCAAGTCTTAACTAAAGTTTGGCCAATAAATCACAAAGTGATGCTTGTGGTTGAAATTCATTAAAAGAGATATGTCTGGGATTCTTCTTCTGGAGGAATGAGATTTTCTTCTGCAAACTGAGAGCTGATAAAAATTCCCTTTGTAAATAACAAGGTTGCTTGAAGTTTTTCCATCTAATTTTCTTTTATGAATGCCTTGGGGAATGTACATGGAGGATGTTTGAAGGGTGAGGTACAGAACAAGAAATGGTAGAAATGTGTTTTCTCTTTCTGAGGAGGTCCACCTTTGTATGGAAAAGCCAAAAACATTTTCATTTTCTCCAGTTCTTAACTGAAAACATTTATTTTTGCAGCTTCCTAAGGCTTCTATGAGAAATCAGAATTTTCTTCCAAAAAACACTCATTTTACCAAACCAGGCCAGCGTGTCCCAGAGGAATGAATCGCAGGCCTGTTACTCACAGCTGCGCCTCTCATCCATGCTCAGCAAATTTTGTACATCAGAAAGAGAGAAAGATGTGAAGAACTATTGATCAGTGCTTCTTAAATGCGTTGAAATTCTGAATTTAACAAAAGCACAGGCTCAACACTGGAAACTTTTGTACGCTCACAAGACAAGCGCATTACAGGCACGGCTTGAAGAAGCTTCCTCACAATGCCCCAGGTTTAGCTATTTTTCCTCATACAAACATGCTATAGATTACAACCAGGGCCATCCAAACTGAGGATTTTTATTGTGCTCATAAGGAATTAGACTGCAGCCACTGCACTCACATGCTGAAATCAAACAGGAATCACAGGCAGTCTGAGAAGCCTGGATAAAGCCTTGCTGCTAACCAAGTCATATTCTTTTCATTCTCTCCAAATCTGTCCTCAAGGAAATCCCATAAGAGAAAACCTAAATAAATGAATCATAATTATAGATGCTGTTTAGGTTATTGGTAAATGATGCAGAGATAAGTGAGCACTGCTTATTCCTACGCATACACAAATTAAGTCTGGACACTGAACCAATGAGATGCCCTATAATACCCTAAATTTAATACGGTTCAAAGACTGAAATCCCATCTCTCTCCTATGATTTAATCTCCTCATAACCCAACAACACTTCCATGTGAGCATCCAAATACCAAGGGTCCCAAATGGGAATCGCAGATCAGTTATTTTCAAGAAAACATAAGAAGTGCATTTTTCACATTTAAAGTGAAAAAGAAAGGGCAAGATAATCCGTCAGCCAGCTGACCCTTATCAAGATCATGGGCAGTCCCATTACTGCCATGACAACTAGCTGAGCTGTGAGCCAGATGCCTGGGAAAGGCCAGCCAAAAATCCATCAGTAAAACCTCATTTATTGCAGCTGAAGCACAGAGCAGAGCTATCACACCGGCCAGCACACACGAGGCTGGGTGCACCTTCCCTAGGGGGCTGGGGCTGTGCAGTGCATGGGGACCTGCCTCTGCCTGGCCACCACGATGCTTCTGTGCAAAACAAGCTCTATTAAAGCAGAAATAATCAGTGCAGAGCACGGCAATTTGCAGAGCTTGGAGGTCAGTGTGCTATGAGTCACTCTGAGCCTGCTGCACAGTGAGAAACCACAATGTGGGATTTTAATGTTTTACCAAATGAAATTCAGAAGACAGATTATTTGGTGCAGGGAGGGAGCCTATAAATAGCAGTAAGGAGGGTTTTTTGAGCACATCCTAACTGACTTTGACTCTCTACTCCAAGGAAGCAAAAAGCATCTGTACCTTTCTTTAAAAACATCTTTTCCAGGGACTTCAGTGCTGGTGGAGGCTTCGGATTGACAGCTCTGGAGATCCGTTCTGCTGTTTACCCACCAAACAGGCACAACGCAGGCAGCACAAACTTCTCTGAGACTGCCCTACCCATGTGCCTTTGGCACTTATTAAAAAATTTAACACCCTCACATGTCTTGTATGCACTGCAAAGGGAGCTAGGCCAGAGCACCACATCCCCAGCCAGCAGCTCTGCACCAGTGCCAAGCAGCTGCAGGCTGACATCCCACATGCCTTTACTGCCCTGCGACTCCCACATCAGCTCACGGGGCCGGTGGCAGAGGTATGGGGGTGCTATTGCCCCCAAAGAATATTCTGGAGCAGTTCTTTGCATGAAAGACTGAGAGCACTGCAAGCCCCTTGCCATGGAGAATGACCTACCGCCACAGTTGGGGCAACATTCCTGTCCTAAGGAAGGCGATGACATTTCCTTCCCATATGCCGAGACGTGGAGCACCAAGACACAGAAGGGCAATGTGAGATGTGGCCTCCTGGAGCCAGGCAGTGGGTGCCAGGCTCTGTCCCTGCCCCTCATCCCCATCGGCAGCACCCAGCTACCTCCAGGACACGGTCCAGGGCTGAGTGGGGCAGAAATGGGGAGATGTGAAGCACGAAGGACAAACAAACGTGGGAGTCTTCATTTTCAGCAAGAAACTCCTATTTTTCTCATAAAGCTGGTGCCAGGCAATTTGCCTTAGGGACTTTGCACATAGCAAATTCTCAAATTCACCATTTCTTATTTCAGCAGAACACTCGCAGTCATTAGAAAAGAAAGACACCGATGTAAGAGCTGATGGAAAAGAGCGGGGGATTGAAGTCTGCTATTTAAATATCTTCTGTACACTGTGTAAGCAGATATAAGCTCGGCTTCCTCAAATTGCTTTACTAACCACATTAACCTCAGGGACTCCCCTTTGTTTCCTGGGGTGAGTGAGTAATAATTCAGAGATAGAACAGTAATGGCTGAGCTCGCTTTCCAGTGAGCATCGTGCGAGATGACTGGTACAGCATGCCCTACATTTGAAGCTGTGGTTTTCAGAAATGATGTATTATTAGCGCTGCATCTGAAATAACCCAGTAATTGCTTAATGTTTTATATTTACATGGGCTGTACGTTATGTTTGCTCAGAGAGAGGGAAGGAGAGCTAAGCGGGAAAGGAGGCTGCAATAAACCTACAGTAAGCAATAAAGAGCTATGAATGGTAATCTGTCAATAGCTCCAGCTTCACTAAGGGCTTGATTCAGGAAAAGAGGAGCAACCTCAGTTCCCAACAGACCTAAGCCAACCCAAATTGGAAGCAGTACCTGGCAGGACTGAGATCTTCCTGAAGGATGAGTTATTAAATTTAAACATACATAAAATCCTACTGAAAGATTGTACTCATTATTAAGAAGAAGAAAGGTGACATTCCAGATACGACACTGCTGCAGTGAGCTCCAGCTGTCGCATGGATTCCCTGCTCTAGCTGGGGTACTTCCTTACCATCTGCATTCCTCACTTCTTTACCCTTGCGGTGCAGAAAATTCCTGTTCCTTCCATCCCCTATTGGCTGTGCTGCCTTCCCTAGGAGCACGTACATTTTTACTGAGTAAAAGCAGCCCCACTATTTCAGCAATAAGGTGCACAATGACTGATAGTAACATTTTTTTGAGCATTTCTTCTTTCTTTCCATTTCCATAATTGCTTCCTACAATACCATACATCACAGTAAAATTCTGTCATAGTGGATTGGATTTATGCTGTGGGAGAAAGGGGCAAGGACCCGTTTTATTTCATTTGGGTAGTAAATGAATAATTCTGCAGAGTTCACCATATTCCCTAAGAAACCGAGACCAAAACAGTGACTTGCTGGGTCTTCATTTTGATCACAAAGATGTTTGGTCTTTTCTGTTCTGAGTCACCGGGAAATGGAATAGAACAAAGCCCTGTACACCAGCTAGCAGGTGCTCATCTGTTTTCAAAAATAAAAACTTCTGTAGATGTTAATAGCAAAACTGTCAGTGCTGAGAAATGAACAACCCAACCGCATGAATGCCTGAGCAAGTATGTGCACATGTGTGTGCAGCACAGGGTGAATATAAACTCAGAGCAGCAGTGGATAACCAAAGGTTGCAATCTACTTGTTTTCCAGTTCCTCAGTCTTCAATTCATGCTGCAGTGAATGCAAAATGAAACTGGTCTAAGCTGCACAGACTGAAGAATGTCTCTGAAGGAAGCAAAAACAGCTAAAAGCTGTGAGGCTGGGAGTACTTAATGTCTGTGCAATGTGGGAAAAACTCACCAGAGAGAGTCTGCTGAGCAAAGCACCAGAGCTGGTGAGGGTATGAGGGCAGGAGAGGCAGGGAGTGTTGCACAGCCTCCTGCCAGCCACACGCTGCCATATGGAGGCTGGTATCCTCAAGCAGAAACTGCCAGGTATAAGGAGATGGGAAGACTGGGAACTATAAAAACTGTGAGGATATTATACGAGGATTGCAATATTACACATTAAAGAGAGAGAGAGAGAGAAAGAAAGAAGAAAAAAGCAACCAATGCAAATTCCTTCAATTTACATACAGCTGTGTCTTGCAAACAAAACAGAAGATTCAGCCATTCCCAGCTCCTTGTGATTCCGAGAGAAAAGCCATGCTCTTAAGGTCATTCAGGGGCAAACAGAGACATGAGCAGGAGAAGCAGCTGGGATAGAAGGAGAAGGCTGGAGCAAGAGGCAGCAAAGGGCACAGAACCTGCTCTTGAGTTAACATGCATGCTCAGGGCCCTGATGGGTGAGCCAGGCTGGGCTCAGCCCATGCTAGGAGAGCAGGTCGGTTGGTACCTTGCCTGCCAGGGCAGCATTTGGCAAGACACATGTGGGATCAGCATATTGCAGCCAAAAAGCCCAAGACTGATTCCTCAGCATCAGCTTGCTAGGTCAGAGAGTATTTCCAGGTACAAACCTGCATGCCAAATACATTTTAAAGCAAAATCACCTTGGTGCTGGTATTTGCTGGGAACTTCTGTCAACGTGCAGCACAGCCCCACAGCTCTGGAACTACATACTGCAGGAGCTGAGGAACTCTGTGGTAGGTATCACCATGCCTGGGGCTGAGGGAGTTTTATCAAAATTACAGGAAGAAAGAACCAATTAGCAGTAAGTACTAGGAGAAGATGAACTCTGAAAAAGGGAAGACCTTACTTTTATGTCTATGGTACACCAGTAACAAGCAGAGAGGAAAAGAAATGTAGAAAGTATGTGATCCTGATGAGAAATTATTTGAAAATTCATAGAACAGGACCGGGCATTTAACTACAACCAGTGAATGAGATACGCACTGGCTGCCGCATCCTAGAAGCCACACAAGGAGGCAGGGGCACAGACAAGCCCCTCACTCCAGCACTCGCTGCCTAGGGCTGCAGCTCCCTGTGACAAGTGCTGCTGACAGGAGGCCAGGTCTTAACCACCCACTGCTTAAGAAATGAGAGACCATACCTCAGAAATCAACCGGGTCAGTTGGAGTCCTAGTAGCACAAATCCCTTTGGGGACTCACAGAGGCCTCACTGACACCAGGGGGAGATGGATGAGTTCTCAGTGGTATGTACCAGAGGGAAAGGAAGGAATATTTGCTCAAAACACGCATCACCAGGTCAGGCAATGGGAGTACGCTTACTGGACTGAAGTGGAAGCAAAGCAGAACCTTGACAGTGGGACAGAAATGGCGGTATTGGAAGGGTGACTCTGGCACATGCCTTCCTTCCTGTGTTCAGACCCCGTTGTGGGTTGTGTCTCAGTTATGGTCTGTGCACTGACAGCACTGCAGTGACTGAAGAATTCATCTTAAGAGCTTTTTTTTTTAAGTGAAAAAAAAACCACCTTGCTGATAAAAGCTGTGCAAAGAGATACCATTCAAACGGCTCACAGGAAAATCTTGGTCAGCTCAACCTGCAGATCTGAATAGCCTGAAAAGTCTGAATATATTTAATTTATTATTTTCACCATGGAAACACTCAACAAAACTGACCTTTTCAGTATCAATAAGACCGGATTTTCCTCTAGGTCCCTTGTCAGCCACTGCAATAACAAGTGGAAGTGCTAAAAGCTGGAGTCATTAAACATGAAGCAAGAGGAAAATGATGCCCAGCTGCAGTGTTCTGGGCTGCCCAAGTGCCCTCAGCCCAACAGGAGATGTACGCTCCCACTGCAGGCCTCTCAAATCCCAGTTCCACCTGTGATGATGCCAATGCAAACCCAAGGCATCTGTTACCATTGGTGAAGTTAATGCTGGCTTGCTGGGGCCCACTTAGCACAGGATATGGTCGTTTGCTAATGCACTGCAGCTCCTTTTGTCCAGAGCACTCAGTGTATGGTGTGTTCTAGGTGTCACTGACTGTCTGCATTTATCCTTTCCACTCAGGCACTGCCTCTGGCAGTGCAGCACAGGCAGGAGCTGCTGCTTCCCTGTGGCCAGGGGGCTGATGGGATGAGACATACAAAGGAATGGGTCTAGGTGGGGGACACAAAGGAGCTTGGAGAGAGATTAGTGAATCATTTCAAGCCCTGAAGTTTCCTATGGTGTTTACCAAGGAATTTGGCACGTCTGTCCTTCAGAATAAAACTAGTCTCAAGAGCAATAGCTCTAATACACAGCCAGAAAAATAGCAAAGATGTTTGTTTAGATGCACGCTTTGTTAAGTATCTGTCGTTTGGCAGCAGTTGAACAAAGAAATTATTTCTCCCTTGTGCTTAACCTTCTTCACTGGCTTGGCAGCTCTCTTTTGCTCAGGGAGGTATCCTCAAGCTTGACAAAATTCAAGCATTCACATTTAAGTCAATGCTCCCTGAACTGGTTGGGTTTGATTCATCCTAATCTATATTTCACATGTTGCTTTTCAGTAAAATACAGATATGGGTAGAGAAAATGTGAACTCCAGAAGCTCTGAATAATCCCATGACATGCAGGCAGGGGATCCCATTGCACAGCCAGCAGCAACAATGACCAGCCTGCAGCATGCCCTCTGCTCCCACTGCATGCAAGCACAGGAACACAGAATTCTTCAGGGGGGAAGAAGGGTGGTCCTCAAGTCCAACCTACTGCTGAAGCAGGATCCCTGCAGTAGGTTGCACAGGAAAATCAGGTGGGTTTTGAGTATCTCCAAAGAAGAACACTATTTCTCAGGGCAGACTGTTCCAGTGCATTCCAGCAATGCCCCACAGGCTGCTATCTCTGGAGCTGTTCTCTTGCCAGCCGTGCTGGAGTCAGTTATTTCCTGCATCCAGCAGGCAGCAGATGACTCAACACAAGCCATCACACACAAGCCCAGGAGCGTCACCCTGGGCTGCAGCTGGCCCCAAGAGCCCCCAGCCCTGCACTTCCCCATCACAAGGCACGGGGAACTGCATCATATCAGTGCTATGCTTTGAAAAGCCTTCTGTAAAACGCCGCACAAACTTGAATGCAGTGCGGGATATGATACAGCAATTATCAAGTAATAGCAAAGACATTTCCACTTGAAATGTGCTTCAAAGCCACTTGCACACATGTTGCCTGCCTGCACGGTAAAAAGACGCAGAGCCAGGCTGAACCTTGTCTTGGCAGCTGTACAGTCAGTCCCTTTGGACTTTCCAAATACAACCCTGCAAGTTATTTGAGCTCACATATTTTCTTTCCTCACTCGCATTTTCGGCAGCAGCTCTGGCAGTTGCAACAGGGGAATGCTTGCGATGGCAGAGCCCCAGCTGAGCCTCATACCACACTGCTGTGGCAGGGACAGCAACAGCTATCTGTGCCCAGTTCCCCTGTGCCTAGCTTGGCTCTGCCTGGCATGGGGGTACAGAGCAGTGAGTCTGCTCTGTGCCACGTGCTGAGGGCTGTGCGGTGATGAGGCCGTGCTGGGGAGCTGGCAGCACCTTCAGCAAGGGATCTGTCAGGCTCTGTCAATGCAGGGCAAATCACAGAGGCGGGGATTTTAATTACTTATAATTAAATTATATCATTTTATATCACAGCCCCTAAGATTAAAGAACGTACTGAAAACTCACAGTAAGCTGGCTGAAGACAGGAAAAAAGGGGCAATAGAGAAACTAATGCTGAAGCAGAAAAAAGGATGCACCCAGTTCTGAGCTAGAACATTAAGTTCCAGATCTGTTATCTGTTGTTCCATTCACTGACTGTCAGACCTCAGCTGGCCGCCTCGCTCCTGTTCTGCAGCACCAGGCACCTTGCCCAGCACTCCTGGCCCTCTGGGATGGTCACACCAGATGGGCCCAGGGCTGGACAGACACAGCAGGATTCTGCACAAACTGGATGGGAGCTTTCTTTACTGTTCTCCACTGTCTTCTTTTCTAAGCACACTTCCCAAGGACCATCCACAAACTTCTTTGAGTTTTTATATTTCTACTCTAGTTTTCAAATCCCAGCATTCTCACAGGAATTAAAGCACACGATCCTCACCAGCATCGATCTGTTTTACTTCCAGAGAGACACAGCTCTGTCAGCAGATGACAACTCTAGACCCGTGTTCCTTACCACAGCTCCATCTCTCATGCTGCTCCAGGCAGACATCAGCTCTGCCTGCCAATAATCCGCTCTGTGGGTCAATTCACGGTGAGGCATGGCAGTGTGCGCAGAGACAGAGGGTGAGGGACTGTGTGAGGACAGGGCAATGTGACAAATGTGATGTCAACAGCCCCTAAATGCAAAGCCTCCTGCTGCCATTCCACCTTTGGGAGGGAAGACAGCCATTTGCTGACCTAGTGCCACTGTTACCCCATGCTGGGCATGGTGCTGGCTCACTGGGATGCTTACTGCAGCTGCCTTCCTGCGTTAGCTTGCCTTCTTCATTAAGCATGCCAAGGAAAAGATGCTTTGTTTTATAAATTAGACTATTATCTCAGATTCACTTTCTCTCTTCACTTAATGAAAAGAGAATTTCTACACCATGTCAAATAAATAGCCCATAAATACAATATAGTCAAGATCTTTTAACATATCTATCAGAACACTGGGAGTTCTCATGGATGGTTTAGCCTCACGTTTCTATCCAGTACAGTGCTCAGTGACACATCTACCAGCACCTCTGCATGCCAGTACAGCACAGCACATCTCTGTTACCAGCTGCACCATGTTCAGATGCACTCCCCTTATTCCCCCTCCTTTACTTTCAGGCTTTTGTTCTAGCTCCTTCCTTTGACCAGTCATAAGGCAACGCTCTATCACCATTTCTTGTTCTGGTTCCTGGAGACTATAGTTAATGGGAAGGATGAGATTCCCTGTCATTCTCAAGCCACTTTGTGTTCCCCCTTCTTTTTTTTTTTCTTTTTTTTTCCCCCTAATGTACTTTATTCCTTCATTCTTGTTCACTGCTCCTAACTCTTACTATTTTTTCCCCACTCTTCTAGCTATCATTTCTCTCTTCTCCCTCTTCCCTTCAACTCGTTCCTTCTCCTATCAGCTCCGCCCCATCCCACTGAAGCTCTCCAGCTAGATGTATAACCTGCTGCAGTGAGGGGAAGCAGTGCATCTGAATTCAAGTTGTACTATACAACAAAAGCAATACTATATATACTTACAGAAAGAGCAATAGATAACCGTTGTGTTCTCCCCTCCCTCCGCTAAATTCCCAGATGCCAAAGCCTCCTGTTCTCAAAACAATCTTAAATAAAACTAAGGAAAGAACTAAATGGAAAACAAACAGGGCACTTGATGCCAGGCTGGAGAGCTCTCGGCTGCTCTCTCCAGCAGGGCTGCCCACCTCCCATTGGGTTCTGCTCTGCAAAGGGACCTCAACTTGACTGCACATTACCCATTCTTCCAAAGATGACAATAACAAGAGTGGGGTACGCTGGTCCCTGTTCAGAGCCATGTGTTGCCAAAAACCAGACCATATTTTCAAGCACACTTTGCTGATCAGCCCCTCGGTTTCACAGCACCCACAAAGTGTGTGTCAATAAACAGCTGCTGCTCTGAGATTACTGACTTTGTGCCTTTTGCACCTAAAACAAGGGGTTCCTGCCCTAACTTCCAGCTGGGACACACTCTCCACTGCCTAGGGAGGGGTGGATCAGGGTGCTATACATTCCCATCATAATCAATACAATGTCATCTGTGTAATAAAAGGGCTTTAATTGAAAGCATCATCATCAGAAAAAACAAAAACAAAAATCAGCAACACCAAGAGATCACTATCTCATCCCTGAAGATGATCAGAATAAAAATGTACAAAGCCTTGGTTGGGAGGGTGAAGATGAACTAACTAGAAGGAGATAATACTACAAGTTTATATGTTCTTTGTGCGTGTTTTTTTTCCCCCGTTTTCTAGAGGATCATTTCTAAACTGGCTGTCACCCCTGCATGAATTATTACATCAGGCTCAGTAGGCTGTAGATATAGACAGAGACTAAACACACATATACCACACTCATACACACTGACACATAATTCTTTCTTGCACTGTTAAATGGATGCAGAGAAAGCAACAATAAAATGCGTCTCTCACATTTAAATTGAAAGTCAGAAGAGGAAAATCCTCTTCCCAGTGAAAGAATAAGACTGTGTCTTTTCACTTATGTATGTTTATACTTGAATGCACAAAGATACACACACATACTGCGGGAAGGAAAGAGGAAGAAGGAGACACAGCAGAAAACAAAGATCTTCCTGCCGCCACCACAATGCAGTAGCCCTGCTAATACGAAAAGATTCAATTGTTGTGTACAAGTAGATCTCCAAAGATGTGGTCTGACATGCATCTCTTGTTTTCTATTTAGATGTACTCTCAGAATACTGAGCTACAGATTTAAAATATGCAGAGTCAGTGCAGGAAACTATGGGGAAAAGCAGAAATAGGTTCCTCCTAAAGACTCAATTGAATTACTCTGAAAAGATTAATTAAAATTGAATTCTCTTTTGACACGACGTCTCCTGTTTGCTAGTTCTTGGTATTACTATTACCTAGCTTCCATTAGGAGATATTATACTCCTTAATGAAATAAACCTCAAGGACCCGGTGGGATCAAACAAAGTTTACAGTATTCTGACAGCAGCAGCGGGAGAGGTTGCAAAGTGAGCTGGCAGGCTTAATGAAGAAGGGTTGACATATTCACCACTGAATTCCTATCAGTGATCTGTATCATTGCTTTTTTAAGGTGCAAAAGGTCAAATAATTGGGTGATGTGCTGATTAGGAAACCGCTTGACTTGCAAAATGACAACCTAAGCTAAGATCTTCATTTCGTCTCTCCAAAAAACTAAGGGGAAGGAACGGGAGCAGGAGGAGGGCAGCTCCCCCAGTCCTTAAGTACAGTTTCATAACTAGATATGAATTATTAAAAAGGAAAAGGTCACTTGAATCTCTAGTACATGACTGTACTTTCACCATCAGCGTTTGGGGAAGCCATGCAGGGGATCACCTTTATTACGGATCAGTGCAGATGAATTAGATAGAAGACCGAGAGCATTCACATTGCAGTCAGTACAACAAGTCTGCAAAGCTATAAAATATTGCTTCGTGCTTCATCATATCGCACTTGCAGACTAATGAGACATTTGGCATACTAAGAAACCATCTAAGATGAACGTGAGGGCAGGATCTGGCCCTGGATGATATAAAGGAAAATTTCCATGCTGAGCAGACTTAACGCTGGCACATTAAAAGAGCTGCTGACCACTTTCACTGTGCAAGGAAAATCAATCTCAGAGAGGCAGAGAAAATATTGTTTGCATCTCTTATTTCTGAGCATTCTTTTCTGGCACTTACAATGACAAAATGAAATTCCCAGTGCCATAAGCCTTCACCCCACAAGCTGGTACTCACAGCAGAAGGATACGTGCTTGGTTGCCTTGGTGGTTTGGGTCACCACAACAGGGCCCACAAAACAGGTATTTCCCACCTCCTGAATGTGTGCTTCCAGCTACACAGACAGCAGCCTCATAATGGAAAGTTAAAATGTAAACACAAGCTGCTATTTTAGTACAGTCATACCAATGTGGCTGCCTGTGCTCCCTCTTCTTTTATTTCCAGAATGGACAAAGTGCTTGAATCAAAATATACAGATATTCTTTTGTTGCTGTTGTTCTCTAAGTGTCCTGACAATTAAATCTTGCTCACAAAAGTAATTCTTACTTACCTTATTCCTACAATAAGAGTTGACAGTGTTCAGACTAAAGGATGCCAGAATCTGTTTCTCCCTGGATAGTAAAAATACAAACAGAAATCAAACCCAAGCAGACTAAATAAAGGATTATAAGAACTGACAATGCTTTGTGAATTTGAAAGGTTACGTTGCTCAGTTGAAAATAAAACTGAAATCCTGATTCAGCCCTGAGCTTTTGCCTCCCCATTTTACAGCGTTTAAAGGCATTCTTCCCTTTGTCACATGGGCAGTTGTTCACAAAGGACTTCATTGCTATCACCTTGCTCATCCAGTCCAGATGGCCAGAAGTAATGAAAATCCAAAGGTATTCCAGGAAGTGACCTTGGAGATGCTCTTGTGATTCAAAATTCAGGAAAGATCATAAGCCAGATTCTGGAAGCATCCCTGTTTTAGCTGTAAAGAAAGCCAGTGCACCTAGACAGCAGCTGATTTTTAAAGGACAACAGCAGACTTTCCCCAGTTGATGAGACATCTGCTGCAGTATTCCACAATCCCCAATTTACAGAGGAAATGAGAGCTAGTTTGAATCACATATGTCAATAGTGAGGATTTTTGCCTTCCTATCCTTCAGATTCTATTACCTATAACAAGACAAGATGACGATGCCTATTAAGAAATGAAAACTGAGAGGGAAGAATCAGGGAAAAACACAGAGGTGTAAGACAGTTTACTTTTCTTCCCCCCCTTAATTCATCTGCTAGCTTTGCTTGCAGAAGTTGGCCGAAATGAAACCACAGGTCCATGCCGTTCTCAGCATCTCAGCGTTAGGATGCCTATGTAGCTTCTCTACCCCAACCACACCTGGCTCTGCAAAATAAAAATTAAATCAATGAGGGTTGCAACACAAAAGACACCCTCTCACTTTTGCTGAGCACTGTTTGAAATAAAGATGGATCATAATGTGAGTCATTTATCTCTCCTCTCTGATGCATTCACACACACGCCTACCACTGCAGGGGGATTGAGAGAAGTGACCTGAATCTCAAGCACCCTTGGGTTTGCAAACAAAACCCAGCCAATGATATGGTGCAAAACCTAAACTAAATCCACAGCTTCCACTTCACCCCATTTTTCTCCTCTAATTATTTTAGCTAGTGAACGCACACGAGGAACAGTGTCATGTAATGAAACCGCATATCGTGTAACAGTTCCAGAGCAAGACATTCCCATCTCACACAACAGACGTTCGAGCAAGCAGACTAGGTGAAATCCCAGTTGGCTGCAATACTTGTACTTATTTTAATTGTTTGTTGAAAACAGCATGACAGATGCAAAAGATTGGTTGAAGGAAGAACAAGAAATACTGGCTTCTTTCACACTCAGCCCCCCCACGTGAACCATGTGCAAAATCAATTCCTTGATTATATGTAAAAAAAAAAACCCACAACAGCAACGTAAGTAGAACTGGTACTAGTAACGTGAGAGAGATGAAAGAAGCAACAAAAGAAAAGAGAAGGGCTACAAGGGAAAGCTGGGCAGAGGCATGCGTGTGGGCTGGAGACACAGCACAGGGCACGCTCCTGGCAGAGGAGTTTCCTCCAGGCACAGAGCAGAAGTCAGGGCAGGCAGAGGGGAAAGAAGGGCCACGGAAAGGGAAGCAGGAGCAAAACTGAACCCGAGGTAGGAAAAGCACATTTATTGCATTCTGGTTATTTTGCTTAGGCTGGTCCTCAGACTTTCTTCAGAAGCAGACGCACGCCTGCTCTGTGCCTCCTCTGCTGACTCATTCCACTGACTTACAGAGCACATAAAAATCAAGAAGAACGAATCCAGGTGTCAAGAGATCTGCCCCTGTTCCTTGCATCCTAAAAAGGAACTTGTTAGTGTCACCTATGAAAGAGTGGTGGCTTTACTTCAGTGATAGAATGATCCCAGTAGGTACAGAGGATCACTTTTGCTGGCAAGCATTAAGCATGTTTTTCTCCAATTTATCTTCCCAGTATGATTCATTCCACTCATCCACTTGAAAAAATATGCTCAGGGTCATCTCATCTGCTTGCGCAGCGAAGTCCATCACCATACTGATAGATCAGGGTTCAATTTCTTGCCCAAACACAGACAACAAGGAGGTGCATACAAATTCTGTCCCTGACTAACTGTCTCTGGAAATGACAAAGCAGATCTATCCAGGCCAGCTGACAATTCCTATGGAGACCCAAGCTCGCGGTGCCAGAACTGAATGGGATCTAAATGCAGCCAGTGGAGACCTAAGTTAGAACAGGAAATCATTCTGCTCACAACAAATTATGCCTTGGAGAGCACTGTTATCCTACACAACCAACCCTTTGATTCAGTCCTTCGAAGGGCCACAGGAAATTACATGGGCAGAACAGTACAAGGACAGCAAAACGCTTCAGCTGCTTCTGCCTTTACCTGCTCTCACGTGGAGTGCCTCCACACATCTTTGTGCATCCTGCTGAAGGAACCCTCTGTGCCCCTCCCCAGCACGTCCCTGCTGTGACAAAGGCTGCAGTGCCCAGCTGGTTACCCAGCCTATCGACACAGCTCCTGAAAAGTACTTTTGAGCAAGATCTTTGGATTTTCAGACTGGTAAGTCTGGCTGCTTTCACTTGGACTAAATCAAATGCTTCTCAGGCTTCCCTGTCTAAACCACACTGATCCTTCTTGGCCTTTTGGCTGTATTTTATAAAATATCTGATGTCCTCTGTCTCTAGAGGACAATTAGCTGCTGCTACCAAAGGATGAACCATATGATCTCATACTTGTCTTTCAACTCTGTCTTTTGAGGTTTCCAGAATTTTTCCTGAGATTTTTATTTGTTCCCAAAGAACTCTTTATATACTCAATAGTTTGCCCAATCGCTATTGCTCAGGCTAATAAAGATACTGGCTCCCCTGTGAGCCTTGCCACGCCTGTATTTCAGGTGCTACACACACAGGTGTTTCTCCTCCAGAGGAAGAGTGCATGGAAATATTAAAAAATAAGAAAATACAAGAAATTCCCCCAGATTTACTCTTACTCTCAGAGACCAAACATTAACCCTGCTTTCTTGTACCCAAGCATTACCTACTAATGTGCTTCTTCCTCTTTCACAATCCCCAGCAGACACCATCCCATTCTCCTGCCTATATATGCATGTTTCCCCCCCCAATCCTCAATTGCCTTTTCTGCTTCCAGGGGGTATAGATTCTGAAATATCCCTTTCAAAGCTGGGATGGATGTTTGCAATTGGGGTTTATTAAGTTCCTATGGCAGCTATTTCCAAGGCTGCTTTGTCATATATCTCTTTGCAGGAGATTTAAGCATGGCAGAGAGGCTTTGCAGATAAAGATTTGAATTGCAACCTTTACACCAGAAGTGTAATAGGAACATCAGGGAATTAAATAAAATTATATTTTTCCTAGATGTCTGCTTAAAGAGGAAATGCAGGATTTTATGGATGCCCCAGAGACAAACTATTACATTACACTCCTCACAGTTCTTATCTGAGCACTGTATATTTGAGCACCTCAAATAGCACAGGATCATTCATAAAAAATGGGCAAGAGAGACTGTGTCCCATCAATATTTCAAGCTTGGTTATCAAATCAAGAGGAAGCCAGGAGTCCTGCTCCAGATCAACATTTGCAGGTTTGGTACGATTGTTTGGCAGTTTAGTTTCTTTTTTTCCCCTCTGCATTCTCATTGTCTTTAATATTTTATATAACCTTCCAGTTGATGGTTATTGTAATATTTATTAATTTCTCTTTACTTGGCTGCACTAACCAGTTTGCTCCTTTCTTTTTCAGCAGGGAGAAATTCACACTCATTTGCTATTTGCGGGGTGATGACACAGTGTGAAGAAGCAGTAATGATGACTGACTGATAGAAGACACCATATGTTCTCTTCATTTTTCTCTGTGCTATTTTATGAGAGAGGAATAAAGACTCAGCATAAGATGAACTTTCCAGTAATGTACAACATTAAAAAAAACATGATTTTTTACAAATAATTGGCAGGATTGGGAAAATACTGTTTTTCTAAAGCATTTGGATGACATTGCTATAAATATCAGGCTCCCAATCACAGAGAAATAATTTATACGAGAAATATTTGACATGCATCTGAGCACTAGAAGCAGTTTTATAATTAAATTTCACTCTCTTCCTAATGCCTTTCAGTCTTTCACAGTAAGAATTCCAAAACCAGACTTTTTTTTTTTTTACCACTAAACAAAGGTTAGGAATTCCACCCAATTTTAAAGAATGCTGTATATAATCCCACTAATTACGTGGCAGTCTGCACTACAAGACAACCAACAAACCTCAACCACAAGCACCTGCCAGACCGACAGCGCTGTGTGTGGGGGTGTTTCCTTACACACCCAGTGCACAAGCAGCACACCTAAGACCAATGGCTCCCTCCCGTAAAACTTGCATCAGCATGTTTTAGTCTTAAAGAAAGAAGAAATTTCATTTTCAATACATACATGAAAAGCTTTCACTGCTATAATTCATGTACTTAAGTGTACTCTTTTTACAAACTCCTGAATATTTTTGTTTCCCCCCCCACTTCCTTAATCTACCCCCTCAAACCAAGGCTGTCTGATTTTTGCTCTTCCTCTTAACTTCACAAGAACTAAAACCAGACTGCATCCAGAGCCACACACATATCTGCTCATGTTATTAGGCAGTCAGGAGCAGAAACAAAGAAGTAAACAAAAGGGATTCATGGTGCCTTCTGTTCCATTAGAGACAAAGAGAGAAGGAAAAAAAAAAATTAAAAAAAAAATCCCCCTAAACACAAAAATTAATTCAAGAAATCATAGCTTCAAGATACCGTTTCAAGTTTCCAAGAACATTTTGTAGTAACAGAGATAGAACTGAACAAAACCTGACCATGAACCCTCCAAGGCGAGGGGCAGCAACTCCTCAACAGCACATTCAGAGCCAGGACTCAGGCTTGGTGTCAAGGCCACCCATTTAATGCCTTTATCGTAACAGGAGCTGGGCAGAAAGAACCCCGATTTGCTTACTCTGTTCCACCAATGCAGCAGGAAGTGTCTTGATATGGAGCAGAGCCAACCCTCAGCACAACACCCTTCTGCTCACCTGCTATAGCCACAGATATCAGGACATACTTCAATTCCTGGTCTGTAACTCAACACACCTGCTCCAGTTAGCCTGACTTCCTCACACTGTTACAACCCATGCATCCTGCATCACAGGAAGAATACGACAGCAGTAGTTGAAGTGAAGGTTTTTGTGGAAGGAGTGTATTCTATTCTGCCTCTGAACTCCCAAGTGGAATGAATGCAGTTCCCCAAAAAGCTGTACTGTGTGCACTTCATTTTGCTGTTACAACAGAATTGCATGAAGTCAGATCTCAAAACTCTCAGCCAAACACTCCATTCATCAGCAAAGCGCTGCCTACAGGATTGGGTCCCTAATCAATACTTTAATATAACACCTACTTAATTGGAATAATTGATTGCCAGGGATCAGACTAAGCATAATGTATTTCTGCTAGTCTGGACAAAGGATAAATGTCATCGATTATTTATAAGACACACCTGCAACTATGCAGAGGGTGGCAGATAGGACACGCAGTTAGCACTGTATGCGTGCAGCGCTTTGTTAAGGACAATGGCAGGGATGCCAGCACAACACAGCCTGCTGGGCATCACCGGGTCCCACTGCAGGGCTCCTGCTGGCCAGCTCGCAGCCACGCAGTCACAGCCAGCTACCACTGCACAGGATGCTCCGGGATTACCTCCTCACCCGGGTTCTGCCATTACCAGGCTGTTTATTCCACTGCACACTCGTGAAGGAAAAGCCTCTCAATATTTTAGGATGGAAGACAGCCAGCAGAGAGTGCAAGAGGCCCCGTCTGCGCACTTACCGCACAGTTTGCAGCCCAACTCCCAGACGTGACACCTTGGCCCCGCTGCACCCCGGCTGCCCCAGCCGTTCAGGTTCATTGCCCAAGGTCACCGCCACCACCGCCACCACCGCCACCGCCACACGGCGCCCACCCAGCCGCCCCAGCCCCGCGGCTGCCCGGCGCTGCGCTCCCAGCCGCGCGGGACCGCTCTCCCCTGCCGTTCTGCAAATCCATCTATTTTCAATCCCGTCGCAGAACCGCAGACCGGAGGAGGACATGACTGGCAGGCAGCTCGCACCTACACACAGCTACGCGGAGCCTCCCCGCCGGCTCCCTCTCGGAAAGCAGCATCCCGGCGGCTTCCCCGGCTCGGAATCCCCCGGCCGGTAACTTTCCGGGGGGGCCGCGCGCCCGGCTCCCGGCGCAGCCCTCCCACCCCCGCTTTACCCTTCAGACCCCGCTCTGACGGCCCCAGGGGCGCGGCGCCCCGAGCTCGCCCCAGCCCCGCCCGCGGAGAAGGGCCG